>WFKH01011581.1:4252589-4264535 GCA_016163765.1 Magallana hongkongensis | reverse complement strand
TGAAGAACTAGGAAAACGTTTGCAGTGAATATGACCATATTGAAATATTGATATTGAAATATCATTTTGGATATTTTATTTTTAATTGTTATAAAACTGTACCGGTTATTCATTTTGCTGGAAGATTATCTACATTCTTTATGTACCCTTTCATTCAAAATTATGTTATTTTAAATATCACAAATTATCTTTTCCCTCCATTTTCTTTAAAAATTCAGAGAATACTGAATTATTTATCACAATGTTGTTATTTAACACATTTGCACTGTTTGAAATGGACAACTTGACCACAATACCCCCTCGTAAAAGAAAAACAAATATCAAAATCGACAAATATTTATAATAAATGTATACATATATTTGACATTAGGTTTAGACACAAAAAAAACCCCCAAAACCAAACAACCCCCCCCAAAAAAAAAAAAAAACAAAAAAAAACAAAAACAAACAACATGCATTTAGAATACACAAAGATGGTCGTAAAATTCCTGAGAGATGCAATATTAAATTTTAGAGTAAATGTGAAAGTTTTTCCATTTAGTTTCTGCTGAAACAATTGTTACGTATACAAGTCCTGACGGTCTTGGTAAGCAAGCCTTGGATTGCGGTCCTGACTTTGTCGTTCACAATGCTATAAACAATAGGATTTGTCGCGTGTCCGAGGAAGAAAAAATATCGGAATATCAGGAGATCGCACACGTTAAACACTGCAAGGAAGAATGGAATCCAACATAAAACGTAGATAAACGTACATACAAACATCATGGTCCAAGTCTTTCTACTAACATACGTCTTGGGGACACCGTGCTTTCTCCTCAAGTTTCTGCCTCCCCCTCTCCTCCTAGTTTCATCCATTCCACTTGCGTGTGACGCCGTCGAAAATTCATGAACAGTTGTTGATCCTACCTCATTTTCTGGTGAGGAATGGGCCGTGATTTCCTGGGACTCCGTTTGTGTACACCTCATGGGAATGTTCTCTGGTGGAGACGGATTATTCTCTTTCTCACGCTGGGCAGTACTGCTCTTTGGGTGACTACCATTTAATGACATTGAGTGCCTGAGTCGCTTTTTATGGGTGTAAAGTAAGACATACACAATGATATACGATACAACCAGCAACAGGAGTTCGGTTGTAAACAGGAACGAGAGAAAGTCCCGGTATATTCCACTTCCGGTCTTCCCTAGAATGGACGACGTGTATCGACAGTACTCTGGGGTGGCGGTTTCATTCACTATTCTAAGGGTACTGTTTTTTGTATTTGTTGCAGTTTTTGTTGAGTTCTGATGGCTGTGAGATTTTACTTCAAATATCATGGCTGCTGGGATAGAAGAAATGACGGAGGCCAGCAACAGGCTCAGAATAAACACAGTTTTAATCCTCTCATTCAACTTTTTCTCCATCGGTTTCCATACCATCAGTAAGCGTTCCCCAGCGATCAAAAGTAAAATCAAATTCGAAAATATGACCAATGAATGACGTATCACCTCCATTCCATGGCAACTGAAATCATCGCTGACCAGATTGAACTCGAACAAAACTGTGTACGGTATGAGTATAACACAAATGATCAAGTCCACAACAGACAGAGTTAAAATGTACTTACGCACCGCGAAAGCCCGGGTTTTGACGAAATAAATTGCGATTATAAGAATGTTCCCCACCGCACCACACACGGCAAATAACGTCATCATAACAACAAATAAAGTGTATTCATAGTCTGCCCTGCTGGGTGTGTTAGGCTCATCTAAAACCATCGTATTTTCTTTGAATATCGCTTTATATCATACCATAAAATAATATATTGTAAATGTATATTATGTTTAATCGATTCATTTTATATATAGTATATGCGAGAGAACACATGTGATAGGGTCACAATTTGCTTTTTCACTTTTAATTTATTGGTGATGTTGACGCGCTGTTCCGGGTGACGAACTGACTTCGTCTTTACCACCTGTCTCAACTCGCGCACGAGCCTACTAGTCTCTTTCGTAATCAATAAAAGAAGATGTAATTTCGGAAGTTATGAATCCAGATTTTACGAGTAAATTTGGTTTTAAGCAAGAACATTTTATGCCAAATAAAATCAGATATTTGAAACATCGATAAATAAATTAATAAATAAAATGCATTAAATTTCTAACATATAAAGCCTTCAAATTTATTCTGTTACTTGTTTTTGTACGTTTCCCTATAAAACTTGAAGAATATTTGATATTGGTGAAATTTTATCAGGTTAAAGTTCTTCAAAACACTTCGTATTTATAACAATTTGTGAGAATTTAAGAGTTGAATCAATGTTTTTAAAGAGATAGCTTTGAAGGGAAGGACATACTTGCGCTTGTTTCCGCGAATTCCGGTGATACAACTGATGAATGAACACTTGATATCACTAGTTACATATTATATATATCTTTTATTCATTTCATCACTGTTCCGTTTAAATTCTGATGAAAACCAGCTATGTTGTGTGTATTTTTATTAATGCATTTTGTTTGCAATGAAAATGATTAATTAAAAAAAAAATCATACGATCAATTATGTACGTTACTCAGGAAAAGAGCGACAACTATTGTATTAACTAAATTACAGCAAGATACCCTCGCTGAAGTAAAATCCTTGTCACAAAGTCAGGGGCCGAGTCCACTCGTGGCCATCCTTCCCAGTAAAATCAAGTAATATTGGCGACATATTAAATTATTTTTAAAAAGCTGCCGGAATGAATTGTCACCCACAAGGATATATTGGTCATATCTAGATAAAATTACCCCCCCCCCCTCCATTCCCTCAAGAATAAACATATGTATTGAGCCTGTATGAAAACAATTCTATCTGATGTATTTGTCATTACTGTATCAATACAGTAGTTTTGAAAGGTTTGTTTTTAAAATTCTCCAAGTGCTGATGAGCCTTGTATTGAATTATTAAGGCTATAATTTTTTTAGTTAGCGTATTTGTTTTTAAAATATAATTTGAATACATGATATGCAACAATCTTCTATTTTTTTCTTAAGATCAATTTTCTGCAGATTCATTAAAGTGGCACGGTGACTCAAAATAGATGTTTTACTTTTCGATTATTACAACGGATATAAGAGCTACTTGAAATTTTATCATAAGGAAGGTTTCACGCATCATAAGTCATCACCTATCAATTTACAAGTCATTAAAGCTCATCCTGAAATTGCACACGTAAACAAAGTTGTTTTGGACACTGGTTTAGTGTCACGTGATTGCGATTTCTGTCTAAAAATAGTTACAGTGGGATTGACACACTGAAAAAAGAATTTGAATTTGAAGCTATTCGATGTCTGTGTTAAGAAATATGCATTAATAGAGAATGCATCTTAATAAATATATAGTTCTTGAAGACATCATGTTTCAATGAGAGGCTTCTGGCACATGATGTATGCCACGCTGCAGTATTTACATTCCCTTGCGCTTGCGTGGCTATGAAGCGGAAGGAAAACTCAATATTTTCGTGTTGGCCCAACGCTTAATTCTATTTTTCTCTCTTTAATTTGATTTATTTACTTTTGAACACCGTAATTTTTCAAAAATTCATCTTTTCATATGATATATAAAATATGTGGAAATCGTGTAAAAATTCAATATTTGCTAAATCGTGGGTTTGTGCGTCACCATGTCCCTTTAAAGGGGCATGGTGACGATTTTGATCAATTTTTTTCGTTTTTTATTGTTTAC
This sequence comes from Magallana hongkongensis, assembly GCA_016163765.1. Classification (NCBI taxonomy): domain Eukaryota; kingdom Metazoa; phylum Mollusca; class Bivalvia; order Ostreida; family Ostreidae; genus Magallana; species Magallana hongkongensis. Next base: position 4,260,829 of record WFKH01011581.1, on the reverse strand, counting down.
AATGCTTTAGTAATGCATTTCTAATGATCAACCAAAATTTGAGTGTCAGTCGTAGAGTTAAAAGCAAGATACAGAGCTCACAATTCTTTGTTATGCAAACAAGGCTCGTGCCATGTTTTTGTTTAGATTGGTTCAATATACCGGTAAAATTTCTTTTTCAAGCTATTGTTTGTGTCTGCTATTTCGTTTTGAAGATAAACAGTTCTTAGCGTTTTTCACATTCATTTAAGGTCAAAACCGGGAATTTTCTTGTCTACATTCAAAATGTAAACAAAAACATGACCAAAGCTTTGTTTACATAACAAAGAATTGTGAGCTCCGTATCTCGCTTATAACTCGACGACTGACATTCAAAATTGGTTGACTATTAGAAATGCCTTACTGAAGCATTATAAACATTAACAAGAGGCCCATTGGCCACATCGCTCACCTGAGCAACAATAGACATAATAAAATCAGCTTTACGTAATCATATACAAAATATCTGAACAATGTTGTATAATAGATCCTGTATAAAAAATTCCCCTGCATATTCTTATGTTTATCATTGAGCCTTTGTAACAGGATGATTTTACAGTCATATCACATATTGAGCATTGCAGTTCTCGAGAAAATGATCAGACTTAACAACTGTTTCTATATGGGTTATAAACCTACATCAAACTTTGAACCCCATATGAGGCTGAAGAATTGTCAAGAATTGTCAAGAGGCCACAGTCTGAACAATTTTAAAGAATAATATGTCAAAATGCTTGCACAAAGTAAAACCGTATATAATAACATTAGAGTTTTTAATCAAGTGAATAATATTAAATTTATTTTAATTTGCAAAATTGGATTGGAACCCCGGTGGCCCAACCGTACTCCTGAAGATTATGATGTTGACAAATTTTAATCTACACTATCTGAACTGACAAAAGTTACAGCTTTTCTAGACAAATTGTGTTTTAGAAGATGATTTTAAAAAAATTTTCCCTATATATTCTTATGTAAAATTTTTACACCCCCCCCCCCCCACCCCTAGGGATCATGATTTCAACAAACTTAAATCTACCCTACCTGAGGATGCTTCCACACAAGTTGCAGCTTTTCTGCCCAATTGGTTTCTGAGAAGAAGATCTTTCAAAATATTTCTCTATATATTCCTATGTAAAATTAGACCCCCATTGTGGCCCCACCCTACCTTTGGGGATCATGATTTCAACAAATTTGAATCTACACTACCTGAGGATGCTTCCACACAAGTTACAGCTTTTCTGGCTGATCAGTTTCAGAGAAGAAGATTTTTTTAAGATTTACTCTATATATTCTTAGGTAAAAATTTGATCCCCCATTGTGGCCCCATTCTACCCCCGTGGATCATGATTTGAACAAATTTGAATCTACACTACCTGAGGATGCTTCCACATAAGTTACAGCTTTTCTGGCTGATCAGTTTCAGAGAAGAAGATTTTTTAAGATTTACTCTATATATTCCTATGTAAAATTTTGATCCGCCATTGTGGCCCCACCCTACCCCTGGGGATCATGATTTGAACAAACTTGAATCTACACTACCTGAGGATGCTTCCACATAAGTTACAGCTTTTCTGGCTGATCAGTTTCAGAGAAGAAGATTTTTAAAGATTTACTCTATATATTCCTATGTAAAAATTTGATCCCCCATTGTGACCCCACCCTACCCCTGGGGATCATGATTTGAAAAAACTTGAATCTATACTACCTGAGAATGCTTCCACACAAATTTCAGCTTTTCTGGCTAAATGGTTTTTGAGAAGAAGATTTTTAAAAATACCAACAAATTTTCAATGATTTTTTTAATTATCTCCCCTTGGAAAAGAGCGTGGCCCTTCATTTTAACACACTTGAATCCCCTTACCTAAGGATGCTTTGTGCCAACTTTGATTGAAATCGGCTCTGGAGAAGAAGTCGAAAATGTAAAAAAGTTTACGGACAGACAGACGGACAGACGGACGCCGGACAAAAAGTGATCAGAAAAGCTCACTTGAGCTTTCAGCTCAGGTGAGCTAAATACGGAAAATTAAATTTTGACCAAAATCGTGACTATGCCCCTTTAAACTAATGAATGCACAGATACCAAAATACTCATGTCGTAAATGCAGGACCCCTGGAATTGTGAAAATGAATTAAACGTATATTCTACAACTTCAAATATAAAACAACATGTATATAAATATAAAAGATATTGTTTGTTTATTTTATAATCATCGGTTGGGTCAATGTTCAATCGAGAGAAAGCCAACGTATCTAAATATAGAATGCCATAATTCTGCAAATAAAAGTAATCTACCCAGCTACATCATATTGGTTGTAAAACAATAAATGACATCGAATATCATTATCACGGTAAAACTAAGTTACTTTCGTCAAAAAAAAAAAAAAAATGAAGGAAAATTTCAAAGTATGTTGTACGACAAAAAAAAGAAGCCTCGGGCATGATCACATACAGGCATACTCCAGGTCAGCTATTTGGTAGTAGAAAAGGAGGTGTTGGAATAGCTGGTCAGATTTGAGGTGAAACCCGTAGGTCTGGAAGACTTCCCACACAGCAGTTCCTTGATCTGTTTTCTCACTTTAACGTTTACGATACTGTATATGATCGGGTTTGAAGCTTGTCCAATAAAAAAGAAATATTTCAAAACTAATGACCTATACACACTTAAGATATTGATGCTGAACGGAATCCAGCAGATGATGTACAGAAATGTACAAATAGACAACATTGTCCACGTTTTGGTATCAACATGGGACCTCTTCTGTGCGGCTGAAACGCCCCTTGAAGTGGTTGAACTCCTCTTGTCACGTGACACTCCGGATTTCGAAGAGGATATTCTGCCGTTATCCGGTCCTATAGGATCATCCGGAAGTCGCTCGACTTCCTCGTGCCTTGACGAACACGTGCTCGTCTCGAATTCTTGTTCATGTGTATCGGTACTAAATGGACGTTCATCGGTTTTTGATGTTTCACAATATTTGCTCTGGTCAATGTTTGAAATTGTACATTCCAGTTTGGTATCAGCTATGTTCTTTGAAAATTGTTCGTTGCCATTGGAATCTGAATTGGTTTTATTACTGTCTTCTTTAGGGAGCCAATTTTGGGTTGAGTTTTTATAAGAAAATTCTCGTATATTTTGTTCATTTGCAATCGTTTTTGGTTTATTTTGGACGTTTGGCGTACGGGTCGATCCCACAAAAACACCTGTGAGCTTTTTCCTTTGTCTGTAAATTCCCACATAGATAAGAATATAAGATACTACTAAAAACAGCACTTCAAAGAAGACTGAAATTGCGATAATTTTCATATAAACATCACTGCCAGTTGTTCCTAGAATGGAAGTTGTATAGGCGCAGTACTCCTGTAAAATTAGAGTTCCGTTACTCGATGTATCACTGTGCGTGCTAACCTTATAAACAGCTGCTGCGGGACTTGCACAGAAGATGGAAAATATCAAAAATCCGATTATACGGACCATCTTTGTCCTATTGGTCACGATTTTCAACGGTTTCCACACCAGAAGGAATCGATCCGATGCTATAAACATAAGAACCAAATTGGAATACCCTATCAGCGTGTGGCGGATGATTTCAAGGGCGTGACAAAGAAAGTCATTTGTAACCAGCCTCAGTTCGAACACGATGGAGTATGGGGCCACCAATACCATCACCACAAGGTCCACTACAGCCAGGGTCAGGATGTAGGTCCTCTTGGGGAAGCGCTGTTTGTTGGAAACGAACACGGCAACCACCAGAGCGTTACCGACTGTCCCGCACAGAATGCTGATGGACGTGATGATGATGAAAACCACAAAGCCGGCATCCATGAGGTCCTCCTGGACCATGTTTCTTCTGTTTCCTGGAGACTCAGCTGGGTTAAATTCAGTTCTTCTTGTGCGGCTCCACAGGGATGCTTAATGAATTAAATAGAACGATAAGTATTATGAGGATGATTATATTTATGATTATAGCTGTCATAGTATCATTGTTGTACAAATTTTGCTAGTACATAATTCAATTGGATTCTTACTATACCTGTTTAGCATAAGCCCTTAATGACTATAGTTTTTGGACATTCTAGGATTTCATGGAATATACCGGTACTCAAAGACTCTTGTTCAAACTTGCGAGTGTTTTAACGACACAGAATTATTAAATTAGCCAATTAAAAGTATATGTAATTAATTAGGCATTTATTAAGTGAATCGTGACACCCTTGAGTTGAGGTGATCAATTTGCTGAGTGGGTATTATAATTAGTTAAAACACTGCTGTGATGTCATTTCTTTGTTCCAGCAGTCTAAAATTTTACCTGTGACAGTCCGATATTAGTGAGCTTCTTAATATCAGACCGTTACCAGTGGTTACAGTACTGATATCCTTCAAAATCGGACCGTCTCAGGTAAATCAACAATGAAATTCAATGGCAAGTGTTTTAAGTACGATATATGCCTCAAACTCTTCTGTATGAAAAAATATCAGACAGTTCTCGGCCCTTAACGGGCCTCGAAACTGTCTGATATTTTTTCATACAAAACTGTTTTCGGCATATATCCATTACTGAACCAAAAATATAACTGTAGTCAATCGGGTATTAACGGTATCAGGAGAAAACGTACCCAGGAGAAAACGTACCCAATGAAAATCATAAATATACTACTTAATAGTTTTTAATACTTTTAAATACTATTTTACACTATAAATATTCCAGAAAGTATGAATTTTATAGGTATATGAATTTAATACTTTATATATTCAAAGGGTTTGGACATACTAAATAGTTTTCAAATGCTACTTTAATGCTTATTTCAATGCATAAATATATAGAAATATATTCATTTATAAATAATATCTTTATAATAATAGTAGCAAGTTTTATTTTAGTACGAATGACCTGTCATAAAGTGTTATCAGTCTACTTCTTCTAAGTTTTCCATTTACCGTTAGCCCTACATACATGTATTTGAGTATCTCTATGCGATATCCCCTGATTGCCTTTTAATTATAGTGATAGTCAATTAAATACCTGAGCAGTTATATTTTTATGTCATATTATGTATTGCCTCCCCGCGCTAAGGAGGTAGAAATATTCACTCCCCACACATTATACATGTCAGTGGCATCGGAAGTAAATTGAAAGTGGGGGGGGGGGGGGGCTAGACTTATTAGGATTATTTATTTTATGATGAGGATTTCATATATTTACTAAGACAGACTGTTCAATATGTTGTAATTCATCTCGTAGTACTTTTATATATATGAATCAAAGAAATATTTTAATGACTTGTACTTTATTTGAGCAAAAAAAAATCAACTTAGTTTTATAAATAATTTTCAATAGTTGATAGAATTTCCATGTTCGTTATAAGTAATCTGCTATAGACCTTTGAGACTTTCAAAGTATGGTCAATTCTAGAGACATTTCAGTAATGAAAATAAAAACTCTTAATATAGGTGGCATATAATTTATTTCGTTTATTAACAATCTATAAAGTATTACATAGAACATGTAAAACGCGCTATCGACTTCCTGAGATACTCATCATTTAGTTCTCCAATTTAGATTGCAATAAAAACTAATTATATAACGGTTTCGTTTATGGTGGATTAATTGCCGACTAATTAAACTGCTCAGGCGATGTTCGTGTATGTGTATGTAACGAATTATTGTCTAATTAAACAAAACTTTTGACTTAATAATTTATGTACGTCATTATGTATTGAAAAACAACAGCAAGAAATGATACAAAAATGTTATTGTATATTTCATTTTGTTTCACCCAAGAATATTTATGAAAACTATAATTTATGATTTTCATAGGGTACGTTTTCTCCTGGAGAAAACGTACCCTAGAAATTGGGTACGTTTTCTCCTGGGTACGTTTTCTCCAGCATTCGTATTAACTAACTGCTATCTCTGCTTGTGCTTACGTTATGCAGAATTCGAATTTAACGTATTTTTCTAAATAAAGGCACGTTTTTTTTTAACAATTAAACACAAAGTTCGAAAATGACTTATTTACTCAATCATTTACATGTATTAGCTGTTTAGTCCGAAAAAAGTCACTATGACACGAGAAAATATCATATATACCAACTGTAAGTTACAGTATATTCAATTGACAAGTACATGTATAATGAAAGATGAGATGAGTTAATGATTTCAGGGAATTGGTTTAGTAGATACTGTACATCTTATTATGAACAAAGTCGATTAATGTTGGAAGTGGGGTGTGCATAGTCGTACTGGGTTAAAATATTCAAATGATGCCAAACTAAACTAAAGTTTGATAAGTTTTACCTCAAATAATTTGTCGCAGTTTGCATAGAACGGGATCCCTCCTGACTACGTGAAATGCCTGACCTGAACAGTGTTTCAAACGACAATTCAAACCGCACATTTCAAACGGCGACCACACCACTGACCATTGGGCCATGGAACTTTGTGATACCGTTTGTTTTTTTAAGTGGACGAACAGATCTCACTTAAGACCCGAACTGGTCGCATTGCTCCAGCTGATCGACCCACTCAGTAGAAGAAGTTTAAAACACGCTTAAAGAATTAATGTTATACATGCAGCTTATTATGACAAATTCCCATCCAATTCTATACAATGTTAAGTAACACCACTCTACGGTCAGCCAGGTATCCGGGGTATATGTAATCGCGAACAACTGACTTATATATAAGCATTGTTCGTTAGGAGGCTATTACACAATCACTGTGAACTAAACTTAAAATACAGTAAATATCTTCCAGATCTGTTGACATACGTGGGGGGAGGAATACTTTTATTTGTCAGGTGTGTGTGTGTGTGTGTTGGGGGTGGGTGGGTGGGTTAGGTGCAGCGGTTTATTTCCGGTATTTATTTAATATTAATTTATTCATTCAGAAATACAACTTTGGGCAATACAGCCCATCAGTTTACAATAATCCACACATTATAATATAATGTTTAACATTAGACTCTTAGGAGTCTAAAATGGGGGGTGGGGGGGGGGGGGGTGAAACCCCTGATCAAGTGTTCCACAGTTCTCACAGTTCCACACATTGCATATAGTAAATTAAATGTAAATTTGCATATCATATACAGATTTGAATATACAGTTTTGAGTCAACAATTATTATTAAAGACAACGAACGTAAATAAAGTTATATATTTGTTTATTGTTGGCGAGAGAGGCCACGGCCTAAATTTGGACCACCTTACACAGAAGGATGGCCCCATTACACATTATAGTTATAAATTACATTACATTATATTTCATTAAAATAGTAAAATGAATGTAAATCATTCAACATTCATTATCATTATAAAACATTACATTACATTAATTGTCCATTCCTTTACATTAAATTATTCATGAGGACCAATACAAATATTAGACCTCCATTAAACATTATGTCTTTAAGATTTGCCCAAAGGCGAATCTTTCATTATCATTATAATGACATTACATTACATTACATTACATTACATTACATTACATTACATTACATTACATTACATTACATTATACATGGCCTTGTATGTATATTTGCTGGTACTGGGTGAACAGATACTCAGCAAAATCTTGTTTCAATAGTATGAAGCGACGCAAAATTCGCCGTCTTGTTTCATTTGTATGAAGCGACGCAATATTCAGTCCATTTAGGCCATGACAGGAGGAGTCTGTTAAATCCATTTCCAGAGCTCTGACTTTTCTATTATACACCAACGTAGCTGAAAAATACAAGAATTCTACGGCAGATCATTTGTTACACGCAATTCAATATTGGATTGTATTTAAATATTGATATAAATGAAATAATTGTTGTTGTAAGATAATAAATAAAAAAGGCGGAGGGTGGGAGGGTTTTTTCCTCTAACAGGATGGAAATCTGCCAGTACATAAACTCTACTAACGGTAGACAATATGACGTCACAACTAAGGTTGATTGACGTCACATATACTATGATGCATTTATTTCTCCCGAAGTTTAACACTGATCTTAAGGAGCGGATTCAGGGTAAATGCGGTGTGAGCCGTTACTTTAATAATCGGATTTATTCTGTACGTGAATAAATCCTATTATACATAACTATTTCCGGTAACTATACTATGCGAATCTAATAAGTTTGAAAATAAACGACTGTATCGAGCATTTATCGACTTCAACTGAGAAAGCCTTTGACTTAATTGCTAGATCTAAATTATGGTTAAAGTTATCTAAAGTAGGCATCC
>WFKH01011581.1:4216265-4245565 GCA_016163765.1 Magallana hongkongensis | reverse complement strand
AATTCCGAAGTTCTCATTTATGCGTTCCAGTTCGTTAAGTAAGTCATTAATTAAAACTGTATATAGAAATCCAGATAACATGCCCCCTTGTCGAATTCCTTGTTCCACGGGAAACCACTCCGACTGTTGATAATTTACAATCACTGCACTCTTAGTATTGATATGGCAGTCGTCTATCAGCATCCATCGTTTTCCTTTTATACCTATATTGTTGAGTTTGTACAGTAGTCCTTTTCTCCAAACTGTGTCAAATGCTTTCCGACTGTCTAAAAAGCAGATATATACATTTGATCCATTTTCGATGTAATGAAGTATTGTTTCTTGAAGGTTGAAAGCTGCAGTTATAGAACAGTTAGGAAATGATTTTTCGTTAGACAAATTGTCCATGATCCTAGCGTGAATAATTTTTTCGAACACTTTAAATAAAGTCGATAGTAATGAAATAGGTCGGTAGCTATCCGGAGATGTTTTTGGTTTATTTCCACCTTTATATATTGGGACAATAAAACCTTGTTTCCAACCAGAAGGAATCTGGCCTAGATTTAATATACTATTAAACAAGACACATAAGTATTTAGACAAAACGTCTTTTCCATGCGTTAGGTGTTCCGACTGTATTTTATCTGGTCCAGGAGCTTTTTTGGATTTTAATAGTGAAATAGAGTCAAGAACTTCTTTTTTCTGTAATGCGGTCATCCGAACAGAAAATAGAATTTTGAGTCTCTTGTGACTTTATATTATCATATTCATTGATGATACTGTTGTAGAAATCATTATCAAAGGTATCATTTTGTTCAGTTTGATATATTGTTGAAAAATATTCAGCAAATACCGAAGCAACGCTTTCAGGTGTGTTACCAGTCCGATCCGCAAATTGTATTTCTGGATATATTTTTGATTGACGTGGTTTTTGACGACGAATGAGTTTCCAAAACAAACGAATGTCGATTCCTGCAGCGTTATCAATGTCTTCGTAAGTTTTTTCCATGTATTCTTCAGAAGCGCTTTCTTGGCATTGTCGAAAATATCTTTTTGCGCGTTTATACTTTGCATAAGATGGGTGTTGCATTCCCCGAGGTTTTCCTTCCTGGATCCAATTTATTCTGGATTCCATTTCACTTTTGTGCGTCTCCTTAACTGAAGTATTCCAGTAGGGTTTGGTATGAGGATTATATGAACAAGTTGGGATAGTTAGATCAGAACTTTTTATTACAGCATTTATAATTGTTGTAGTGTAAACATCTATTTCATTCAGAGACATTTCATTTTTCTCTGTTGGAAGATGTTGGTTTAACTCTGTTTGGAGTTGATTACAATATGATTTTTTGGAATCTGCACATACATGTATCTTGTGCCATGCGGTCCACTTAATGGTGTTCGGTAATAGGATATGGGGATTCTCTATAATCTCAATTTTAGCTATCACAGGTAAGTGGTCCGATGTGTTCGATATTACACCTTCGGGAATAATATCATAATCTACTAAGTGGTTCTTCAACGATTCACTGACAAATGTGTAGTCTAACATTGTTTTACATGGTATAAAAGTGTATACATCTTTGCATTGTTCAACATTATAAAAAGGAAACTGCAGGTTATTTTTTCTGTAAAAAGTTACAAGTTCTGCAGATTTATAAGAATTTGTTCTTTCAACATCTATTTGTTGAAGGCTTCCATTCATGTCACCAGCAAAAATAACGTGACCATGATTAGAATAGATTGTATATAAGTCGTGAAGTACATTCAGTTCTTCTCTATATTTATCTACATCATTTTCAGATGGTAAATATACACCAAAAATATACAATGGTACATGGCTTGGTGTTTTCAGACAAATACCAATGACTCTGAGTTCGTGTTAATCAATGACGTGTAAAATTCTAGAGATCTTTTATATAATATAGCTACACCTCCTTTGCCTATATCGTCATTTTTTAATGATTTTTCAAATGTTGCTGTACTGATGTAACCTTTATCAATACTGTTTAAAAATTTTGAACAGTTTTCAGGTAGTTTGTGCTCTGAGATTACAGCGACATCACACCTTGTTAAACGTAACAAATTTGTCAAACAAACATTAGAGGACATAACACCTCTGACATTCCAATTCAAAATTGAAAACAACATGATAAACAAAAGAAAGATGTACATTGCGTATTGTTTATGTATGTTCATGGCTAAACAACAGGTTTATTTTTCTACATCGTTTGATTCGCGACTTTGCTGTCTCTCATGGGCGTTGATCCATGGCCGGCATTTGACTCCGCGAGGCCAAAATGATCGCATATTAATAGTTTCATGGTTTTCTTCCGGAACATGGATTTTTGCCGATAAACAGTCCGGATTATATTTTGGTTGGAATAGGGAAATGTATGTTACACGGATATTCCTGTCTCGAACATAGTTTATAATACCATCTCGAGTGGTTTCTCGGTCAATTCCTGTAAGGTAGAATTGGGCGTTTTTGCGTCTGCGATGTGTTATTCCAAGGAATACATCCCGTTTATCATTTCCTTTTTCTGTGCTTGGTTTGTTAAAATTTTTCGATTCAGTTTTCGCAGGTACATTTTTATCTCGTGAGATGTGCACCGGAATCGGAAGTTTGTTTTCGTTCATATGTTGTTCTTGTGTGCTTTTAACAGTTTGAGATGTCTGTTCATTGTGTTCTGTATTTGTCGGAGGCTGCTCCAAGTTAGTGACTCCTTTTACTTGCATGTTAATTTGATTTGAACTAGAAGAGTCCTGAACACCATGCGGGGAATTCCCCGGTGTTGTAGTATATCAGGTGGATTTTGTGAATGTTCAGTGGACCGCGAAGTACTGTCACTGGTCTGAAGACGGGTAGTTGGGGCCTTCGGCGGGGAAACGGCAGCAGCAAATGATTTTGAGAACTTTAATTCTGATAATTGTTTTTGGTGATTTTGACAAATTTTTGATAATTTTAATGATTCGTTGTTAACTCTTTGTGATTTGGCATGTTCTTCAGTGGAGTCAAGACCTTCAACACACTTGAGTCGTGCATTTGTGGTTTTACGAAATGTTTCACATGATATTGAATGAGCTTGCCAGACCTGAACAGTGTTTCAAACGACAATTCAAACCGCACATTTCAAACGGCGACCACACCACTGACCATTGGGCCATGGAAAATGTTAAATTTGTTCCTGCTAATGTATGCAGATGACATGGAACAAATTTAACGATAATAGTTGGTGCGGTATTCATCCAGATTTTAGAAAGTTCATTTCGAAATCATTTACATAGAGATTAATTAAACAGAATCGGAGATAACACTTCACCTTGCATAAGACCGACATTGTTACAAAAAAAATCACTTAACGATAATACAAGATTCATCATTATATAAAGATTTATAACATTTTTAAATAATTTTCCGTGGATGCCCACTTTAGATAACTTTTCTCTGAATCTGTTGAAATGTACTGTAACAATATTGCAAAACTTGGAACTAGCGTATTAATGTTGAAAAAAAATTGCGGTTTTTAAAAATAAGGACAAAATCAAATGTAACGAAAAACGGTTCATTGGCAATGATGTATTAGAAATTATGTAACAATTTTATCTTTCAATATAGTAATTAATTTACAAAGGCTGAAAAGCAATTGTCTGACCAGGGCAGAAATGAAATGTTTTCTATAAGCAAATATATTAGGGGCATGCTGCTTAATCATGAATCAATATTATCACTTTTTGATTGTTATATTGGTGGTATTATTAATTATGCATCAGAATTTGGAGTACCGGTACTCCCAAAAGTAACAATGTTCAAAAACTTCATCTTGATTTTTGTAAGCAAGACCTAGGTGTGAAAAAGTCTACTCTACATGAAATGATCCTGTGTATGCAGAGTTAAGTAGATTACCGCTCATCACAAAAAGGCTTTTTTTTAGTTTTGAAATTTTGGAAAGATGTATTATGTAGTAATAATTGTATTATTCAAAAGTATGATGAGGAAATGTACATAAACAGCGAATTACATGGGCATAAACACTGGGCTTCTGATGTCAAGAAAATTTTTAATGAACTTGGGCTAAATGAAGTTTGGTTTAAACAACAAATTGAGTTACCTTAAAAGTCATAAATCAACGAATCTCATAGTTTGCTAAGCAAGATACATTTGGTAAAATACAAAATTTGCAAACATGTAAGTTTTATAAATATTTAGTTGATGGATTTTATCTTCAATGTAACCTAAAAAAATCAGTTCCTGTAAAATTTCAACAATGTACATCGAAATTTAGATTGTCTTCCCATCGTCTAGCCATCGAAACTGGAAGGTACAATAATATACACAAAGCCCAAATGAACATCTTTTCATATGTAAAACCTATGTTGAAGACGAATTCCATTTCATCTTAGTGTGTCTAGTATATGCTGAATATCGTAACACATATATTAAAAAGTTTTTCTATGAGAAACCATCGATGTTTAAACTGCTGCAATTGTTTAATAAAGAGAATTTTAGAGATATGTGTAACCTCGGCAATTATATTTACCATAATTTTTACTAAAGTATGAAATTTAGAACTAATATCTGTTATTAATTTTTGTTGTTGATGGTTTGATATTTTCCCTTCTGTTGTATTTTTTATTTATGTATGTACTAGGGTTTCCTGTGAAACACCCACTTCTGTACTTTACAATGTATATTAATTGTAATTGTAAACGCTGATACCTGCAAAGAAAATAAAAGAATGGGAGAAGGGGGAAATCCGGGCCATGACACCCCTTCCTTTCTAGATCCGAACATGTGGATCGTCATAATGCATGTCAACCCGAATATTTCCACAGAGTATAAACAGTACGTGTACGCTTTTCTTGGTCAACTCCAACTGAAGATTGAGATTATCAAATTCTCCTATGAGGCATTCATCCACTTCTGTGGAAAAATACTTTGCCTACCCGATTCTCTTAAGAAAAGAATAGAAATCAGACACAATTTGTACATGGATTAGTGATATATATACGTATATATCATTCCGGGCTTATATTGGGGTCAATCAGTTCGAAGAAATGCAGCATTATGAAAGCTATATAGAATCTATATAACTGCTTGTCCATCAATAAAATGTAAATAGTTTTAACTTCATTAAATCGTTGCAGATTGCATAAATTGAGAAGCCTCCTCAACGTGAGAAATTTCTAACAAAGATCCCTCGGGTCATGAAGATTGTTGACGTTATTCCCGTTAATTATGTCATTAAGTACCCCTTTATACAAGCTTATGAGTCGCCGAAAAAATCAACGTAATTACAATCATTGTAAATCAAAGTTAAGAACTATATCTACAAAGCTTTGAATTTTTTGAATTTATTACAAGGAAATGGCTACAGAGATTTTTGAATCGGGAATTTTGCAACACAATTTTGGCAAATCTCGGGCCGTCTCTGGTCTTACGAACCACGAGTTTTAAACGGCGAGTAAGCATTGGACTCTTTCTCGCACTGTTATTACAGTGTGGAGAGTCGATCCATTACTAACGGTCTATTACTGTCGGTTCGCTTAATAAAATAACCTAATAATACGTATAAAGAATCCACGTATAACAAAATCATTGTAAATCAAAGTAAATTTCAGATACTGTCTTTTAAAGCTTTTGAAATTCTTAACTATAACAAGGAAATTACTATGAAGATGATTAAACAGGGAATATTAAAACACGATTTCCTTTTGGCAAATCTCCGTCTCTGGACTATTGGTCCTCCTACTGATTCTGTTTGTAGAAGTGACAATAAATCATACCAGGCCAATTGCTTACGAGTAAGGCCTTGATGTATTGATAGAGTTGTAATGATTAATCTATACATTGTATTATAAGCGGACTAAAATAAAACCTTTTCCACACAAGGAAGGTATAGATGTATACAAGTATTCGTAGATTTTTCATGTTTAATATCAACTGTAATTAAGTGGATTGAAATGAAACGTAGAATACACATTTAATGTTTATTCATGGTTGACGCTTACCCACGAGTCCACGAACATTGAAACGCCATTTATTCTTCTGATTCCATAGCGTATATATTGGTTTAATCGTACGATAAAGTGAACCATGCAACCAAAAGCTCTAAAACCAAGCTGCTGCGTTTTCCTATTCGTAAATTATGACTTTAAAATTATTACAATGAGAGTGCTTATGTTTCAGATGCACTGCTGGATTACTCCATACTTATCAATATAGGGCACGCCAGTCACCCTGCGTTGTCACGTGACGTCGGTGGGTAACCCGCACCTGTTCTGGTCCTGGTACTGTGGGGACATGCCGATGGAGCGGGAGCGCAGTTACGGTGGGAACTGGTCCGAGGTTACCTTCATAGCCACCAAGATGTACCACCAGAGGGCGTGCTATTGTCGACTAAATTCAACGTCAGAGAAGATCACATACGACAAAAGATCTAGAAAGATATTCATATTGATCAAAAGTAAGAACTGTTTGACAAATTGACGTGTAATTAATTTTTGTACTCAATATAAAGCTTTGCTTTTCACTTCATTTACAACTGAAGAGATACGTTTCTCTGTACCTGTTTTCGCTTCCACTACCAGTATTTTGATTGGAGCAGTGGTGACTGTTTCTTTTATTTTAATATACGAAACCCATCGTCTCAGAGAAAGACCTCTAAAGATGCTTACCTGTCATTGCTTTCAGAACTTGTGTAAATCTCCGCCAAGCAGAGGTGTATACTTCAAGTTTCTCTTTTTGTTCATGACCTTTTGTTATATCATCCATTTGGGTCTGTATGTTTGTCCGTCCATTCCCGATCATCCGTCCAATTACCTGTCTGTTTGTTTCTATATAATAATTTTCTTACAACTCTTAAAAAAAATTAAGGTTTTTCCATAAAAATAACCCACCCAAAATAATATCACAACTCATTGTGGCATATAAAACATTTCTTTATCAAGATCATTGGGCGAAAGGTCCTAAAATTCCTATATTCAGTCTGTTTGTTAGAGCAATACTTTGCAATGAAATTCAAAATCCCAACTCCTTACGGCCTTAAACAGACCCTAGCTATTGGAATTGATGTAAAAATACCAAAGATAAGTATACATTAATTGCACAACAAACCATTTTAATTGAAAGTCAAATGATAAAAAATATCTCATCTTATAATTAACGTCAAATATTGATTCCTTATGCAAACAAACTTTATTGTCGTTAAAGACAAAAGGTCAAGGCCACACTCTTAAATAGACATGTAGACAGAGGGCGGAGATTAAAATTCCTATACTGCATAGAACAAAGTTTTTAGATGATTACTTTATTTCCGGAAACAAACATCTTCGCTAGCCAAGGGTTTTCGGTCCACTTCGCTCCCCAAAATGGAGCTCCTATGGGGAGCAAAGTGGACCGAAAACCCTTGGCTAGCGAAGATGGGAAACAAACGACTTGAGTTTGTTTTACGGAAGTCCAAAAGCTGCTGAAGATCGAGTTCGATCATTCTCTCTCTGTCTCTTCTTTTTAATTTTTTATCTTTTTTTAAAGAAGTCACAAATTTATTCGTCTTAAATTATGAATTTTAAATCAACATTTTAGACAAATAATGCGGCACAGTTTCCAGTCTTTTTGTTCACAGACATATTGAAGAAAGGTCCCCAAGGACTGATGTAAGCTATATATGCTCCAGATAATCCAATCGGTTCTGATGTTGTCAAATGAAAGGTGAGATAAGTTGATGATTTTTTAATTATATCGATGTGTCATGTTGTAAATTTTGAATTTACTGGGTGGATGTAAATACAAAATTTACAACATGACAACTAGTTGTCATGTTGTAAATTTTGTATTTACATCCACCCAGTAAATTCAAAATTTACAACATGACAGATGGTTTAATAGATATTATGTTAGAAAAAATAAAAAATGGTTTGTCCAAGCAAAATATCTGGACAGGTTGAGGAGAGATAAATACCAAAAACCACATACCCGGGGATAGGGGTGGAGTTGAAAATAATAAGTGGAGAGGCAAGTTTGAGTTTGAATGAAAAAAGATCCTTTCATGAAAAAGTGGAGGGGCCAGAACCTCATATTTTTTATTACTATTGAGATACAAAGAGGAGCATCCTTCATCCACTTCTGTGGACAATGATTGTCAACTTCTCCATAAGGAGAATGGATTCATATATGCTCCTTGTATAATCCTCCGACTCGCATTGTAATAAATCACTGCGAATATATTCTACATGTATCCAATATTTGAGGGCATCAATTTTCGTAGATTGGGTGAAAATCAAAGTTTCAAGGATAGGTTAATTAATCATTCTATACATCATGTTATTAGATAGGTTAATTAATCATCATATACGACATGTTACCGGTATTAGATATTACACTTCGATGAGCTTTATATTTCATATGTCTTAAACTAAGAATTGATTGGCTTTATAATCAATATTCTTTAAGAAAAATACAATTTATTGAAGAAACTATAAATGTACGTTATTTCTGGATTTCAAGACTCATTGATTTTTATATAACGTTATACATGTATATGTGTTTGGCACTGTGAGATATGTCGGATTAAACTAAAAACCATGGTCGTTTGATGATTAAAAAGGGGTTATGAAATAACGCATTTATATTCTAGAATTTAAAATTATCGAGAGAAACTTTCTCCTTATGTATCCTCGGGATGTGTCAAATTCCTTTACTGGAATTTCCTACGTTTTCCTTGATTCATGTGCATGTGATATAGATATATCAGCTATCGAGCGAGTTGTTATAGAACATTCATATACATCCTTTTAACCACTTCATTTTTATTGTCTTAATTCTGACACTTTCAGAAGTAGCCTCATGTTAATTAGTTCTCTCCCTTAATGACGGACCAAGACAGAGATCAGCCCTTGGTTCCAAACGCCATTTTAGCTAGACCAAAACATGTGTAACAGGGGCTGATACACTATTACATGTAGGTATCTGATATATTTAATCTATCGAAAGCTAGTGAAGTTGATTATAAGAAATGAAATTAGTCATTTCTTGTTAATAGCAAAGAATGAGATGTATATTTAAAGAAAGGATTAAATAAATACATCATACAATTGCAAAATTTTAAACGACTAAAGAACAGCGAGTTTTAAACGGAGAGTAAGCAATCGACTCTTTGTGGTACTGTTATTACAGAGCCTGTAGGATTATTATTATCGGTCCATTCATTAAAATAACTTTTTATGAGAAGTAAGTTTAACACATTGAAAGAATTAATATATATAACAGAATCATTGTAAGTCAGTGTTAAGATGCTTTGTAATTTTTACGTATGATAAATACATATAAGGAAATAGCTATTAAGATGTTTAAAACGGGGAACTAACCATGTTAACAACACGATTTCCTTTTGGCAACGCTCCAACTCTGGCCTATTGGTCCTCCTTAAGTTGTTCCTTTTAGCATTGGCTATATATCATAATATTATGACCGGTTGCTTACAAAGAAGGTCTAAATGTAGTTGTAGATTTTATAGGTATCTATTATAGATGTAAGTGGACTGAAATGCAACTTAGAATACGCATTTTCTGATGGAAGGAAAATTGAAAGACTTTTACATCAGAGAAGAAGTCTTAATTGCAGCGAATCATAAAATTGATACATTTATACAGTCAGTAGATGCACTTAGAACACATTTTTAATCTTGTGTACATACAACATGAAACATACAGACTCTTTCAGAATGTCGGAAAAGGAGAATTCTAGAGTATACATGTATTTTTTATGCTATCTTGTTGTCTTTAGTTTGATGCTTTCTTTATCAGGTAGGTTTATGTTTGTTTAAACCAGAGGTATTTTTATATAATATTGATAATTCAAGGTTTTTTTTCTAAATGTTGGCTAATAAGTACAGGATGTCCTTTGGTTTGAAAAGCTTATACGCCTGTGCGGTTCATTTCAAAGCGTGAATTATCTTTTTTAAAATGATATTCCAGAAGCTGTTGTAATAGACCTTAATTACATGCATTCATTCTCACTATTTCACTATTTTTTACTATTCTAAATTTATATTTTATTTATGTTGTTATAGATACAGTTCTTCGGCCAGAAATAGAAGCTTTATTTTCTAATGAAGTGTACGAAAACATGGAGATATCTTTTCAGTGTACAATGCCATCATCAATGAATATCGCAGTAAAATGGACGTGGAAATGTGGTTCTGATACAAACCGCAAGCCAATCAAAGCAGACACTTCTAGATCTTTATTAACGTTCGATGCAACAAAGGACGACGACAAAACCTATTGTTTATGCAAGGCCGAGTCCCTCTTTAATAAAACATACAACGAAATATCTAACCGCTTGGATATTATAGTTTATTGTGAGTATTTGAGTAAAATAAATCAAAAGATGTCATAAACAATGCAAGGAGGTTACCATTTTTTCTGCATAATTTGTAGAAAAAATACAAAATATGATATTTTAAGGATAGCCAATAACTAAACAGCCGAAATGATTAAACATTTTTTGGCCAATATTCTCAGAAGTTTTTATGTAATTCAATATTCCACCCAAGATACCTCTCTCTCTCTCTCTCTCTCTCTCTCTCTCTCTCTCTCTCTCTCTCGTGAGGTTAAAACACATAAAATTTAAAGAAAAAAACTCTACAGAAATTTTGGAATGAAAGACAAAAAGTACCAGGTGAAGTGATAATGAAGTGCCAAATTGATCAGAGATGTCAGATTGTTTATTATATATAATAATCCTGGTGAGAAAGATTGGGCGGGTAAAATGCTTATGTTTAGGCGGTTGGGAAAATAAAAAAATAAAGGATACTGCAACTCATATTTTTTATTTAAAAGATGATATACTCTCACCTATGTATTTAAACATAGCGTCGAATTTAAGCGCTAAAATAAGTTAATTGCTCCATATCTCCAATGCAATTTTCATGAGAAAGATGCCAATTTCAATAAGCAAAAGCTTCAAGTAATGACCATCTATACAACAGAAATATCATTCGTAAAACAACATGTGTGCAATTCGGAAAAATGGTGGAAGTTCATATACTATCAGATAGTAGATAACGTAAATACCTTAAAGTTTTATTACCTGAATAGTTAAGTTCTTAAACCACCAGTCATTAATCAGAAGAAGTTGAGAACTCGACATCCAGAAAACGGACATGTTTTTCGTGCTTTCTAAATTATCAAACCGAATTCTTTCTATGCTTTTTTGTCAATATCTCAGTTTAACATCACAAAATTTGTAATAAGAAATATAACATTTCTAAAAGTCTGTCCAAAAAGTCTTAAGGTCTAGTCCAATCCACTTGATTGTTTTATAAGGTACTGGGGAATCATCATTATTCGTGGGGGACCAATGTTCGAATTTACATCCTCGCGAACGTACTATAATATACAAGCATATATTTAATATTTATTTACGAAATAGAACTTGCTATCAACGAAATTACGTCCCCTCGAACCAGGAATATTTTGGCTACCCACAAACATTGACCACCACGAATAAAAATGATTCCACAGTATGTGATATGTTTAGACACCTGTTAGTTTTAGGTTAAAAGTTTGATATCAAAGATTTTTAACTTAATTATCAAAATGTTTAGAAGTTTTTGAAAAGTTTAGAATACTTTTATTGTAACATTACTACCAACCGACGGAAATCAATATAGTAGGTTATTTAGTCCAAGTGATGACAATAAATTACAACGCCCCTTTCACGTCATTGTACTTACAGCAAATCATTCCTATTTACAAGATAAAGGCCCCAATGTAGGATTCTTCTTCTTATGTTCATGCAATGACGACGTTAGGGTTTTTCTACTTGTTCAGATGTACCACGTGATCCACCAATATTGGACACCTCGCCAAAGACACCGTTGGCGGAAGGACAAAAATTTAACTTCCGTTGCAATCTCAAGTATCAAGGAAATCCACCCATTTTATGGAGTTGGAGATGTGGTGAAAGAACCTTATATCCTAGTCAGTTCATTAACATAGGTACTTCATCTGAGATTACATTTGAAGCAGAGGCCTGGCAAAATGGACTATCTTGTCTCTGTATTGCCTCTAGCCCACGATTCGGTTACAACACCTCGTCAAAAGGACAAAACATTACCGTATTGTGTAAGTTGATGCACGGATATGATTTTTTTTTAATAAATATATAATATATAGCTGCTTGCAAATGTACTCAAAAACTAGAGATAATATAATTATTCTGCAACTACGAATTCATCTCCTCGCGAACATTAAATGGTATTACAGAGTGTACTGTAGAATCAATAGATTCGTTGAGGCTATTTTTCGAGGATTGTCCATTTTTCACAGATACGTGGAAGTATAATATTTTTGATTGAATTGTTTGATTTATAATCAAAACTGTGCGCTGTTTTCTATAAGTTGTTGAGGTTGTTTATTCATGGGTGACGCTTACCCACGAAGTCCACGAAACTTGAATCGCCATTTATTCTACTGATTCCATAGCGTATATATTTGTTTAATCGTAAGATAAAGTAAACCATAACAACAAAAGCTCTAAAACCAAGCTTCTGCGTTTTCCTATTATAAAATTATGACTTTAAAATTATTACAATGAGAGTGCTTATGTTTCAGATGCACCGCTGGATTACCCCATACTTATCAATATAAGCAGGACTCATGTGGACGAGGGCACGCCAGTCACCCTGCGGTGTCTCGTGACGTCAGGGGGTAACCCGACCCTGTTCTGGTCCTGGTACTGTGGGGACATGCCGATGGAGCGGGGGCTCAGTTACGGTGGGAACTGGTCCGAGGTTACCTTCATAGCCACTAAGATGTACCACCAGAGGGCGTGCTATTGTCGACTAAATTCAACGTTAGAAAAGATCACATACGACAAAAGATCTCAAAAGAAATTCATAACCCTCAAAAGTAAGAACAGTTTGATAATTTGGCAATTAATTAATTTTTTTTCTATGTTAGGTTGTGTGTAGATTTACTTTTCAGCTGGACACATATGTTTCCCGGTACCTGCCTTCGCTGTCACTACCAGTCTTCTGTTAGGAACAATGGTGATTGTATCCTTTGTTGTACTATTCCGAAACCATCGCCTCAGAGGAAGACTTCTAGCTATAAAGATGATTACCTGTAATTGTTTTGAGAATTTGTGTAAATCTCCACCACGCAGAGGTAAAAATTTCAGGTTTCTGATTTATTTTATGATTTTTTGTTATAATTGTTCAGGTATATACATTTCCAACTTCTTCAAGCTGTCGAAAATGATATGTTTAAATCTCAATTTCAGTTGATCCTCCGCAACCAAGAATAAGGTATGATACCTTGAAGACACACAAATAATGATTGGAACAACAGGATTATATGTTTGTTCCTTCATAAGAATATGAGGAAACAAGCATTGTGGAAAAAAACTGTCATTTTTATTTATTTATTTATTTTGTTAATATTTTTGTTGTTTTTTTAACAATGATTTTTTCTTCATAGCCCGTATGAACCACCCATGTAAACATTTTATTGTTTATTATCGATCACTATGTTGTGTACAGACGAAAAGCCAAAAATGTCTTGTCTTCAGACCAACCATTTCTAGCTTTCCGTTGTTTTCAATATTGTTGATTGAAACTACTAGTATATCGAACGATCTTGTTATAATCAACGAATATCAAACTTTGAAATTATAAGATAATGCATAATTTAACCATACCAACAACCCCAAACACAAAACACAATAGTTTTTACCAAATGTTTTATTTGTTGAGTTTTATTTTCCTCGTTGATGTTCGGTCAGTTTATTCCTTTGCTTTGAAATTGAACCTGAAATTGTCGTTGACGAAACCGCATTTATGTATATAATTTCCAAAGCTTTTTAACTCTTAAAAGAAAAAAAAAATACTCATTGGATGTGGGTATGATAATATGATTAAAATCATGTGGTGACTCATTTCCATTCCAGGGACAGTGATGGCAAGACCATCACGTTTATAGATGAGCACACTTATGAAGCTGTTCAGCGCCCAAGGAAAAAAGTCAAGAAAGGTAATCATGATATATGTACAACCATAAAACACATTCAACCATGAGCCACTGAGAAGCTTCCATACTGAATAAAGAAGTGACTTTGGACACCGACTCTGGTTCTTTGGACACCGACTCTGGTTCTTTGGACACCGACTCTGGTTCTGAGTCAAGCATTGAAGAAAAACATGGACACTCGAACAACCACCACATTTATGTATGCCATTACAACCACTATGGATACAATCCATACTTTTTGATGCACATTCCGAAAATATCACGTACTAATATATTAACAGACACCGAGTAAACATTTTCGACACCAAATGCGCTACTGATTAGACATTTGATGATATGGAAATTTCGAACGCCACCAATTCCGACTTCACAGATGTAGTAAAATATTATTATGTAAATCAATGACGTAGTGATTTTTTATTGTTCAAGTATCATTTTTTAAATCTAGTAAATTGGATCAAATTTTATACAAAAATGCTTAGTTCTGAAACACTGTAATTTTAACAAAATTTTACGTCTTTTGTTTCAGGGAAACGAAAAAGGTAGGTTTAAATCAATTTCACGAAGTGCTTAATAAACAGATTGAGTGCTATTCATTCACTCCAATAAAGAGGTTAACGTTCATAATGTTTTTAAAATTCTGATAATCAGTTTATATTTAATCGTTATTTTGCAAGTTTTGTCTTTTAATTTCCAGAGACCATACATACGAGAATACAGTTGTGAAGTTTGCGTAAAATTTTGCTGTCGCTCTACAAAACGATTTTATTCATTTGTATTTTCAAATCATATATATGGGGAAATCTCAAACAAATCATCATCTTTGACCAAGAAATCAATCCAAGTAAGAGTTTATCCAATATAGACCATTGGAATATTTCAAGTTTTCAATGAATGTAGGATTGATGTGAATCTTTACTCTTTATTGATAGGGGTATAAGGTTTTGATAATGTTATATTTGATAAGATGTAGAACATACGATGATTGTCCCAAAATCAATGGACTAGCGCGGTTTTCCATTAACTGAAGCCACATGAATTTTAACTTGTTTGGGAGAATTCGTTCTCCAATCCTCAGCCACAAACAATTGGTATATGTCCTTCGTACGTTATATCAATTGATATAAAAATTGATTTTTATTAAGATATCCAAGCATTTTACAAAGTTATTGCAAAGAAGGTGTTGCAGTTCCTATGCTAATTTTCCCTGAAGGAGTTGCAGATAAAATGGAAAAGTTAAAGTTACAGAATTTGATGTAATTCTTGTTTTGCTTGCAACGTTGTATATAAAGCAGTGTAGAATTTTATCTGAAAAGTTTGTATTAACTTTTACTTTAACATTATATAAAGTTGAAAATGATTACACAGACAAATGTGGCAGATTTCAGTCTTTAACAAAGGGGAATCCTCATTGTTGTGAAAAACTGCCTCCTTGAAACAAGATTAATTTAATCTTAATGTTTAGAGTAAGAAAATTTCTTGAAAACTGCCATTTCCGATTTTTGTTTCATAGAGGCATATTTTTTAAAAATCTAACTTTTGGGTAAAATCCTTAATACCTTTGAAATCTAAGAACGCTGTGTTAAATTCCCCCGCTGAAAGTCATGTCTAGATTAGTCGAGTGGTAACGCAGTTAGAATAGAGAGTAACCGTGCCCGACTTTTTTGGTTGGGTTCGAATCCCGAAACAGTTGGAATTTTTTTTATACATATTTCTTTTAATCGCATGAAAAGGTAATGTATATAGAAAATTTAAGAATGTCAGAATAAAATTATTTAAACGCTTGTTAATGTAATATTTTGCATGCGTGCTTAACTTTTTTTTTTTAATCAGTTACTGTGTAAAGTCCCCGTTATAAACTTGAATTATAAACATTTTCTTCTTAACAAAGGATTTTAAAACAATGTACGCATCAATGTAGAAAGTTGGTTTTTTCCTTTTTTATGAAATAACCGGGTATTCTGAAAAAAAAGGTATGAATCGGTGATGAAGCAATAGGTTAATGAAAATATGTACGGATAAATTTGTTCCACCCTTTTATCTTGACTAGGCGTTTATCTAGATACTACATGTATAGAAACATGCGATGATTATAATTACAACTCTGACGGTTTTGAAGAGCCAGAATCAGATTTATTCATGTAGCTCCAAAGAATACTTTAAACAACTGGACATATGTTAACATCAAAATACAGAATATATGGTCATCTTCCTAACTGTATTTGGTGGTTGCCGTGTTCGATAGAAATGCGCGTAAAATGTTTGTGTATCACTGTATTTTGCCTACATACGGAACATACCCGCTTTGTAAATATAGTCGTCTACGTAATCTGTCTATATTTAGATACAACTCTTCAAGCGATACTGGTATTTAAAGGTCCATTTCACGTTAGGGAGTATTCCCGTTGTTTTGCAACACACTCTTTTTCCAGCTAAAATATAATGGAAAAAAATCCAAAAAGTGATGATCTGTGTAAAACATTTGAGAGGTGCAATGCGGCTCGAACCCCTAATCTTTAATCGTGACATTTTGTCGGTCGTGATACCACTGAGCCATAGACTTTATAGAACATTGATATGTAATATAAACACTACATGATTAATTGACTTTTAATATAAATGACTTTTCCCAAATCTATGATACGAGCAAATATAATTTGCTGATACATTTATTTATATAAGAGTTGTCGAATATTGCTGAGGATTGGGCAGCGTTAACTCACTCGTACAGTGAAGTAGTTT
Organism: Magallana hongkongensis; assembly: GCA_016163765.1. Lineage (NCBI taxonomy): Eukaryota > Metazoa > Mollusca > Bivalvia > Ostreida > Ostreidae > Magallana > Magallana hongkongensis. Next base: position 4,228,813 of record WFKH01011581.1, on the reverse strand, counting down.
TATACTCAATGCATTTTTAATAAAGATAAAACCCAGATTTCTTAATAATTTTATTTTTTGTTAGTCTCTCTGTATATATGTGTGTTCAAAGTTCAGTCAAATTTACAAATGATCCATTCTTAGTCTCAAACTACAGACCTGTTTCGATGTTGTGTTTGTTTAATAGTTGAGAGATTTGTTTTCAAACGTGTATAAATAATTCCACTAACAATTTATGTTATCAGTATCAAGCAGATGACGCCACAGTGTAGCAACGTTTTGAAAACTTATCACAGAATTATTCAAAGCATTGCAACAATCACGTTGCATGGTGTTTGTGATCTCTCTAAAACCTTTGACAGAGTACGGCATAGAATGCCTGATTTTCAAACAGCAAACACGGTTTATTGTGACCTTTTAAAGATGGTTTACAAGTCACTTGATCAGTAAATCAGATAAATTACTAAATATGTCTGTTTCACCATTGTTTTGAATTTACATTTTGATAAAATGTGTCCTATTTTAAACCTTATTGATTTCATATAATGCTAAAACCTTATTCTATAATCTTGTCTTGTTAGAAACATCTTGTAGAAAATTAATGCAAAATTTTGCAGACTTTGTATTGATAATCCATATTGTGTCTGAGGTAAACAAGAAGATGCACACCATTTCTTTTTGTCTGCTACAAATATTTGTCAATGCTTTTTTTTAGTCTTGGTTTAGATATCATAGATATGAAACCTTTGCTTCTGTGGATAAAAATCTCTCCTTAGAATATAATAGCGCCAGTTGTTCGTGAATCTTGGTGATTTATGTATGTTCAAATAGTTGTATTATATTAATTAAAAATGTATAATTATGTTATTACTGTTATTGTTAAGAAAATAAAAACTTGCTTCCATCTTTTTGATTATTTGTAAATAAAATGTGATTTTAAAAAATCCAATAAAAATTAGACTCTATACATCTTGATCTTCGGGATTTTTTGGTTTTGTTCTGTTTTTATTGTTTTGTTTTTTTTTAAATTTGTCGCTCGTAGATCAAACTGTGTGAGAGATCTAAGTTAGATTAAGATATACATGTATAACAAGAAAAAATGTATGAATTTTTGACATTGGAAATTCCCTTTAAAGTTGGCACGAGGAAGTTTAATTAATTACTGTATTTAAAAGGATAGCCTAACCCTTATCATATCAAGCTTAATTTTTAGTAACCCATTCAATAGATTACAAAGAAAGGTTAAATCCTTTATATACGAGGAAGTTGAGATATGTATCCTCCATACAAACATTTAGTTTCTAAATATCAGAAGAGCAGGTCTATCCGGTTGGTAATTTGGTAAGTATACTCAATATACTCGCTATTTATACTTTAATGCATGATTACTTAAATGAATTCTATGTCTGGCCTTTTCGTCACTTAGCTAGGTTGTTCAAAGTTATGACTAAAATACTTGACGTGGCCTGCTCTCCAATGTTTTCATACATGTAGTGCCATACTTATAAGGACCAATCCGTGTTTTCATTATATGAATGTCGTTTTGTATTTGTACATCAAGTAACAAATGGTATATAGAGATTTAAGTAAACTTGGTCCGTATTATAAACGTAAAATGGAAATTCGTTGGTTCTGAAAGAACCTGGGGAAAGACACGCAAACAAACAAAACAAAAAACAATTTTTTAAAACAAAAAACAAGCATTTTCTGCGTATTGCATGAGCAATACATGTCCCTTCCAGCAACCCTAAATTATTAAAGGAATCTCGTTTTACATGTGTAAAATGGGTTTCAAGAAAATGACAAAGATATTTGAACATTCATTTTTTATGAGAAATTATATTGAGAAAATATGCAATTTTCCTTCATTATGGGAGAGAGGTCTTCATATGTTGCTATGGAATGAAACTTACTCCTGCGAACTCCACTAATGTATTGGGACTAAGAAGGAGCAAAAGGGGGGTTCAATTCTACAAACACACACATAAATCAAGATAGATTTTGTAAAACAGAATTTCAGGTGAGTATGGTCGTGGAAATGATACGTTATATTGATATTGAAACAAGTTAATATGACTAGTTCAACATTTAACAAATATTTATGAGTATAAAACAACGTCTCCTCAAAAGTATTCTGGGTTGTTTGGAAAGGGAGGTGGGTGGCAAAATTTTATAAAATGGTATATAGAAGTTATTTGAATATTGACTGCCTTGATTTAGAAAGAGGTCAAGATCAGGTTCAATAGAGAAATTTTTTGTTCAGTAAGGTGGAGGCAAACCAATTACATGTAATATACATTCATTGGGAATCCTATTTTGTATTTCCTTAATCTTTATCTTCATCTTTAGAAAAAAAATTGGCCCTGACAGTTAATCTTTCTTCACTTTCATGCTGTCAATAAAATCTTCCTGTTATTGTAAACTTTTTAAACAAGTTTCCCGGTCTTTTTTTTTTTTTTTTTTTTTTGCAGGCATCTATGATATCATCATTCTTTATAACCTTTTTTTGCATTTTTTGCTCACCCCTTTCCCTCTTACAACTAGTATTTCGCATGGTGCTTATATTTTATATATATATTTAATAATTTTATAATATATTTTATATTTGCAACCTGTTTAAAACAGTTATACCTATGTAGATTTTGGTTTTGTGTGACCTTCGTTCAAACTCCTTTGAAAGTGTAAGAAAACAAAGATAAAAATGGAATAAACTGTTTTCCATTGTTACTTGATGTAAAAAACATTTATGAAAATTCATCAAAATTTAGTCCAAGTTTGAATTATTTACAGCAATTTGTCGTTTTAGTTATTTCTTCAAGAAAGAACCCACTCGATATTGAGTGCAAATTTGTTATCTTTAAATAATAAAAGTAATTCCGTATATATGAGATATCTAAACTTTAAATAAAGGTTTAAGCAAATTAAATAAATCAACTCTGAAAAAAATCAGTATGAAAGAGTTAACTCCCTTTGCTACATGTTCATTTCGGCACCATTAACAGTTGATCCGCCTCTTAGATTTTGTACATCCCTCATTGTACCCCAATCAACTAGATAATTTATTCAGGTGTTCAACAATTAAATTTTTAGAACATAACAAATTCCTGTTGTTGTTTTTCCAAAGGTTCAATCACAGATCGTCGTTTTTTCGCGTATGACGTATTACATATTTGGCGAAATTCAACACCGGAAGTTAACCTGTGAAGAAGGTCTTGAACGGAAGTTTTGATAACACAGTATCTTTGTGAAAGGAAGGCCAGTGTTTTTCGTCAAAATGGTGAATTGTTTAGTAATCACGGCGATAATATGTGTATTGGTAACAACCGTGGGAACAATAGTGTCTTTTGCAACCCCCAATTGGCTGAGTGTGCGGGTTCCGGCGGGTGTGTTGAATACAAGAGTGGACGTCTGTGATTGTTCCTCCACAGATTGTGATTGTGGGCTGTGGCTCAATTGTCGAGGGGGGCCTTCCTCGGCAGGCTCGCTCAACAACTGCCAGTGGTATTTCGCCAATGAGTTCGCCATTGAAAAAAATCTTCCAGGTAACGTACAGAATTTATTTCTCTTTGAAGAATTATTAACTTCATCAATTTACATTGTACTAAAGAATCATCTCATAGACTACTGTAGTTCACTAAAGTGCAAAGTACTGATTCTCTTTCAGCTGTGGCTATACCCAATCCTGCTCAATAGCTACATGCACAGGGGCTTGGTTGTCAGATAGTGCTTTTATTATTATTTGTTTCCGAAGACAAAAATGATTAAAATTGGTAAACTTACATGTATTTCTATGTATCACAAAAGTGAATTCAGTGTACTTACATTGAATACATTTTTTCAACATGTCCAGATTAAAACGGGCTTTAAGTGGATGTATTTAATCTTTTTATTGTGATACATAGAAATACATATAAGATTACTTATTTTAATCAGGAATTTTGTCTTCGGGAACAAAAAAAAAAGGACCGCACTATCCGACAACCGAGGCCCTGTGGTTACATGTTCTGACTGAAAGTAAGCACTCCCAAGTAGAGATTCTGATTTCACTCATTGGCCCCCACTCCTGTCTTTCATCACCATGTTCACAATGATAGGTCTTGCCAATCTACACTTTCTTTATTATAACAATTCATTCTATTCCATTGTATCAATAAATATGAAAACCTTTATCCCTAAACTAGCTTAATAAAAATGATTCAATACAAATCTTTGTAGACATTAGTCATCATGATCCATAGATAAACCAAACTCAAACCAAGTACATCACACTTTACTATATCTCACTAAGATTCCTTTTTCATCTCTTTTTGATGATTTAAAAAAAAAATTTACACATTCCTATAAATAAAGTACAGTTGAAATCATTATAAGGTAAAATATCCAAATTAAGTTTCTTCATTGACATGTCATTTCTCTTCAGCCATTAAAATTGATGAGTTGAAGAGATTAACAATGGGAAGATCTCACATTTTTTATTCATTTGGATTCCTAAGTTCTCGGAACACTTTACACAATGTATTTTGAATGAACATTATCATCTGTTTGTACATTTTTATGTCTTTTACAATGTTAAAGACTTGAAAACTTTTTATTTTTAAGGTAATTTTAGCCGTGCTATTAAAGCTGATAAATTAGAGGGATGTTTGATATAATATAATTTTTTGCTTGGAAATGTAGACCTTCAAAGTATGTTAAGTAGTGACCATATCATTCATCAAAACATGGTACCGTTATCTGTTAGTCACCAGTGTAAAACAGCTCCCCCACAAAAACCAGTGAAGTATGTTTTGGCAATTGCGAAATTATATAGATCCCTCCTTGCTTTGTATTGGTTGGTTTTAGACTGTCTAATCACATTGTATACTGGACTACTTCTATACAATCATGCATGTGTGGATCTAGAGGAGGGGGGGGGGGGTTAAAAAAAATGGCCTTTGTCCTGAATTACTCCCCTCCTCCACCACACTCTGGGCCCCTCTGGGGAAAATTTTTAAATCCTGTCTTTTATAGATACATGTATATATATTATGCTGTTTTAGGTAATTAAAAATCAGATTTTTCGGATATGAAGTTTGGAATTATTCCATTACCGGTACATGTAAATATAAGTGATGGTGGTGTGAATCTAATATTCATATCATGCATGCGGTTATGCATTAATTTGCATTCCATAATTGCATTTAAAAAAATAATTTTCAAGGTAATTGAAAAATGTAAATAAGATTATTTCATGTTTCCATAGTCATGTATATAAAATCCCAGTATACTCAAGATATGTATTACTATAATTGTCCTAGATGGACTAGATGGTATGTACACTCTGTACCACGCCTGTATTTAGAGCATAAGTTCAATGTATATTTTCACTGGGCACTGCTAGCTTCTTTTAAGAGTTACTACGTATGTCTGTTCTTATCACTGCTCATCAAGACAACTTTTTTAAAGGTCTGTTTTCAGTGTGTACATCCATTTCCAATTACAATGAAGCTCTTGCCTAAGATGAAGCAGCTGTTTTAGTGATTACTTTTTGTAGTTCAATGGCAGGGATTTTTTAGTAACCTCTATAAAATGCAAACAACTCGATAAATTAAATGACCCACATATATCCCCCACGATTATCCTACAACTCCCACCCCCAAGAAAATAAGAGGGAGGTCTGAAGTTGGAATTGTTAGATACTGAGTGAACATTTAATTATAAACAAGCAGTTCACAGTTGACTGGAATTCTTGGAGAAAGATCCAAGCAACACTGTGTCCCTACTGACCTCAGCTATCTAACTCTGATGGAAAATCAGTATGTTTTTGTGTAAATCACGAAATGGTCATAGCTTTTGTTAAAGTGGGTCAACATGATTGTAAATTTTTATAAGATTTGTACAATTTATATTAGTTTATTTCATAATATGATGGAAACCACACACCAAGTCTCTAAACCACTGGAGAGTGAAAGCTATGTAATTAGATAAGTAATGGAAAAGGATAAAGAGAGAAGGCTATATAATTAGATAAATAATGGGAAAAGATAAAGAAAGACAAACAGATGGGCACTATAGGAATGTCCAAAGTTCCTTCAGGTTGCGATAAACAAGCCTAAAACATTCGAACTGGTTTTAATGATGTACATGTACATAGAAATCTTTCTGTTTTGTACATATGTGTAATAGACCTGGTATGTCTTTGAAGAGGCTGTAACCTGTGTTTTATGATTATCATTTGTAGACTGGTTCAAGGCTGTGCAGGGCTTGATGTCATGTGCCGTAGCCAGCTCCATGCTGTCTCTCCTGATTGGACTATTCTCTCTCTGCTGGAGCTCCAAGGGATGTAACCCCTACCAAGCCACGGGAGCCTTTGCCAACCTTACATGTATGTATACAGGGGAAGGTCATTTCTTTGTTATAGAGCATCTAACAAATGTAGCATCAACATGAATGGTAGAGATGTCAACATCTTGGCTTACTGTCAGCCTCAGTTGAAAGCCCCCTGTTGCAATTTGGAAAGAGTGCCTGTTTTCCTAAATGTGAATGAGAGGGCATTGAACAAGCATAGTATCTACATGAATAGTAAAAGAGGCAAAATCTCTACTTACCGCTGGACCATGCCATGCAGAAACATTTACCGCTGGTCAGATTCATGTAAAGTTAAACTGCTTGACCAAGTTTATGTACAATTTTATTGGAAAATGTAAGATGTTTTTATGTGGGGAAACTTAAATAAACACATACCGGTACATTTAGTGAATTAAGGGTACATTTTCATGGTTTGCATGGACCAAATAAGCCATGCTCAAGTAACTGTACCTCCAGCATTCGTTATTGGTCATAATTATCAAAAGAATCATGTAACTGTTTCATATTTAAAATATACAGAATTAAAGAAAGATCAGTGCTTGCAAATGTGTGAAGTTTCAAGTGAGGTGGTAGCTTAATGAACAAATTCTTACAATTTTGGAGTAAGTGATTTGTAAAATGGGTCAAATTTCAGATGACTGAGCTGACAGTCTCTTGTTTTTTTGTCCTTCGGTCTGTTTTGTTTGTGTTAAGGTCTGTGGTTTACTGAGGCACTCTGTGTCCATATCTATTGTTAAGGTATGACACATTGTTTTACGTTTCATTTCCTTCATAAAATCATTATAACACCTGGCCCAGGTACACAGGTATTTATACAGGTAATAGTCAGCGGTGTTTATTACTTATCTATACCACATATGGAACTGATAAACATAATTATATATTTAGAGAAACGACTTAATAGCAACACAATCTTAAAAAAAATGATAATTACCATATCCAATATTCATGTTAATTAACTCGATCAAGTCTATGGATGCTCTTTTTTATTATTTATCCAAATCATTGTGTGTTTGATGTCCAAGACTATGGACTAGGGAATACAAAACGCAACAAAATGTATCTCACATCAAATCATCAGCAATTTTTCAAATACCTATACTCAGTACCTCTTTTCATGCCATGACATCATCATAATATATTAAACATCTTGATTGTCAATGTGCGATATCCAATGAATATCAAAAAAAAAATTATATCATAGCGTATATCTATAGATCTAACTGGATGGAGATTATATCCCATATCCCATCACACATCATGAACGATCCTTTATATATAACATTGGTGATATCCTCCAATTTTGGGGTAATCATTTGATGAATGTGAATTTTATTGACGTATCAGTTTTCGAGGAAAATACTGTGAAACAAGAATCAAAGAAGGCTAATATCATCAGCTGATATCGGAGCCACTGAGCTGAATTTTACATTTTGATAACTCCATTGCAAGTGTCAGTGGATGTATTTATAGACTCACTACTCCCACAAAGCAAAATGAAAAAAAAAAATAGATAGGAAGTTCAAAATCAATCAGTACATTGTAGAAGGCAAGAATCTTTTTCTTTTCACTCCTACAATTAAATGATATATAATGATTAATTTTTGAGATATTTATTTTTTAAAGTACCTGTAAGATTTTTTTTTTTTGAGAATTCTTAGGATTTTGACAGCTGAGTTACATATTTTATTCTTCTTCAAAAGATTAAGAAATCATCTGTCCCTCCCTCTAAAGTTAGGGAAGATTTTGTAGATGATGAAAATGATACCGTATGTTATCTGTGAAATTTTGTTGCTCAATCTTTGGCTGGCAGGTTGAAAATTGGCAGCCTGAGTCGAATCAATCGGTTTTATACAAAAATGCTGTATCTGGTAATTCAAAACTAATGTCAGGATCTTTTCAGTTGCCTTCTCCATAATCTGGTCTGTTTTGAAAGTTCTCTGTGCTCTGTTTTGTGTTCTTTGTTTTTGAGAAGCATATGCAAGCATATTTCTGTAATTAGGTTCATAGAAAGCTAGGTCAAGACTCTTCCAGATTTTGCTGAATTGAGTTCAATATTTAACATATTAAAGACTTTAATATTCATTGATTGAAAGAGCATCCCAAATGAAAATGTTTACAACAGTACTTCAGTATTTACCTGTATATCTTCAATACTGATGGAATTTAAAGGGAAATCAAAGCGACAGTTTTTAAAATGCTCCTCTTTCCCAACATACATGAACTAATACTTAAGCAATGTCTAGCTTTTGTTGCAATATATGCTTGCTGGAAACTTTTTAAGGCCTAGCTGTCAGTGTTGTGTGAACATAGTCACTCTACACATGTACATTTTTAGAGGATGACATTTTTATTGCTTAAGGAAGATGTATACAATACACTTGACATTCCTCGCAACCCTTACATGTATTTCTAAAGCTCTAGAACAATCAGCCCTGTAACTTTTGAGACAAAATGTTGATCAGAAATTTAACATGATTTTTAGCACAAAATGAATAATGTTTATGTACAATATGTATAAAGTTTCCAAAAATGTTACTAGCAATAGAATGGGATACTCTTGAAAAATTGATTGTTTTTTTATTGTCATTGTTGATTGATGGATGTGCAACATTATAGTGCACAGTATATTCAATAACGTGCTATTTTTAGGCTGACATTTGTATTAGATAACTAGTAATAATGTTACTTTGAATCGTATTTAAGGTGGTATGGGACATCTGTTGATATTAATATGGATTAAAGTACATTATAATTAGAACACTTTCACCGGTTTAGAATTTTCAAATTTTGCAATATTTAGCCAAAAAATAGCTTTTGAAAATATTTGGAGAGGTAAAAAAAATGTAAAACCCCAGTGGGATTCGAACTCATGACTTACAGATTCGTAGTAAACCCTCTCACCCACTGCGCAACGCTGTTAGATGACAATATTGGGAAAGAAACTACTTATATAATTACACTTCATTTTACTGTTGATTTCGATAAACAATTCGTCACAACATGGAGGTGTCCCATACCACCTTAACATATACTGAGTAAGTATGTGTAATCTGTTTCAAATAGAGATCTTCAACCTGTTAACAATATTCTTAATGATGTACATGAACCCAGAACAAGACTGGTGATTCGTCACACGACATGAAGTGCCGCTCTCTGTAGAATTTCCAGCCAAACTCTAACTAGGGCCACAAACTATAAAAATGCTTGCAATGTTCAAATGTTGTAATGTTTAATTGATGACAGGTAACAGGTGAAATCTCCTTGTCATTTCACGGCCCCGCCTGAGGGGCACCAGAAGGGATTTATTCTTGGATTTACCTGCAGTATAATTATGCATGACCTGAACTTAACTGTAGCTGTTGCAGACAAATTATTTCCCTTTCATTGAGAAAATATAGCTTGTAATATCACCAGCTCAGTTTTCCTGAACATGTACTCAATATAGTCTCTTGAATTTATAGTTTTAAGGTTTATAAAGACCCTAGAGGCTAAGAGATGTTTACAATTTTCTTACATCTATTTATAAAATATTATTTGATAAAAAAAAATATTCAGAGGATGTGATGTCATGATTTTCTCCTTCAAATAATACCCCGCGTTACCAGACTTAACGTTTGTTACATATGCCTTTTACACTTTGTGCATATATAGTTTTAAAAGAATGAGAGGAGCACTCACAGTTATATTGACCATTTCTTCAGCTGTCATCTAACATACCCTGTTTCTTTTTTTCTTCCACAGTTCTACTGCTGGCCGTGGCAATTTCGTTGTTTGGAGCCAAGGCTTACCTGGAGAACAAGGCAGAGGTTTTGACGGACAAGAACCGCGAGACAGACCATATCCTGCTGTTTGGATGGAGCTTCTGGGTGGCAGTCGGATCTACGGCTCTGTCCCTGATTGCCAGTATACTCTACTTCTGTGTGGGGAGGAACGAGGAGGAGTACAACTAAAGAGAGTGTGCAGTTAACTGGGAGGGGGATGAAGGAGAAGAAGTTTTTAAACCAATAATTCGAATGCATTAGCACTTGATCTGACTTAATTGACCACGATTCAGAAATTTCAATATTTTTTACTTACATTTGATACTTTTAATGATGATCATTAAACAGGGGCCTTATTTTTTCTATGTGTGCAATAAACATTATTCTGGTTCTCTTTACTGTGGACTCCCCATTCTTGGTGTTACTGATGGAAATGTTGTACATAGAGCACACCAGTTTATGTACTGTAAGTCTCATGTTTATCTGACAGTCCTTTGAAGCTTCTGCTACACCCATCAAAGTCATTTTATCTTTAAGTAGCAAAAGGATCAGAGGAATGTTGGATTAGCTCCATCAGCGACAGTCTTGCATACATTTTCTAGGTACAGAAAATCTACACATCATATGAAATTTCAAACAGCGAGTTGAGACAAGAAGTTTATTTGCTCTTAACCATGTATTATTTAAGATTTTTTTGTTTGTAAATATATATTCTTTTTATAAATGATGCAAATATGTAATATTTTCCTGTTTGATATGGAATAAGCATCTTCATAAACAATTTTACAGGTATTTTTTATATGTAAACTATTGAAATATTTTGTGGCATCATTTTATTAATCAGATTCTCAACTACTGTATTTTTTACCGACAATATCTTTTTTTAATATACATGAAATTGTGTACGAAAAAGAGGACATATCAGTGAAGTGCCTTGCTGTTGTAAAACATACATGCTTTAGATGTTGGAGGCATGAATTTCTGCAGGTTGTTTTTTTACATTTGAAACTTTTAAGATTGTATTAAACTGTTTCTTTGAACAAAGCCAAGTTGTGACTAACAAATTTTAGTAAGAGAAAAAACTTGTATGATATGTTAATTGCATTTATTAGGTATGCTAATTTCTATTGTCTGTGTGAAAGTTGTCGTGCTTATTTTGATGAATTCAGTAAAGGGTATTAGACTGCATGTAGTGAACCTGTCTATGTGCCAAAGTTATGTACGGGAAAACTTACATGATTGTAAACAAATGTCAAGGGCAGATAACTCTTGTTATTCTGAGGTTGTTCAGATATTGAGATTCATGCATAAAACTTTATAGAATATAGATACTCAGATTTACAAAGAAATAGAAACGATATGAAAGTTCCAGTGAACTGTTGTATATTACATGTATAGTGTATATAAATATTTATTCAACTAGTGTAGATTCATTAAACATAACAATATCTAGTCACAAATTCACTGTTTGTTGGAGCTTTAATGGAAGGTTATTAATGTCTGACTGCGTGTAACATGTTATGGCTTTTTAATCATATTTATTTATCCTTTTATTTGATTTGATAAGAAAATGAATACAAAATGATAAAAATTTCAACAGATAATTTTCAATATTTTAATAAAAAGATACTTATTTAAATCTATAGAGTAGAATTTGTTAAATTCTGTCCAATTAGTGCAATTGTCATAAACTTGTGTCATGCAATACATTCATGCAAACTTTAGGAATTTTAAAAGATAGCAAAAAGTCAGTTTCCCCAGTGTTTGTAAAATAATGTTACATGTTAACAAGCACTGATCAATAGATCCGTGGTATTTGTGTGTGATTGAGTGTGGTGTAACGTGGTGCTGTTGTGGTGAATGATAGATCTGTGGTGCTTTATAATGTTAAAGAGAGCCACAATGGACACCGCTGTATGCAGTCGCATTATTCGTATTGCGAAAACAATATTCGACAAAACCGTCATCCATATCTTGTACATTTAGTGATCATTAACAACCAGTAATGACATGATAAATTACTTGATACACCGAGAGGAAATATTGTACAGGGTGTACCTAAAGCTGAACACTGCTTTATCTTCCTGATCAGTAATCAAATCAATTTATGTTTTAATAAATTCTTAGTTTTGTGATTACACTATATGTACTGACATAAGTTTTTTTAAACAAACCAAACTTTATGACTACAAGTGTATATATGCATCTTACGACATTTTAATCATCATATAAATATAAATCACTGAATGTGATTGGGGCACAATGTCACAACATTTTTAATGCTCACACTGAGAGCTCAAGTCATTAGCATGTCTGATCATTTGAAATGTATAAGGCTGATGTCTAGTGTTTTTGTTTTGAAAATTTCTACCATTTGGATTTTTCACATCAAAAGAGTTCCATATTTTGAACGGTACTGTATATGTGTTGGATCAAAATCTTAATTTTTAGACTTTC
>WFKH01011581.1:4200833-4211265 GCA_016163765.1 Magallana hongkongensis | reverse complement strand
CCAAAACACAGTTTTCTCTTTTTCAAATTCTTTTTTGAAAAGGGATATATAAGGTAATAAAATAACATGTAGACATGAGTAATGTTGGTCATGGCATGAGTACATCTCATAGCGTCATGTTGATTGAAACATTGTTAATTGCCGAAATTCATATAACAGATGTGGACAATTGATTAATATTAAGGCCATTTGTATTTGTAAATTTGCTCGGTCTTTGTTTTAGATAACACGGCTTGAATAACGTTTCCTGAAAATAATGATACCATCTTAAAAATAATTCATCAAAAACAAAAAGACAATTTCCATAAATAAAAAATAAATAAATAACAAACCATGATTAAATAATATAAATACGTATACAATGATTGAAAAAAAACCCACACACACAAAAAGATACACTTGGACCAAAGGAACCTGGCGTTAAAAATATTCGAACTCTAGTAGAATAATTTCATATAATTTTGTTATCGTATATAGTGATTATTGCTTTTATTTATACCTATAGTTTCTTGATAATCACGTCACCAATTCATCATATACATGTAGTAGTTTTTATGCAACTCTAGACAACGTAATGTAAGTCTGCCAAGTAACCCAAACCTAATGCACAACCACTAAGCACGGACTAAACGCCTACCATGTTGAATTTAGCACAATAGTATCGAAAGCAAGAATCTCTAACAATAAACGGAACATTTGACGAAACATTGAACGAGACTGGGGCCCACTTATCTACCCGGGGAAGTGAGCTGACTCGAACCTTCTAGAAGATTCCACGTCAACTGCCGGACTAAGTTAAGTCCTGACTTTATATACACCGCGCTCTGGGGGTGTGGTTCTCTTAACCAAAATGACCGACTGTATTCATAACCCAGACTAGTATATTTTCCCAAATATCTATGAATAACACATAAACTTTCCGAATGTAAAATAAACTTTGTCGTTACGTTATGTTTTTGCTAGAGACGAACACGTGCTTGACACGTGACCAAGCTAAATATATTCCTATCACAATATTATAATAATAGTCATTATCATAGTACTCGAAATTATCTCATAAAAAGAAATATTATTTAACATGGGGGGCCTTTGACTTGGACACACTGTTTGATGATGGATTTCTTTTTCACATGTAAGAACTATAGTACATAGTTTCAGTGGGTGTTTAGTCTTTAGTTCCATCATGACATAAAACATATGCTATGTCGCTATATCAGTTGATTGACTGTAAATTTGTTACAAAAATAAAGCGTTAATTGGTATTTTCTTTGAAATGGCTCAAAAAGTATTTAACGTCATATTCCTCCGTGCTGAGATTGAACTTTGAGCAAACGTCAAGGAGTTTCTGTTTGGCCTGTGTAACGTTCCCAGCCCTGACACCGATGCTACATATCGGTACTTCAATGTAGAAATCCACATCTTTGATATCATCTCTGATGGCTTTGTACAGAATGTGACCCATGGAGTGCAGGTTTTTGATGCGATCGTATGTCTGGGTGTCCTTGAAGATTGGCGCATGAACGGATGGCACGCATATCACTCCCATCATCTGGAACCGTGGCCTGGGATGGTGGATCAGAGGTTGGATTCCGCAGGCGGTCATGAAGACACATCGAATCAGATCCACACCATAAATTTCCTTGATCCAGTCTCTAAGATAGAATCCCCCCATACGGGCGTTGATTTCGATCAGCTTTGGTCCTGTGTTGGTCATTTTCATCTCCACGTTGAAGATGCCACTGACAAGTCCTATCTCGGTACAGCACTGGTAGGCAGCAGTGACGAGCTGTTCAATCTTGTTGTTTGGCAGACAAGATGGCATGGAAGCGGCGGTTTCTGTGAAGAATCCCCTCTTTGTTGGTGCGTTGTCAGAAACAAAAGCGGCCACAAGATTTCTGTTAAATAGGACGACATCGATGTCGTGTTCTGTGCCCTCGATATATTTCATTACCAACATGCTTTTGTCATATCTAAGGCCAATACCAGGATGATCCTTCCCACAAGTCAGTTTTTCCTGTAGGCTTCTCAGATGTTCCTTAGCCTCTTTCATGTCACGTACAAGCTTAACTCCAACGGCACCGGATCCGTATTCCAGTTTTATTATGGCGGGAAATTCGACGGTTTTCTCAGCAGTCTCCAAATCGCCCTCGTTTTCAATGTGGTGACATCTCTCAGCATACATATATGTATTGCCATTACCTGTCGCACTATCACACAATGTGTTCTGTGTGGAGGATTTCTTTTTGGCAATCATGGCTCCTTTCAGACCAATCCCATGAAGGCCAAGCATGTCGCATACGCGCGCCGTAAGAGGCACGCAGTCATCCCGGAAAGTACAGCAGCCAACCAGTTCAGTTCCTTGTTTAAGCAGCATTCGAACGATGTTTTTAGCATGAGTTTCATCTTGGGTATAATCAGTAAAGTCGTATTCCAGGTATGTGGCAACATCAGGTATTTTGTGATTAGGCAAACAGTCAACAAGGATCACCTGTAATGGTTAAAAAAGAATCTGATTTGTAACTTTTTAGCTCACCTTAGCTGAAAGCTCAAGTGAGCTTTTCAGGTCACATTTTGTGTGTCGTCCGTCTGTCTGACTGTCCGTCCGTCTGGAAACTTTTCACATTTCCAACATCTTCTCCAGAACCACTGGGCCAATTTCAACCAAACTTGGCAAAAATCATCCTTAGGCAAAAAGGATTCAAAGTTGTGTTAATTAAGTACCACACCCTTTTAAAAGGGGAGATAATTAGTAATAATTGAAATTTTTTTAGAAATTTTCAAAAATCTTTTTCTCAAAAACCATTCGGCTAGGAAAGCTAAAACTTACGTGGAAACATCCTCAGGTAGTGTAGATTCAAAGTTGTGAAAATCATGACCCCCAGGGGTAGGGTTGGGACACAATGGGGGATCAAATTTTTACATAGGAATATATAGAGTAAATCTTTAAAAATATTCTTCTCAGAAACTAATCAGCCAGGAAAGCTGAAACTTGTGTGGAAGCATCTTCAGGAAGTGTAGGTTCAAAGATGTGAAAATTATGACCCATGGGGTAGGTTGGGACACAATGGGGGATCGAATTTTACATAGGAATATATAAAGTAAATCTTTTAAAATCTTCTTCACAGAAACTAATCACCGAGGAAAGATGAAACTTGTGTGTAAGCATCCTCATGAAGTGTAGATTTAAAGTTCTGAAATTCATGATCATGATGGGGGGGGGGGGGGAGTTTTTACAAAGAAA
The DNA here is from genome assembly GCA_016163765.1 of Magallana hongkongensis. Taxonomy (NCBI): domain Eukaryota; kingdom Metazoa; phylum Mollusca; class Bivalvia; order Ostreida; family Ostreidae; genus Magallana; species Magallana hongkongensis. Next base: position 4,208,024 of record WFKH01011581.1, on the reverse strand, counting down.
AATATGGAAATTTAAAAAAAAAAAAAATCTTTTCTCAGAAACCAACAGGCCAGGAAAGCTTAAACTTGTATGGAAGCATTCTCAGGTAGTGTAGATTCAAAGTTGTGAAAATTATCACTCCCGCACTTGCACCATCATGGAGATCCTATGGAGTTGTAGCCCTCTCCCCCCAAAAAAATTAAAAATCGGGAGAGGGCTACATTATTGCAGCTAAGCAACACGAACCTCTAAAAAGATAGAGGTAGAATCAGGTGCCTAGGAGGAGTGAACGGTCTAACAATCAGTATGAAAAACGTCAGTCAGCATGCGACCCAGTGGAAGATTGTATTTGTTGACATGGTCGTTGTATCGACCATAGAACTTACGAAAAGATGACTTCAAACGAGACTGTTGATAGTCCTGTTTTATCAACTTGTTTTTCAGTAGCTTTCCTCGGCTTAGAAACTGTTCATATGAAGAGCATGCCCTTGCGTATTAACTGAGATACAAAAACGCTATATGAAGGTGATGAAGGTATATTGCTACATAAGTAAGGAAAGTTGACTGTAGAAAAATTAGAGTCATCGCGTTTATCATACAATTTTGTTGTTAGGTTACCATCAATGTCCATTTCAAGTAAAATATCAAATATATAAAATATACGGAATCATCCTCAGATAGGGTAGATTCAAGTTTGTTCCCCGGGGGAAGGATGGGGTCACAACGTTGGGGGGGGGGGGGGGGGAAAAAATTTACATAAGAATATATCTAGAAATATCTTTAAAAACCATTTACCTAGAAAAGCTTTCATTTTGATAAAATTAACCTATGATAATGTAGATTCAATTTCATTCAAATCAAAATCTTGAGGAGTAGGGTGGGGCAACATTGGGGATCAAATTTTAAGGAAAACATTTTAATTATTCACAAAAACTGAAATGTTATAATGTATGGTTTTACTTACATCTTTATGCAAGCATTTTAACAAATTGCTAATTCTTTAAAATTGTTTAGACTTTAATGGATGATTCTTGGGCCTCACAAGGGGTTCAGAGTTTGATGTAGGTTTATATTCCATATATACACAATTGTTTAGGATTTTTGGGAACTGCAGTGCTCAACATGTTATATGACTATAAAATCATCCTGTTAGAAAAGGGACTTGATTGTAAACATAAGAATATCCAGGGAGAAAAATGGATTTTTATTTATACAGGATCTACATGTATTATACTATATTGTCCAGATAGTTTGTATTATGACTCCATTAAGCTGATTTTATCATTCCTATTGTTCCTCAGGTGAGCGATGCGGTCCATGGGCCTCTTGTTATTCTATAAGTATAACAACGGTTAAGAATTTGCATATCACTTAAAATGTACATTGAAATTTACCTGGATGTTATCTTTCTTGACTGCTGGCCAGATGAATCGCTTGCTAATTCCCCCGGCTCCTATGACAACGACGAATTTGCCGGACATGACGTATTTCTGAGATCTTTCACACATGGTTTGTACAAGAGGACCAAGAGAAAAGCCGGCGATGTCTGGGTCCATAAATTCATTCAGATCACAGTGTTTAATGCAGTCGTAGTTGTTCACGTTGAAGCCTATGGCGGCATATGTGCCATTTCTTTTGGTTAAGATGTATTCAATACCTGTACATGAACATGATAATAAATTTTGAGGCAGCTTATCTTTTCGTGAAACATACTATAACTACTTTAAATATACTCTCAGAACCCTTATTTATATTGAGTCCGAAAAAAGACAATTAAACTGTCGCTAATAAAAATGTATCTTTGCAAAACGCGCTAACTTTATTTAACACAATACGCTATTTTGCTATCAACTTCAACACAATGCACTTTCACATTGTCATCATTTGTTGAAAGGCAAAGGCGAGCCTTCTATGAACGCCTTTTACAACCCAACACCTTTTCGTAGACAGTCAGTAACAAGCCTAATAAGTGGTTTGTTTTGCCGAGGACCAAAACATTTTTGTGAATTTGTAAATATAAGAAAATGACGTTGTATCAGCCATGTTGCCGACATATTATGATGGTAATCACATGACGTGATTTATCAAATGATATTTCGACATTTCAGTCTGAGGTAAAACAAACCAGTTCTTGTGCAAACAAGAGGCCCAGGGACCACGTTGCTGACCTGAGCAACATTAACCATACCTCTGTTAAAAAACCCCCCTTGAACTTTATTTATTTCACAACGATTGATAAACAAGTTCTACAACTTATATTAATATCTTTCGTTGACACGGGTGTTAGTGCGAGAGGGTCATTGATAACTCTGATTAAATCAAAATATCTTGACACTTAAGTACATAAACATAAACAGTTTTTAAATATCTGCCGTTTTTTATCCACGTAAATTTATGGTAAATATCAAGCCCCTTTTGTTGTTTTAGATTTTGTGAGAATTTTTTTTCTCTATTCCTACCGGTATATAACCCCCCCCCCCCTTTTGGGACCTAACTTTTCTCCAGGGAATCATGGTTTGATCAAACTGTAATCTGCACGACCTGTGATTTCACACAAGTTTTAGCCTATTTGGCTAAATGCTTTTCCAGAAGAATTTAAAAGATGTTTCTTAAATCTTCCTATGTATTAATTTGCCCCCCTCCCTCACCCCCCATTGTGGCCCATCCTACCATGGGGATCGTGATTTGAACAAACTTGAATATACATTACCTGAGGATGCTCTAACACAAGTTCCAAATTTTCTGGCTTAATGGTTTTTAAGAAAAAGATTTTTAAAGATTTTCTCTATATATTCCTATGTAAAACTTGACCCTCCTCCAATTGTTGCCCCACCTTACCCCTGCGACAAACTGTAATCTACAGTAACTGAGGATGCTTTCACACAAATTTGAGATTTTCTGGTATAAAAGTTTTTGAGAAGAAGATTTTTAAAGATTTTCTCTATGTATTCCTATTTAAAACTTGACCCCCATTGTAGCCCATTTCTGGTTATATTGTTTATGAAAAGATTTTTGAAAAAATACCAAAACCTTTTCAATAGTTCTAAAATATCTCACCTTTAAAGACGGCTTGGCCCTTCATTTGAACAAACTTGAATCTCATTTTCCCAGTGATGCTTTGTGTCAAGTGCAGTTAAAATTTTCTCAGTGGTTCTGGAGAAGAAGATGGAAATGGGAAAAGTTTACGACGACGACAGACAACGGACAAATCTTGATCAGAAAAACTCACTTGAGCCTTCAGCTCAGGTAACATAACGACGTGTAACATAACGACGTTAGCGCGTTGGGGTGTCATGCAAATTTGTGTAAGCGTGTGTGCCTGTTCTGATAATTGAGTTAACGCGACGTGTTGTTGAGGTGTAGTTTTGTTGAGTTGACGGCGTGTTGTGTAAACTTGTGATAGCGCTCTGTCATCTTGTTTGACATCGCGACGGCGTCGTGGTGGTGCTGTTTAGCTTTTGCAAATGGCCTTACTTAGACACCATGCGAGCATCACTCACCAATTACGTCGGTTTGAGCGCCAACATTTCCCCTTTCTTCATCACTGAGTCTGTTTTCGTGTTCGATGATTTTGCGCAGTAGGTTTTCCGAGCCCTGTTTAAGAGTTTTCTGAAATTTCTCAATCTCATTCCCAGGACCCCACTGGGGACCCCACTGTCTCATTGTAGTTTCCAGTGACTGCAGCTTGGTACTGTGACCGTTTGTAGGACTTTTGTTTTGTTCTACTTTACACATGAAGCTGGTTGCTGTGAGGTAATCAAAAGGGCCGCGGCAAACGTTCACCTGTACCCTCAATGGAAGATCCTCGGTGCCAGCTCCTTGTAAGAAATTAAATGACTTAAGATCATTATCTGTCCACCCTTGTAATAGATTAAACATTTTAATGTTTGAAAACAGCCGAAAGCCGTTCGTATGTGATTTTGCCTTTTTCATGACTTGTATCAATGTTTATATCTGATATACTGGTATACAGTTATTAACGAATTTTCGATTACTTGCCATCAGGTGGAGTTATGAATTCCTCCACCAGGATGTAACCCTTTGGTCCCAACTGAGACAGCAGGTCCAACACTGCACGGGAGATTCCTTCCGTGTCCTTCCTAGTATGAAAAGTGACGCTTTGACTACTATAGCTCATCACTCCAGATAGCTTTACAACAACCTGTAATTAAAAGTAAGTAGGTTGAGTGCATTTGTAGATTAAAATACAGACTTTAAAGGGTACCTGCTTCCCACCCATGTAAAACTTAATGTCATAGAATTTATTTACCAAAATTTAATGCAAACAACCGCATCGAAATCGATGCGAAAATAACGGAGTTACGCCTCTTCAAAGTGGCTATTTTTACATGCTTTAAAAAAATCCAATCAAGAGAAAATAGAATAAGGCGATAACGAGGCTTCAGCGGAAGTGACGTCACGAGTTCAACAGGATGGGAATTTCTTTACAAAGCTATACAAAATAAATTTGATTTTACAGCCACAGCATGAATGATTTTGGTCTGATGTTTTGACGTAAAAGTTATTTTAAATATTATAGATTTAGAAATTTTTATCCGTATATATTTTGTTACAGTCAGATTTCTTTTTAAATTTGCTACATGTATTCTCGTCGCCTTTTCACCGATTATTACGATATCTTAAAACACTTGCATGGGCAGATTATGTTCATTATTAATTTTTTTTTATTACATGATATCACTTCACAAGCGAATGATCCGAGACAATGTCACAGGTAAACTAACGAAGCTACTGCTCCAGACACGTGTACAGTGTATATCTTGGGTAGGTATACACGGGTCTGGTGAACAAAGAGGGGTTTCCCACCTCTAGATTGATAAATTGATTTGTGTATAAAACAAAAAATAAATTAGACTGTGTAAAATCAGGCGTTCATAAGCTAATGCATGTGTATAGTCCGTCAATCAGCGGTTAAAGAATCATGCATGAAACTATCAAAACGTAATCACTAACGTTCAAAATAAATGCCTTTATTAATTGTTACTTTTTTATTTACTTTGAAAATGACAAAATTTACAATTCAATAATTTCAATATTTTAAAAAAAATGTATTTAATTATTTCGGAAGTAATTATGTTGATCAATAATTTTAGTCTCAATTTCTTATCTAATAGAGTGCAACTTTCTTTCGAGCGCTATGGTCAGCAGTTATACTCCAAATAACTTAAGTTGTTATACTGACGCTGAATCACACTATGAAATCTGAATAAACTTGAAAATTTTGACAAAGTATGTAAATAAGTGTAAAATAGAATTCCATTATCGCATTTTTGAAGAATACGAGACGGACTTCATCATGCAGCCGTCTTGGATTTTCGCCCTGATCCTGTGTTTATTTTTTTTCCTGTGTTTTTTTTTTTTTTTATAAACATGCTATTTTGATTTTATTAGTTCGAAATTAATGTTAATGAATAATCAGGCGACATAGTGGTAATTTTATGTCTCATACGAGGAATAGACCCCGCGTTACCTTTTACAAAATATGTATTATCGATATTTAATAATAATAATGTCATGGGAAATCATCCGAAAGAATGACAATATTATCAAAGAAATACGAAAATATGCTTCTTAAAACAATAGTGCTTTGATTGATTGTCATTTTGCTACATAGACTGTGAATTTATATGCAAAGTGTGTTACATATTTGACAAAATTCATCAAGCAAACAATTTTTCGCATTCGGCAATTTTGCTTGATAAAATACGAGTTTAAACTCGAACAGCAGTACATTTAGTCGTAAAGGGTTTATAAGGAAATAAAAATACAGAATAACTGTTCATATTTCGATAAAACAATGCAAGAAAACGAACGTTTTCATACGATTTCATACGATTTTCTTGTTTCTCATATAGCGGTGTTGACCCCGTGACGTCATAGCTCATCTCGCGCCAAATCAGCTTGATTCAAAACCCGTTCAGGTGTGAAATCGGGTTTTCCCTAAATATCTCGTTAAGTAATTAAGCGATGACAGTAAAATTTTCAGGATAATGTTTTTTAACATAGACCATAATACCAAAATTTACCGGCACTGCAGGTACCCTTTAATAATTTCATTTAATTCAAACATTTTAAGGAAAAAGAAAGGCAAGAAACGCATGTACCCTTTCACTTTTACCACTCAGTCTAGACAGGAAGTGGACAATTTCATCTACAATCAAGTTCTCAGCCCCTGTACATGTCTTATGAACCAAGTTATGCACCTTGATGGAAGCGCCTTCAGGTACATCGTACTCGTAATGCACCCTGTAGCAGAAAGCAAGCGCGTCGGGGTATTCAACTCCAGCCTCGGCCATCTGAATTCTGGTCAATAATTTGTCGTCAGTTCTTCTGACCAGGTTGTGTGAGCTAAATGTCGGGCAGTCAAGGTCCTTCTGCAATTCCTCACCGTCATTGCTTGGTCCCTCTGTGATCCCCTGCGTGTAAAAATTCATAAAGTACGTTACTCTTCTGGGGGAACTAAACACGTCTAAGTAGGTCCTTCCGCCCCGGTCGAATGTGATCGCTTTGTGTACGCACATGGTTTTCAGGTTTTGGCCTCGGTCGCTTTCTTCTTTAGTCAACCAAGTGGTGTTTATTACCAGCATTATGTCACCTGGGCAGGTGCGACCGCCTTCCAGCAGAATCCCCATACATTCCACGGAGGAGGAGAGCACTATGATGGTGGTCCCGGATTGCGGGGGGTCAGATCTCGGGGTGTGTGTTCTGTCTTCAGTTTCTGGGTAGTTGGACTCACGGAGAGAGTGCTGAAGAGCGCCGTAGTAGCTGTAGAGGGTTTCATCTACTTTGGGGACGGGGAGTGAGTGATGAACGGGTCCAAGGTCCACATTGTAGTCCCGTCTTGTATAATTTTTGGCGTTCAACGTCATGACGGCTATTGGTTTGACCTTTGTTTACTCTACTGAAAAATGATATGGGTTTTAACCTCAATAAAATAACGATAAAGTTGATTTTTTTTCACTATTTTTTTTAAATTTTATCTTCGTTATATTTCTTAGAAACAAAACTACCGCAATATCATTTTTATATATTTTTTATCCCCTTTTTAAATCACGAGTTCGAATAGCGCAATAATGTATTCCTAAGCAACAGAGGATAATTCTAGATGTGCTTTATTTTGTTCCGTTGTCTGTTTCTACAGCCAAAATGCAATTCAAAAGTGGCTTTCTTATATATATATATATATATATA
>WFKH01011581.1:4132616-4195833 GCA_016163765.1 Magallana hongkongensis | reverse complement strand
TATACTGTATGATATAGTAAAATAATAAAATTTGAATTTTTAATTAAGGAATAAGCATATCTGTATATGTTAACACTGGCTATTTATAATGGACCAACTAGACCAAAAAAAATGCACTCGATCATTTATAAAAACAATAGAAATTCTAGCAGTGACCAATTTTCTATTGATTCATGCGGTCATATCCAAATAATATTTAAAATAAAGAAATATAGGTACATGTAGGTACATGTAACAAAAAACAAGAAAGATACCACAATCAATGCATTTTCTCTCAAATTCAAAAACTACTGTTTTCAAAGAATATACGGGTTTATTACGTAATTTTAATGTACTCGTGTATGCATGTGAATGTAAAATATTATACAAAATTTCAGTACATGTACATAAACACTACACTTATTACACTCTATTTACACATTTTACTTCTCTAAGATGTTTCTAGGTGAATAAGGGAATGAATTTTTACATTCACTTATAAAGTGTACATTTGTGTCATATTGAACAGAATTTACATGATCGGTACTAATTTAAAACTAACAATATGATATGAAAGTGGCTTACAATGACTTTGTCAACTGCGTTACGCTAAGAAAGTTTTGTGAAACAGCCATAACAAATCTTAGGAACTTCCTAAGTTATAACTTAGGCATATCTTAAGTTCTATCTTAGGAAACATCTTAGGGAATCTTTGTGAAACGGGCTCCAGATTTCGTTACACCCAATTACACACCTGAAATTCCTGGCCGACGTTTATTGTTCCTTTCGTTGTCTTTGGATTTTTATGCATTTAATTCTTTTTTATGTGTATAGTTTGTTTGTAAATAATGCATTGACCAGTTTATGTGATGTTAGTACTCTCCTGATTAGAGAAAAGTGCGTAAAACTCGATAAAATGTTATCCGACCGAGTATAACACGGGGAGGCAAGATGTACGTCCACACAGGTGATACCTCTATAGCGAAATACTTTAGAATGCCGCTCGTATATAGGCACTGTCCGCTATTTTTCTCTTTCATCATTGCTATCCCTACAACTCCTATATACGGCACTAACCTCTAGACAGTTCAAGGTACTTCACTGTAGAGGTCTCACCTGTGTGGACGTACATCTTGCCTTGCCGTGTTACTCGGTCACGATGAAATTATCAAATTGTTAGCACTTTTTTCAAGCCAGGAGAATACTTACATCAATTTAATTGCTCAATGCATTATTAACAAACAAAATATGCACAAAGAATAAGAATTAAATGCATAAAATCCAAAGACCACGAAAAGAATATTACTAGTCGGCCACGAGTTTCAGATAACGAAATCGAAGGGTTTATATAAGCGATGGATCTTAGGCAATGCATTCAGTCTATTGGTGTTACTTCTTTGTTTTGACGAATATTCACTAGTTTAGTCATTCTCGACAACTGCCTGTGGCGTAATATCGCGATGCCGTTAAAACTTGATAGAATATTATAGTGGATTTCTTTTTTATCTTTTGTTCTACATCTTATACCTCATTAATAAGGCAGTTTACATACTCGAATATAATTTCTTCATTAAGTCGATGTATTGAAATGAGGCAATTGTCGTCTTTAAAATCACTGAGGGTTTTCTGTCTTCAAACTTCCTTTTTTCAATTTTTCAAGTTTCACGAGTCTACATATTTAATTACATTTACTTCTTGTAAACTGGCCATTACGTGTTTACAACCTAATCAACAGCTCACTTGCATACTACATGTATATGGAAAATGTTACAGCTCATTACGACCACTGTTAATATTTATATCAATCAAATCAAAACTTTTATATTGATGAATATTAAGATATTGATTTTGTGTAAATAAGTGGTTAATAACCTGTATTCAAATGCTGAATGAAATAATCAACAATAAAACTTCTAAAAGTGTGAAAACAATACTTAAGACATACTCAAGTCTGGGGCTGTGCGATGCACCGAAAAGTTCGGTGCACCGCGATTCATTCCTATCGATTCGGTGCACCGATCCGGAATTCCGGATTTCGGTTCGGTTCGGTTCAAAATTTACCTAACATGTATAAACAAAAATGGCCGCCAGTAGACGTTCAGAAGTGTGGGTACATTTAAATTCCTATCAGGTGATGGAAAAGAAGATAAATCAACGACTATTTGTACCTTGTGTTCATCACAATTACATATACAACTGGATCTACAAGCACACAATCTGCTAATTTCAATTTATTGACAAAAATCGCAAGTCATACATACAGTATAAAAATATACCGGTAGTTAGTACATAGCTTTTCTTATGTTAAAATTTTATTGAATTAACATCTGCTGGATTAAGAATTTTATAAGAAATACATGCGTTCTCTAAAAGTGAACAATGTTTACTTCATAATTGTTTATAAAGAGGACATACAAATAAAAAATGATGTTCATCTTCAACAACAGTATGACAATTAATACAATCTCTTTCATCCATTGGAAAAATAGGGATACAATATCTGCCAACCTCTATCTGTGATTTGTGGGCACTTATTCTTAATTTGAGTCTAAAAAGAAAGAAGCTTCTTGGAAATAGGAAAATCTAAGCATTGTTGAATTTCAACAGTTCAAGCTTGTTTAGATTTTGGGTAATTATCAATTGGCTGTTGAATGGCAATTTTCCATTACCTTTTTCTTTAATGTCTCTGAAAACTATGTTTTCAAAATACTTTTTCAAATTATTTTCAAAATCGTTTCTAGATATTGTATTAGCATGTGAACCAATAATAACATCAAGTATTCTTTGTATACAGTTTTGCCAACAAGTTTTTCCATTTCCTGCAAGTTTTTCATCCTCTAACTACTTAATTTAAAAAGAATGCATAACATTTTTGTTTGTTATCTCTAAGTAAAGGTATCTTTAAGGTAAAGATTATTATTTTTTATTTATAATGAGAAATATTTTAGACTGATATATGTATAATCGAATGGAACCGAAAAAACCGAACCGTAGCATTTTGAACCGAAACCGAACCGAACCGAATGAAACCTGAATCGTCCCAGCCCTACTTAAGTCATCTCTACCGGCCGCCTAAGTTTTGGATAAATTATCCCAGCTAAGCACTCTTCTAGTTACGGACTTAGGTCTAAGAATGTACATAAGTCCTACTTAAGCACTGTCTTAGACCTAAGTTCCCTTTATGTTACGAGCTCCTGGAGCTCGTAACATGAAGCATGCTAAGATTTTGACTTAAGTAGGGTCATAAAGAGGACTTAGGCGGAATCTTAGGACCTACATAAGTCCTGCTTAAGTATGTCTTATACCGTATCATAAAGCAAACTTAACAATGTCTTAGTTAAGTCATGCTTATATCAAAAAGTAAAAACGAATTTTTCATTTCTTTTGTCGAATTTGAATGCAATAATAATAAGATCATTGTCTTAGGTTAATAGCTTGTTTATTCTTGATATCTTTGATATTAGATGGGGTAGATGTAAATATACAGACAAAATATTCAAGGTGGCATAAGTATACATACATATGTACCTAAAACAGCGATGGATTTTAGGTAATGTTTTCAGTCTATTATTGTTACTTCTTTGTTTTGACGAATATTCACTATTTTAGTCATTCTTGACGACTGCCTGTGGCGTAATATCACGATGCCGTTAGAACTTGATAGAATAATTTAGTGGATTTCTTTTTATCTTACCTCACCAACAAGGCAATTCACATACTCTGAGTATAATTTCTTCATTAAGCCGATAAACATTGTAATGAAACGTGGCAATCGTCGTCTTTAAAATCACTGAGGGGTTTTCTGCCTTCAAACGTCCCTTTTTGAAAATTTCTCAAGTTTCGCGAGTTTACATATATACAATGTAGTTACTTATTGTAAACTGATCATTACGTGTTTACAACCTATTCAGCAGCCCTTTTGCATACTTTATGGAATATGTTACAGCTCATTACAACCACTGTTAATATTTATATCCATTAATCCAAAACTTTGATATTGGTGAATATTAAGATATTAAATTTGTGTAAATTATGTGATAAATACACTGTATTCAAATGCTGAATTTCAATCTTCTAAATGTGTGTAAACAAAACTTAAGATAAACTTAAGTCACCTCTACCGGCCGCCTAAGTTTTGGGTAAATTATCCCAGCTAAGCACTCTTCTAGTTACGGATTTAAGTCTAAGAATGTACCTAAGTCCTACTTAAGCACTGTCTTAGTCTTAAGTACCCTTTATGTTACGATCCCCAGGTACCTGTGTGACGGTGCTTATTTACGAGCGGTGTTCAGCTTTGAGAGGTCTGTGGCAATGGACACCGCTGTATGCAGTTGCTATCTCATTTTGTACTTATGATTATCCGTATTGTAAAAACTATACTCGACAAAAAGCCATCCATATCTTGTACATTTAGTGATCATTAACTACCTGTAATGATTTGATAAATTTGTTGATACACTGAGGAAAATATTGGTACAGGTTGTACCTACAGTGTACCTTGTAATCAAATCATTAAAAAAAAAAATTCTTAGTTTTATTATTACACTAATTGTACTGACATGAGTTTTTTAAACAAACCAAACTTTATGACTACAAGTGTATATATGCATGTATTTCATTGATGTACCTACGACATTTTAATCATCATATGAATATGAATCACTGAATGTGATTGGGGCACTATGTCACAACATTTTTAATGCTGACACTGAGAGCTCAAGTCATTAGCATGTCTGATCATTTGAAATGTATAAGGCTGATGTCTAGTGTTTTTGTTTTGAAAATTTCTACCATTTGGATTTTTCACATCAAAAGAGTTCCATATTTTGAACGGTACAGTATACGTTTTGGATTAAAATTTAAATATTAACGGGGATTTAAATTGTGAACTTTTGTTATGCAAAATGTTCCTGCTCATTAACCAGATCGAAGTTGAACAACCTATGTGAAGTTCAAGTTAGACACAAGGCCATTTAACTCTTTTGTATTACTTTAGACAAATTGTATATGCACTGGTAATATCGATAAGCTTTCTTCAATTTCTGCAAACACATCATTATTCAAAGTTACTGAATGACTGTTCAATGTTTTTTTTTGTTAGTGAAGTACAAATGCTCAGCATCTGCTGACCCATTGAGATTCTGCTCAGGACATTGTTGTGTGTGCTTATACATTGTATATTGCTCTTATCATTTGTAATACCATAATATATAAGCATGCTCCACCAAGCCTAAGTGATAACTGTGGAGCATTTCTGTATTTATTTCGAAGCCAATTTTTTAGCTTTTTCGTCAGATTTTGTTACTTGTTAATGTTTAACTTTATTTGTATGTTTTACAATATATTTTACACATGTCGGTACTATTTGTATGTGTTTAAGACTCATCGTCGCCTATCATATGCACTGGTTATGGTAGATTTTATAGTTTAGAATAAAAGTGTCAATGTATTGAACTTTGTGATTTATGTAAACAATAAAACGCTTTCATTGGTGATTTTTGCGAGTATGAAAGTAGCAAGCTATTTGCAGAAAAAAGTGTACAAGTGTACAAATTATATATGTAATTGTTTCTGGAGTGATCGCTACCTTCATAGCCCATATGAATAATCAAATATAGCATTTTAGTGTTAATATTTACAACTGTTTTTTAATGAATTACTAAAATGTTTTATTCATGAAAAGTAGGTAAAGTAACTAAATTATTGCTAATGTATATCAAATCGTTAGATAAAGGAAATAGTCAAAATTGGGAAGTTGAACCTGACATCATCATGGGTTTTTTTTTCGTGCAGTCCGTAAATCTTTTTGGTTACTGAAGATTTCAATCGATTGATAGAGAGGTTAAGCATTTGAACGTGTACATGTACGAGTACGTGTAACTAGGGGAATCTCCTAATTTTATGTGTATTATGTCATACTTTCTGCATACCGCGCAATTCTACAAGTTGTACAAAACGTGTAGAATCAAAAGTACACGGTCGTGAATACTTGTAGCATTTTTCAAAAGAAATACAGACTTTGTGTATATCAAAAGTTGTTTTATGTAAAGCAGACGACTATGCTTTTGGTTTCATCAAATTCACAGAATTATTTCATAAACAGTGAGAGTAAACTGAACATGTTGAAAATGTTAAATCTAATTATTTTACACGTTCATTTACAAGTACAGTTTATTTAACATAAACCAAATTTTGGTACGTGTACGTGTAAATTTTAAATCATATACTTGTAGCTCTACACGTACCCGTAGACGTACACGTTCAAATGCTTAACCAGTTGTGTTCTTTTACATTAAGATTCTAAGTTTACTTTATTTCCGAAAATTTGCAACACTTAATAAACATAAATTGTTTCCATTTTTTAATCCTGCTTGCAACTCGCTGTACTTATGTAAATTTTGCAAGAAAGATGTAGTTATGTGTTCTGTGAAATGTGTTCAATCATGCGTTGATATTTGAGTGAATAGCACATTGACAAAAACTTCTTTACGTATCGAAACCGACACTCTTTTGAGTTATAAAAATCGCGAAGCAGATGAATAAATCGAAAGTAAACACTGGACCTTGTAGATTACTTTTTTAAAATACACGTACATACTTGCGATCAGGTGATGTGCTATTTTGTATCAAAAGTTATAGCTTTGATTTCATTAATATGGAGCATACATGTTCAGCAAAATATTGCCCATAATCTACAAGGACAGTTATTTTAAAATATATTTTGATCTCCTTAGTTTAAAACTAAACATGTAATGTTTGATGCACACTTTTGTACTATTTTAAACCATATCTTATTTATAAATGCATATATATTTTGAAATATCAAAGGTTTGAGCAGTAACTGGTGTAGGCAATTTCGTAGTTTTTTTCGGCAACATTTATTCATTAATAAATATTGATTTAAAGAAAATGAACAGCAATCCAAGATTCTTTATGACACTGAATCCCAAAGAGTACAAAGAAACCAAGGAATACATGTACTATGTTGACATCGCACCAGTCCATCACTCCGTCTCTATCCCCAAAGAAAATAAACGTATCTACAGCTACTGTAAGACGCTTTTCATTGTACTCTCTGTGTGATTAACTATCCAGAAACTGGTGATAAAACAGACTCCAAGATTTGACCCACCCGCCCTCCTCCGGAATCCGGGACCAATACGTAGTGTTCTCCTTCCCCTTGGAATGTTTGAAAAGCGGTCGCATCTGTCCAAACATGATGCTGGTTATGTCCATAACTTGGTTAACTATTTAAAAAAAATCCCAGCGACCGAGGCCAAAACCTGTAGACCATGTACGTTCACAAAGCCATCACTTTTGACCAGGACGGAAGGACTATCTAGAATTCATAATATTAGTTAAGGTCCTTCTGCAATACCTCATAGTCAGTCATCTTTAACAGTAACACCCACCTACCACCATGTGAAAATTTTCACATGGTAGTAGGTGGGTGTACTGTTACAGATGACTGACAATGGGGAATTGCAGAAGGACCTTAACTGCCCGATATCTAGCTCACATAACCTGGTCAGAAGAACTGACGACAAGGTATTGACCAGAATTCAGATGGCCGAGGCTTGAGTTGGATATCCTAACACACCTGTTTTCTGTTACATGGTCCCCTATGAGTACCATATACGATGTACCTGAAGGAGCTAACATGAAAGTGCACAATCTAGATCAGAAGACAGGGCGGGGAACTGGATTGTATATGAAAGTATCACTTTCTGTCTAGAATGTGAAAGGGTAAACGTTTCCCCATTCTTTTTCTAAAAAAATATTGAATGAAATTAAGGTTTATTGTAGTCCCTGGTTGCTATGTACTGGTTGATATTCAGTGTCATTAAGACTCTTGGTTGGTTTTTCATTTTTCTGTTATAAAAAATTTAGACTTAAACATGAATAAAATAATGTTGCCGATAAACTACAAAATGACTAAACCAGAGTTACTGCTCACACTTTGATATTTCAAAACATGATGATGATGTCTCTAAAATTTTCTGATCAGCAATCGATGTGAAATTAATAAAAAAAAACTTACTTTCATTCCACCACGAAATAGCACTTAAACTGAGACTTAAAGGAATAATGGACACGATTTTGGTTATCTAAGGTTTCTGGGAAGTTAATTATTAGCCGGATAACGTTACCCTATAGTATAATTATAACTCGCGGTATTTAACTCCCATCCTACGTCGGGTACCCATTTCTGTGAATCAATAATGACACATTGACCGAAACTTTTTTACGTATCGAAACCGACACTCTTTTGAGTTTTTAAAATCTGGACCTTGTAGATTACTTTTTTAAAATACACGTACATACTTGCGATCAGGTGATGTGCTATCTTGTATCAAAAGTTATAGCTTTGATTTCATTAATATGGAGCATACATGTTCAGCAAAATATTGCCCAAAATCTACAAGGACAGTTATCATAAAATATATTTTGATTTCCTTAATTCTAAATTTTAAATAGAATGCTTGACACATGTCAGAAAAAAAAGGATTTGCAACTTTAAAGCAAGTGTCATTATTGAATTATCATTTGAAAGAAAGAATTGAAATTGTTTGATGTACACCATTTCGAAAACTGTGAAATTCCCTACTTCTACTTTCATTTTCAGTTTTTCAATACAAACGCATTTTGCCGGAAAACACATCTGACCTCACACCACGAAATTTTAACAGGATGGAGACAGTTTGATGACCTTTCATTCAAGAGGTCCCTCGTTGCAGAACGAAAATGAGGGACGGAGCTATGAACCCAAACGTGAAGATTACCGCCTATGGAAAATTCATTAGTTGACTATACCCATGTGTATTTGTGTGTCACATTCTTACCCTCAGGAATTGCTCATTTTTAATGAGGTTTTCTGATATATATGAAAATTCTGTATAATGCATCTGAAATAGGACAACTTAGGAAAATTTATTTGAGTAAATTATGCATTAGTTACTTTTCTTCCAGCATTGGTCGGTATCCAACTATCTTGTTTCAGAGTACAATAAACACTTAATTTTCCTATACATGTATTAAATAGTCATTGATTTTGCTGTAAGAGGTGAGAAGATTGAAAAGGAGACTGGAACAAATTATTTTTGTTATTAACCAGTTCTTGAAGTATGCAGATCCATGTCTGACGCTAGTTCCTTCCAATATGAATTTGGTATTCGGTTTGGAGAGTAGTGGACCCTCGTGTATCCTCTAAGAAAAGTTTTTTTTCCTCCTGTTTCAATCTGGAGCCTAAAGACTACGCCATATCACAAAAATATATTATTAATTCATAGAACATTTCAAAACAACAAGGATTTTGAAGCAGTAACAATATATTTGATCAAAATTATAGCAACAAAATACTACTCTTGAAGACGTGTAATATTATGTACCCCACTTAACGTAAAATTAATTTGCGTTAGTTTGTTTTTGTTGAAAGACATAATTTCTGTCAACTACATAATCATAGTAACCCACTGTTACAACAGAAACTTTAAATCGAATTCTCTGTATCATACAAAAAGATGGTATTTCAACCAGGCTTGGGGTAATGCTAAATGTAATGGTAATGCATTGCAATGCATTACATGTTTTCAAAGTAATGCTAGTAATGTGTAATGCCACAAATTAAGCATTGCAAGTAATGGTAATGTAATGCATTACTTTCCAAAATCTAGTGTAATGCTGGCATTACTTTGCATTGCTATGCTTTTCTATGCATGTTCATTTTTAAAATTGTGATGAATTGAATAATTGAAATTGTATTCAAAAATTGTTTTAAAGAAGAAAAATTATTCTTGAGATTAAAATTTTAGTTGTAGGTTTAAAAAAAAAAAATAAAAATCTATTCTTAACTTGGCAATATAACTAGCTATAACAACACAGTTTCATAACATTTTAAGATTGTTGTTACTAAGAATTGTATATCATTTGAAAAGTTGTGCATTCAAGGAATTCTTTACTATGAAGAATGTGTCAACAACACACACTGCCCTCAAAACAATCTATTGTTTTAAGAGGTGCTAAACACCTCAATTCCCAACCTTCTCTGGACTGTGTTCCATTAGAATAGACCCTTAAAAGCAATAAAGAATGCACTATCCAACCATGATCTCGGAAAGCTTAAAAATTACTTCCAGTATTATAACCTATTTGAAAATAATTTCTCTCTCTCTCTCTCTCTCTCTCTCTCTCTCTCTCTCTCTCTCTCTGTTGTATATTAAGTACAATAGTTTGGACTGATAGAAAATACAAGATTCATGTATTTTTTTCTATCATTGCCTGAACACTTAAATCTTAGATTTTCAAACCAACAGGATGCAGTTAAAAGATGAAACCTTTAAAACTTTGATGATAATAAAGTGCAACAGCAATCTTGTATAAGTCATTACATTTGAACCTGATAGTAAACATGACATGTATATATGTTTAAGCATGTTTTATATATGAACATTTGCAAAAACCATTTATTCAGCTTTTAAATTACTTTTTTAAAACTTACTGACTTTTCACAAGATAATGGTAAAGGTAATGCATTACTTTACTCATGTAATGGTAATGTAATGCATTACTTCAAGAAAATTAAGTAATGGTAATGGTAATTTAATGCCAAAATTCATGAAATAATGATAATGTAATGCATTACTTTACAATGTAATTCGCCCTAAGCCTGATTTCATTCCGTCAACTTAAAGGGGCATGTTCACGATTTTGGTCAGGCTCGTGCCCTGTTTTTGTTTACATAGGTTCAATATACGAATAAAAAATCTTTATCAAGCTGGTTTGTATATCTTCTTATTAATTTTAAGCATAAATAAACATTTCCTAACGTTAAACACATTCATTTAAGGTCTAAAACTGTAATTTTGACTTCCACATTCAAAATGAAAAGCTTTGTTTACATAGCAATGAATTGTAAACCCTATAACTCGGCGAATGACACTCAAATTTTGGTCGCATATTAAAAATGCCTTACTAAAGCATTGTAAACATTAAAATCTAAAAAATAATTTTTGAACAAAATCGTGACCGCCCCTGTATTTTTTATGGTATCAAATATCTTGGGAACAATTTTTTAATTAATAAAAATCACTAAGAAAAATTAAAAAAGGTAAAAGTCAATGCTAAATATGTAGATATCAGGTTTATAGTGCTTATGATAATGTTTAAAGCTGAAAAATTATATTCTTGATGAACTCTTTAAAACAAAATGTTAGTATTTAAATTGCCTTTTACTTTTTATATACAATAGATATTATAAACAACAACCAGACGTATATTGATGCTTACACTAGATGTCCATAGTGATACACATGTATGTAAGGTATTGAAAAACATGCTCCTTTTCAGAAATCTGCCGTTCCCTTGTTTGACTAGCAAATCCGGGCTTCCACTGCTATTGATACCTAGCTATATCTATTTTAATCAAATTACATTAGTTTAATGCAAAAGTTTCAATACAAGTCTTTTACTGCAAATGTTTTACATTTGGGAAATTATGATTAATTTAAGAGATCATACTACGGTACTACTTTCGTTTTATATTCATCATACATATATAGTTTAAGTAAAACTATTTATATCTGCTTACCTAAATCGATAATCCGTCACATATGTGTGATCGTCTGTTGCAGATGACATGACAAAAATGTATTGCCAATAGCAGCAGAGCAGGGAAACAGTATATTATTTAGATTTCACGTTTTCTGTACAAAACATCTGATAATCAATGTAAGTTGGAAGCTTTAAACAAAAAGAAAATGGACATTTTCAAAGCGTTTTTGTTATTTCATTCCTATCTCATCTCCCTCATTAGAAGAGAGTTCAATTAATCGGTATATCGCTATTTTGTACCATGACATAATGCTATCAACCCAGAACAAAATGGCGTTTTGAACGGATGTCAGACATGTTGTGACGATTTAGTCTTCCACCTTAAAGCTGAACTCCGCTCGTAAGTAGGCACCCTCCCACAGGTACCTGGTATATAAACCCTTCGATTTCGTTACACCTAATTGCACACCCGAAACTCGTGGCTGACGTGTAGTATTACATTCGGGGTCTTTGGATTTAATGCATTTAATTCTTATTGTATGTGCACATTCTGTTTGTGAATTATATTTTGACCAGTTTAATTGATGTTAGTATTCTCCTGGCTTGCAAAAAGTGCGTAAATCTTGATAATTTCATCGCGACCGAGTAACACGGCGAGGCAAGATGTAAGTCAACACAGGTGAGACCTCTACAGCGAAATACTTTAAACTGTTAAGGGAGATGTGCGGCCATCTTTTACATTTGAGCATAAGAATGTAAACATTTCTTGAACTGGCTTGTTTTTGCCCGAAACTGACCAAACCTGTTGCCAAAAGATATAAAAGCAATGAATATGAGATTCTACATTTGTATGCATATTATGCATACAAGAACTGGACAATACCTTTATAATCGCTTAAAACAGCTGTCGAACTGCGCAGCTACAGATTTATTTTGAAAATTTAAAAATCTGAAAAATATGAACGGGGTTCATTGGTGTTCTCTCTCATCCATTTGTTGAGAAAAAAAGGTTGAATTTTGCACATAAATGTAGAAAAGGGTACCATATTTTTAGAACAAGAAAATTCCAGGCTATACTTAGATCTCCCGTGTCTATGGAGGCACATTGACGTTATATTTTCATCGATAAAAATAAATGTCAATTCAAAACAATCTGGACTGAATGTGACAGACATCCCTATACCAGTTCCAATTGTTTTGTTTTAGTTCTATGATTATAAATTAAATTAAATTCTTTTTAGAAGTAGGATAGGGGTCCAAAATATTAATTGCCTTAAAGAAAAAATATACATATATTTTTTCAATGAAAATATAACTCTAATGTACCTTCATAGACACAGACAAAATATCTCGTGCAAATTGATGGTTTTTGAGACTCATTTTAAGAATGGAGTACCCTTTTTTGAGACGAAGTTACAACTTAAATAAGCAAGATTTGACCTTTTTCTCAACAAATGGTTGTAGAGTAGACACTAAGGACCCCCTTTCATATTTTTTCAGATTTTTAAATCTTGAATTTAAGTCTGTAGCTGCGCAGTTCAAAGGGATTTAAAAATGCAGTGTTCTGCCCTTGTATGCGTAATTTGCATACAAAACAACATGTTGAAAGTCATATTTATTGCTTTTGTATCTTTTGACAACAGTTTTAGTAAGATTTGGACAGAAACAAGCCAGTTCAAGTAATGTTTACATTTTTCTTCTCAAATGTAAAAGATGGCCGCACATCCCCCTTAAAGCTGACATGATTTCATAAAAGCATTTGGTCGCCATTTTAGTTTCGATCGCTCCTCTACTGCCACTGGGGTATATATACCGGTTGAGAGAGTTACGGTCGGTTGCTTTCCGATCGAGGCATTCAAGTTGCACGGACTTCTAAATGCATGAACTACACATTGTAGTAAAATGTTTGTGAAAAAGAATAAAGGAAACTACAATCAATAAAACACAAAATATATTTATTCTTTGAAAGAATTTCCAAGGTATCCACATAATTTTGCCCATATTGTGCTACCTTACTTCGCATGTACATCTAACACGTGTGTCGTTCATACAGAGTGCATAACGCCTCCTTCGTTTTGAAGACCACAGCGGCACTACACCCAACACAGTAGATAAATGATAGTAAATCCAAGAAAGTAACAACGTAACATCGTTTCCATTGGTTTCTACAAAAACACCCCGTTTCTAAAATCCATGCGATCATTGACATTGCTCGATCGGCCACAGTATGTAGTTTGCGCATGTGCGATGTTATAACTTACACAGGAAAACGTTCTACAATTATCGAGGATTTTGAAATTTGTGTCCTGGGATTTCAGTCTGCCTTATTTCGTAGTTCTTTGGATATTCCTTACCAGTGCAGTGGTTGTCATAATATCTTTGTTCAAAACGCGTTTCTACAAGTCTTTTCGTCCAATGTACCGTGTTCGGGTGAATGAAATACCTGAATGCGGTGAAGCATGAATAGTGCTATCGGCCTTTTATAGGGGGTGTGTAGCGATGAGCAGAACAATAGAAATCGACAACTAATATGGCGGTAGTCCGAGATAAAAGGGAAATAATGCGTATTTATGAATTCATGTCAGCTTTAAGATGTTTGCAGCTTATATACGGGTTGTAGGGATAACGGTGCTGAATGGAATATTTGCCACTGCCAGAGACTAAGTCCCGTAGGATCCTGAAAAATGAAAAGCAGTCATAACCCAATCTAAGAATAAAAGTGTCAATTTATTGAACTTTGTGATTTATATATAAGCCTCAAACTGTCTATTCCGTGAGAGAAAGAACTGATCGAGGCTCGTAGGGCCAATATTAGTTCTTTCTCTCACAGAATGGACAGTTTGAGGCGTGTGTCCAACTTAAGCATTACTTCCTTTTTATGAAGAATGAATAGTATCGGGTAAACCTGTTGACAATGCTAGTTAATATTATATAACTTAGAACAAGAAAACCAGTCTTGCGTATAACTCTCTTTTGCTCACTTTCAGTTTAGGTACATATGGTAAATATACAAGGTGTTTATAAAGCTGTGATGTAAAAAATCATATTCACTTACTCTTCTACTAAGCAACACCAAAATCGAATTGTCTGTTGGAGAGAGTTTTTCTTATTAAACTGATTTCAAGGATATAAAAGAGGTACTGATTTACTGATACTGTTCTAAGCTTTATTTTGTATCCGGAGGTTGGGAATGCAAATTAACATGTAGATATAACTAACAAAATCTTTTGACAAAATGATTAAGTCAACCAAAACAAAGAATACATTAGGCAGGCTCGGATTCAAAAATTTCTTCCAGGGGTGTGGAGGAGGGTAAAGGTCAAGATTTAATTTTACATTTACATCCAGCGCAGGTATCTTTTGTTAATACAATACCTACAAAAACTGGTACGAATACCGAATAGTGAATAGTGAATAGTGTCCAAGAATAGAGTAGTGAAGTAACCAGTGTGTCCTTTTACGACAGTCAAAGCCCATGAATTTGTTTTGAAATTTCTTAATATATAAATTGTGAAAACGTTACTTTTGTGTCTTTGTGTATAATTTCTGAAGCCTGTCGGTCAGCCCGCAACATACACTTTACCAAGTAGCATGTTGTCTGGATGATCGAAATTCAACTTTTATATAAGTGTAGAATGTGAGTGCAGTGAATTTTGTTTCAATCTACGCTTTGGTTTTACATGTATCTGATGTGATTTGTGGTTAGAAGTAATTTAGAATATAATCAAGTGAATTAATTATGATTCTTTATTGAAAAAATGGAGTAGATAATATCATATTGGATTATTTCCTAATATTTTAGTGTTTCTCTGCTGTCTGGTGCTCTTATGTCATCCTCAATGTGTTAAAAATTAAATCTTTATTGGCAAATGTTATTATGTCTTTATGTAAATGATATAAGCCGAAAACTGTCCATTCTGTGAGAGAAAGAACTGATCGAGGCCCGTAGGGCCGAGATAAGTTCTTTCTCCCACAGAATGGACAGTTTTCGGCTAACATCCAACTTAAAACATTACCTTCTTTATTTTAAGATTGGCAGTATCAGGAAAACGTTTTGACAATGCTGATAAATATATTTTTAACCAGTCTTGCATAGAACTTTTTGTTGTTCACTTAATGGACAGTTTCAGGTATGTGCATGGTGTTTTTGAAGCTGTGCTGTGAAAATTTCATTTTCATGTGAAAATTTCATTTTCACTCACTCTTAACCTAAGCAATCTCATCTCATTCTCTATTGGGGAGAGTATTTCTTATTTAACAATATTTCAGGATGTAAAAGAGGTACTGCACATATTGACACTGTTCTAAGTGATAATTTGGATATGGGCGGGGGGAAATGCTGTGCGAAATTTTGATATGACTCACAAAATCATTTGATGAAATGGTTTAGCCAACCAAAACAAAGAATGCATTGACCAGCTCGGATGCAGAAATTTTTACCAGGGGTGTGGAGGAGGTTGACGGTCAAGGTTTAGTTTTATAAACTTTTTCCGGATGATCAAGAATTAAATTTTAGATATGTGAAGAATATGATTTCCATATAGTGCAGTGAAATTTGTCTCAGTCTACATTCTGATCATATTTGATGTGATTTGTTACAAGTTATTAATATGATAAAGTGGATTAATTTTGAATCGTGATTCTGAAAAATGGAGTAGATATATATCGATTATACAGGATAAAATTCACTAGTTTTACTAGTTTTAGTGTTTCTTCGCTGTATCATGCTAGTACCTGTCTTATTCGCAAGGTGTTAAACATTAAATATGTTTCTTTATTTGCAAATGTGATGCCTTTATTCTTGTTTCCATCTAATCTTACCTGTAGCCGTCCAATAAGTTAACAGTTTTACCTGTCTCTGTCCATTATTTTTAAGAATGGACACCTACAGGTAACTTATTGGATTGTTTTAAATTGAGAAGTATTTTATCTTGTATAAAAGCCAAAAAGAACAAAGGATTACGTAACAAAAATGTTTTAATCTTGTTACCAACTTACTTGTCGCTGTCAAATAAGTAAACAGTTTTACCTGTCTCCGCCCATTTTTCTAAGAATGGACAGCTTTTCTATCCATTAATTGTAGGAATGAACACCTACAGGTAACGTTTTGATATTTAGAAGTAGTTTTTCTTATATAAACGCCGAAAACAACAAACAATTACGCAAAAAAAAATGTCCAAATCAAATTAAAATAAAGATGTTTTGTTTGATGAATATTTTTATACTATTTAAAATCATGCTTCTTTCATAAATGTTTATTTTGAGGAAAGTGTTTTGTATGAAAAAAGAAAGCAAATTATGGTGACTGAGCTTAATTTGGGCTGGGCTTCTTAAGGGGTTTTTTTAAAGGGACTTAGACGTGATCTGAGATGAAAATTTTATTTTTTATGTATGCAATGGTTTACTCGTGCATTTTGAATGATTGACCAAAATTTGAATGTTAGAAATCAAATTACAAGCAAGATACAGAGGTAAGAAATCATTTTGTTTTGTAAACTTATATTTGTTTAAAAATAAAGTAAGTCAACTACCGTTTCTTTGACAAAATGACTTGTGGCAAAAAAGATAAAATAATTCAATGTGTTCATAAATAATATTATCAACACAACAAAGCACCATTTAACTGAAACTTATTTACCAATACAACACATATGTAAACAATAACAAGACTTGAGCTTTGTTTACTATTGTAGGATTAGTGCAACTCTATTCTATGCAAAAGGGTATTTGAAGACCTTACAAACAAGCTGTTTTGAATATAGCTTTTCTTGTATTGAGCAAAACAGTTAAATCAACTGGACTGTCTTTGGTAAATGTCAATTTACCATATTAACCATTGCATACTAAAAAATAAAAAAAATATTAAATTTGAAAATGTTGAGCTCAAATCGTGTCTAAGTCCCTTTAAAAGGCATGGTCACAATTTTGGTCAAAATTTTTTTTGTTTTTAAATTTTGCAATGCTTCAGTAAGGCATTTCTAACAGTCAACCAAAGGAGTGTCAGTCGCCGAGTTATAAGTGATATATTGAGCTCACATTTCTGTTATATAAACAAAGCTGAGGCCATATGCATGTTTTGTTTACGTTTTGAAAGTTAAAAAAGAAAATCCCAGGTTTAGACTTAATTGAATATGACCAACGCTAGGAAATGTGTATTTATCTTTAAAATGATTTAATTAGCAGATATAGTATCTGCTTGAGAATAACTTATACCGGTATATTGAACCAATATAAGCAAAAAACATGACACGAACCTTGTTATATAACAAATATTCGTCAGCACTGTATCTTGCATATAACTCTACGACAGACACAAAAATTTTGCTTGATCATAAGAAATGCATTACTTTAGCATTGTAGACAATAAAAATAGAAACATATGACCAAAATCGTGACCATGCCCCTTTAAACCATTTAATTGAAAAACAAATATCTTAAATATTCATAATGGGAGAACATTTTTGATTCATTTTCATTGCATGCTACTACTATGAGTAATATTGTAATGTTTTCTAAACAATGATGTTCATGTTTGTTTTTATGATGCATTTTGCTTTAACCAAACACATAATGCTCTTATTCAAATTCTTCAAAGGATAATTAAATAAGAAAATAAAAAAGTATGCATATATGCGTAATGTGGATCATGGTATATAACTGCATATTATCAACAGCATACTGATTGAGATACGACGTTTATTGCCAAAATAACAGATGTGGGCAGTTTATCAATATTAAGGCACTTTTGATTTGTACATTTGCTTTGTTTTTCTTTTCTTTTTTTAGTATATGGATCTTTTAAAAAAGTGTCTAATCATTAAAAAGAATTATCAAAAAGTGCCTGAACAGCGTTTCCAGCGACTGCTATTATTTTAACAGAGTATTTGCTTGATCCATCAAAGACAAGAAATTTCCTTAAATAAGTAACAATTAAATCATACTAAAACACAAACACAAAAAACAAAAGTTACACTTGGACCAAAGGCACCTCAAATTAAAATGTTCCTTTTTATACTGGGATAATTTCCGGCATTATATTAATAAATATCTCTTTTACTAGCGACATCCTGTACTGTAAAAATAATCGTTATTATTATTGAAATTATCCGATTATAAAAAAAACATTTTTTTTGTTCGATGCCTTGGAATCGTACAGACGGTTTGACGACAGATTTCTGTTTTATATGTAATGTATTCTTTTTATGTATTAGTCTTTAGATGCATCATGGCAGAAAAGCATATGCTTTGTTGCTACATCACTTGGTTTGACTGTGAGTTCGTAAAAAATATACAACTGTAAAAATAAAGTGTTACACAATATTTTCTTTGAAATTACTTAAAAAGTATTTAACGTCATATTCCTCCATGCTGAAATTGAACGTTGAGCAGAAGTCAATGAGTTTCTGTTTGGCCTGTGTGACGTTCCTAGCCCTGACAGCGATGCTACATATCGGTACTTCAATGTAGAAATCCACATCTTTGATATCATCTCTGATGGCTTTGTAGAGGATGTGACCCCTGGTGTGTAGGTTTTTGATGAAAACGTATGTACGTCTGGGTGTCCTTGAAGATTGGCGCATGAACGGATGGCACGCACATCACTCCCATCATCTGGAACCGTGGCCTGGGATGGTGGATCAGAGGTTGGATTCCCCAGGCGGTCATGAAGACACATCGAATCAGATCTACACAATAAATTTCCTTGATCCAGTCTCTAAGATAGAATCCCCCCATACGGGCGTTGATTTCGATCAGCTTTGGTCCTGTGGTGGTCATTTTCATCTCCACGTTGAAGACGCCACTGACAAGTCCTATCTCGGTACAGCACTGGTAGGCAGCAGTGACGAGCTGTTCAATCTTGTTGTTTGGCAGACAAGATGGCATGCAGGCCGCTGTTTCTGTGAAGAATCTCTTTTTTGTAGGTCCATTGTCAGAAACAAGGGCGGCCACAAGTTTTCTGTTAAATAGGACGACATCGATGTCGTGTTCTGTGCCCTCCAGGTATTTCATCACCAACATGCTTTTGTCATATCTAAGGCCAATTCCAGGGTGATCCTTCTCACAAGTCAGTTTTTCCTGAAGGCTTCTCAAATGTTCCTTAGCCTCTTTCATGTCACTTACAAGCTCCAACGGCACTAGACGTATTCCATTTTTATGATGGCTGGAAATTCGATATATTTCTCCACATTCTCTAAATCGCCCTCGTTTTCAATGTGGTGACATCTTTCGACATACATATATGCACTGTCAATTTCTGCAGCAGTGTCACACAATGTGTTCTGTGTAGACGATTTCTTCTTGGCAATCATGGCTCCTTTCAGACCAATCCCATGAAGGCCCAGCATGTCGCACACACGTGCGGTAAAAGGCACGCAGTCCTCCCAGAAAGTACAGCAGCCATTCAGTTCAGTTCCTTGTTCCAGCAGCATTTGGACGATGTTCTTAGCATGGGTTTCATCTTGGGTATAATCAGTGAGGTCGTATTCCAGGTATGTGGCAACATCAGGTATTTTATGGTTGGGCAAGCAGTCAATAAGGATCACCTGTAATGGTTAAAAAAGAATCTGATTTGTAACTTTTTATTTTATCTGTATATCAACGGTTAAAAATGTAGGTATCACTTAAAATGTAGAAACAGAAACTTACGCGGATGTTATCTTTCTTGGCTGCTGGCCAGATGAATCGTTTGCTGATTCCCCCGGCTCCTATGACAACGACGAATTCACCGGACATGACGTACTTCTGAGATCTTTCACACATGGTTTGTACAAGAGGACCAACAGAAAGACCAACGAGGTCTGGGTCCATGAATTCACTCAGATCACAGTGTTTAATGCAGTCGTAGCTGTTCACTTTGATGCCCATGGCGGTATATGTGCCATTTCTTTTGGTTAAGATGTAATTGATACCTGTACATGTGCATGATAATTTGTTTTAAGCTTATTATCTTTCCATGAAGCATAATTTATTTATTTTAAATATACTTTCATAATATGGAGTCCGAAAAAAGACGATTGATCGTTGAGAAAATATCTCGTCACACAAGACGCTGTCAGGCTAACTCAATTTTACAAAATACGCCCTTCAAACGATACTCCGACTACCTGTCATGATTTGTTGTGTTAACACAGAGACGTATTCGTGCAACGGCTTATGGTGTAAAACGGTGTGTTGTGTAACATTGCAACGATGTGTTCTGTGAAGATGCGTTGGCGTGTAGTGGAAAATTGCGTGAGCGAATAGACCCGTTCTGTTCATTTTTTTAGCTCGACGACGTGTTGTGTCTTGAGTGACAGCGCGACGGCTATTTTTGTGAAGCTGTGCAAGCGCGAAGAAGTGTTGTTTTGTTCGTTTGACGGCGTGTTGTGTTAATTTGAGACAGTGCTTTGCCGTCTTGTCTGACATCGCGACGGCGTCGTGATTGTTTTTTTAAGTGCTGTTTAGCTTTTGCAAATGACCTTCTTCAGACACCATGAGAGCATCACTAACCAATTACGTCGGTTTGAGCGCCGACATTTCTCCTTTCGTCATCACCGACTCTGTTTCGTGTTCAATGATTCTGCACAGTAGGTTCTCCGAGCCCTCCTAAAGAGTTTTCTGAAAATTTTCATTCTCGATCTCATTCTCGATACCCCACTGTCTCATTTTAGTTTCCAGAGACTGCAGTTTGGTATTGTCACTGTTGATGAGACTTTTCTTCTGTTCTACAAGTGGAGCTGGAATGATATGTCATAATGTATCAAAAGTTATAGCCATGATTTCATCAATATCGACATGGACCGGTATTGTAAAAAATGTATATTGATTTCCTTAATTTATGTAAAAGATATAAGCTTCAAACTGTCCACTACGTGAGAAAAAGAACTGATTGAGGCCCGTAGGACTAAGATTAGTTCTCTCTCTCACAGAATGGACAGTTTGAGGCTTATGTCCAACTTAAAGCATTACATGTACTTCCTTTGTTTGAAGAATAAATAGTATCGGGTACACCTGTTGACAATGCTAATAAATAGAGATATGACGAACAAAATCTTTTGACCAAATGATTAAGTCAACCGAAACAAAGAATACATTGGCAGGCTTGGATTCTGAAATGTTTCAAGCATGTTGTCTGGATGATCGAAATTCAACTTTTAGATAAGTGAAGAATGTGAGTTTCATACAGTGCAGTGATTTTTGTTTCAATCTACGCTCTGATCATATCTGATGTGATTTGTGGTTAAGACTGCGGAACATTAACTGGCAAGATTGGAAATATACAGCCTACGTCAACTTCACCTGTTACAGTCAAAACATTTGAAATGGGCGGGGACAAATTGACGCGGACGTCTGAGAAAACATTGGATTGAAACTTTCAATCCACCTCAGCAATTCTAATTTGCCATATAAGTTAAGCGATCGAAAAAAAAATTATTTGAAAACCAAAGCGATTGAAAACATTGTATTTCATCAATAAGTATATAGTCAGCAAGTATGGGAATATCCCAATTCGGGAGAGGTTATACGCAAGGCAAGGCATTGTCCGATGACTTCAGAGAATCTGTCGTCACAAGTCTGAAATCAAATGGGGTCATTGTTAAAACGGGGTTTATTCCCAGAGGAGAATAAGCTTAATTCAAAATCTGATTTAATGAAATAAAATTATACCCAGGTAGAAGTATTCTTCTTCTTTTTTTTTTTTTTATAAGTTAATGTATATAAATAGATATGCGCGTTCATTGTTGATCTAGCTATAAACACACACAAATTATATTGACATTGTTGATGATTTCTGAGGTACATAAATTTCTAAGACCGCGGAACATTATAAAATGTAGGTTTTTTAAGGTAACTTCACTTAACTTTAACTATAATAAATATTTTATAGTATAATTATAAGTGAAATATAAAGTATAAATTAAAGAACTTACAAGAAAATTGATTGGATATCTTTAGCCAGACGACTGGAGTTTTAAGAAAATTCACCAACATTGCACAGCTATCTGAAGTTTTGAAAATTACATCGGAATTACCAATACTTTCATATATTCGGTTCTTTTTTACGAAACATTTATCAATATTTCAAAGGAATGGCTATATTTCTTTTCTTTACCCTGCAATTTTATCTCCGACAGTCACCTTTTAGAAAGGAACTACCATAAATTTGAAAAAAAGAACAATTTATTACAAGAAATATAGATTAAAACAAATACATGTTATATGTGATGTCTTCATTTAATTTTAAACTTAAAATTGACAAAAACTGTCACACGGAAAATAGTTTTTTCCTTAATACAAGAATTCAATAAGTATGTAGTTTTTTTTGGTGGGACACATGTTTGAAGTTCACTGCCCGCTCTCCTCATGGTCGGGGTTTTAGTGGCCCTGGGTGTAAATAGTGGAAATTCGACATTGTGATTCTCAAGGACTTCCTGCATCGGTTTTCTTGATCCACGAGATCCCTGTTGATCAGTATGTTTTCCATTGAAATCGTTAATAATGCTCTGGAAATTCTTTGCGGCCTCTTTAAGGTCTACTGGAACTTTTCCTTTGTAATGTTTTTCTAGAATGTAGACATCATTGTTGATCATAGTTTGACGCAAAGCTCGTCCCGCCGTTGTGGAAAATGTATATTTATTAATGTTGGTATTTATCAACGTAGACATTACTCGGTACTTGAATGACGTTTGGGTTTCAGTTATCACAATTTTTTTGTTTGGAATATCTCTTTCATTTTTTTGGATTTCGCTCTCTTTAGCGCGACAATCGGCCGATGATTCCAACAGCATTTTCTTCTCGTTCGGATGTTTATCGACATCACTGCAGCTCTCAGGTCCCTGACATTCGCCCCACGGACAGCGTCTTCTAGAATGGCCATCTCTTAAGTGACATTTGCTACATTGTGGAATAGTTTTGTCAATGATTACCGTATCGGAACAATAGCGTTTTTTAAGATCTGACAGATACGTTTTAGCACTTTCCAGCTCAACCCGTTTTATTTTTAGATTCTCTTCTAATTCTGTCATCATAAGTTCAGTAGGGGATTTATACTCGAAATCACTCCTTGACGGACTAGCGCTACCATTACCTTTGTTTTCGTCCCATCCGAAATCTGATGAATTCCTCTCATCAAATAGTTTTTGGGGCGCAAGTCGCCGAGTCTCCTGAACGTGTTCGAGTCCTTTCTTGCTGTTAGGAGTCTGCAGCTTAGCTACGGCATTCAGTATCATGCGCTGGTGTAAATCGCTTGGATAAACTTCGAATTTCTTGAAGTCCGATTGACACAAAAACTTCACACAATTACTGTTAATGAAATCTAATATCTCGAAATCATCCTGGTATTTTAGAAGGGAACTATCGATTCCATTGAGCCATGTACGTATGCATGATACCCGTGTCTCCATCTTGAACGGTAGAACGCAACTGAAATTTCCAACGCTGGCGGGATAACACATACCAAAAATTGCGCCAAGTGTTCAGTACGGACGTCCGTGAAAACATTACACATTAGAACACCCAGTACACTTATAAAATAGACAAAGGTCATCTGCGTTTAATTCTTGAATTGCATTTCGTACAGCAACTTTGAGAATATTTTGCACCAAATCATGATAACGCTGTTGTTTTAACAGTAATTTCAATTTATTAAAGCATCTTTCTGCAGGATTCAAATTGAGGAGTATGTCGGAAGAACGAAATATGTGACCCCCATTCGATTAAAAAATCTTCTTAGCTCAATCTCTGCCTGATATTTGTGTATTGCATAATTGTCTACGATTATAACATCGCCAGGTTCAATTGCTGGTACACCACTGGGCGTAAAAGTTTCCGAAGCTTCAGCCCAAAAGTTCAAGAATGCTTGGGCATTAGATGGTCCATCTACAAAATTGAAATAAGCAGGTCCATCTAATGAAACGAACAGATTGAGAGTAATATGTACTTGGAATAAATCTCCCTAGCTCAACCCTCTCGTTATGTTTACTGTGGCCATATAATCGATGAGCAACTGTTGTTTTAAACCCACTTTCATCGAAAAATTTAACTTTTCTCGGATTAATTTGGCTAACAAAATCTATGTATGTTTGTGTGTACTGCATATTTTCAGCAGTAAAACGCTCCTTTGCCATCCGCGTGATTTTTTAAAATGTAAATCTTCCAGATGGAAGGAACTTAAGAACTGCATTGGAAATATCTTTTTCTGTTATATCATGGGTGGGACTAAACTGCTTCAGCTTTTCTACGATTTCTTTGTAGGTAGTAGTCGGTTTTTCGTGTAAACAAGCTTCAATAAAAACGACGTCATCTTCGCTAAGTTTCCTTGGTTTTTTCTCGCCACGGTGTCCTGCGCAAGCGACCCCTTCTTTACAATACTTCAGCCAAATTCTTTTGACGGTAGAAGAGTGTATATTAATTTTTTTGGAAACTTTACCTAACTCTCCTCTGGGAATGAACCCCGCTTCAACGATGGCCCCATTTGTTTTTAATCTTGCTACTACAGATGTTCTAAAGTCATCAGACAACGCCTTGCCTTGAGTATATTCTCTCCCGAATTGGGATCTTCTCATATTTTCTGATAATTTCACGCGCTTTTGCTGATACTAAATAAAATATTTTTCGATCGCTTTAACTTATATAGCAAGTCAGAAACGCTGAGGTGAATTGAAAATACACTTCATATAACTACATTTTCAATCCAATGTTTTCTCAGACGTCCGCATCAATTTGTCCCCGCCCATTTCAAATGTTTTGACTGTAACAGGTGAAGTTGACGTAAGCTGTATATTTCCAATCTTGCTAGTTAATGTTCCGCGGTCTTAGAAGTAATTTAAAATATAATCAAGTGGATTAATTTGATTCTTTATTCAAAAAATGGAGTAGATAAATGACATATTTGATTATTTACTAGTATTTTAGTTTTTCTCTGCTATATGGCGCTGTTAGGTTCTTCTCAAGGTGTTAAAAATTAAATCTTTATTGGCAAATGTTATTACGTCATTATTCTTCTTTCCAACTTACTTGTATATAGCTGTCAAATAAGTAAACAGTTTTACCTGTCTCCGCCCAATATTATTAGGAATGGACAGCTTTTCTATCCATTAATTGTAAGAATGGACGCCTACAGGTAACGTATTGGATTGTTTTGAAATTTAGAAGTAGTTTATCTGGTATAAAAGCCAAAAACAACAAAGAATTACATAACAAAAATGTTTTAATCAAAACTATTAAAGATGATTTGTTTGATGAATATTTTTATACTATTTAAAATCATGCTTCTTTCATAAATGTTTATTTTGAGGCAAGTGTTTTGTATGAAAAGAAGAAAGCAAAGGTGATTGTGATTAATTTGGGCTTCTTGATTAGCTTATGAGGTTTTTTTTAAGGGACATGGTCACAATTTGGTCAAAATTTATTTTTTCGTTTTTTATTTTTCTAATGCCTCAGTAAGGCATTTCTAATAGTCAACTAAACTTTGAGAGTCAGTCGTCGAGTTATAAGTATGATACAGAGCTCACAATTCTTTGTTATGTAAACAAAGCTCAGGCCATGTTTAGTTTACATTTTGAATGTTAAAAATAAAATTCCAGGTTTAGACTTAATTGAATTTGACAAACGCTAGGAACTGTTTATTTATCTTTAAAAAAAGAATTAGCAGATAGAAAAATCAGCTTGAAAATAACTTATACTGGTATATTGAACCAATATAAACAAAAACATGGCACGAGCCTTGTTTACATAAAAAAGATTCGTGAGCTTGCTTATAACTCTACGACAGACACTCAAATTTTTGTTTATCATCAGAAATGCATTACTTAAGCATTGTAGACAATAAAAATAGAAAAATAAAATGACTAAAATCGTGACCATGCCCCTTTAAACCATTGAATTGAAAAAATATATCTTAAATATTCATAATGGGAGAACGTGATTCATGAGATTTTCATTGAGTGGTACAACTATGAGTAATATTGTACATGTTATCTTAACACTGATTTTCAAGTTCGTTTTTATGTTGCATTTTGCTTTATATTCCTAGCAAACAACACTTTTGTTTATAGTCACCAAACACAAAGTGCTCCTATTCAAATTCTTGAAAGGATATATAATGCGTAAGATTGATCGTGGTATATAACTGCATATCAACGGCGTGCTGATTGCGATACGTTGTTTATTGCCTAATTAAAAGATGTGGGCAAGTTATCAATATTAATTAAAGGCAATTTTGATTTTTCTTTTTTTAATATTTGGATCTTTTGGCAAAGTGTCTGATCCTTAAAAAAACCATCAAAAAGTGCATGAACAGCGTTTCCAGGGTATAATAATATCATTTTAAAAGACTAATTGCTTGATCCATCAAAAACAAAAAGGAATTTTCCTTAAATACGGGAATTAATAACAATTAAGTCATGATAAAAAAAATGAAAATGTTTACAATGATTTTTGAAAAACAAAAAACAAAAGTGACACTCTGACCAAAAGCACCTAACCTTAGAATATTCCTTTTTATAGTAGGATATTTTCCGGTACTATATTAATAAATATCTCTTTTACTAGCGACATCCTGTTCTGTAAAAATAATTGTCATTATTATTGAAATTATCCTATTATAAAAACAATTTTTTTACGTCAGGTGCCTCAGAATCGTACAGACTGTTTGATGACAGATTTCTGTTTTACCTGTAGTTTATTCTTTGGATGTATTAATCTTTAGATGCATCAGGGTATAAAAGCATATGCTATGTCGCTACATCACTTGGTTTGGCTGTGAATTCGTAAAAAAAATTTCTTTGAAATGACTTAAAAAGTGTTTAACGTCATATTCCTCCGTGCTGAGGTGAAATGTTGAGCAGACGTTAAGGAGTTTCTGTTTGGCCTGTTTGATATTCCCAGCCCTGACAGCGATGTTACATATCGGTACTTCAATGTAGAAGTCCACATCTTTGATATCTTCCCTGATGGCTTTGTAGAGGATGTGGCCCATAGTGTGTAGGTTTTTGATGAGATTGTATGTCTGAGTGTCCTTAAAGATTGGCGCATGAACGGATGGCACGCACATCACTCCCATCATCTGGAACCGTGGCCTGGGATTGTGGATCAGAGGTTTGATTCCGCAGGCGGTCATGAATAAACATCGAATCAGATCCACACCATAAACCTCCTTGATCCAGTCTCTAAGATAGTATCCCCCCATACGGGCGTTGATTTCGATCAGCTTTGGTCCTGTAGGGGTCATTTTCATCTCCACGTTGAAGACGCCACTGACAAGTCCTATCTCGGTACAGCACTGGTATGCAGCAGTGACGAGCTGTCCAATCTTGTTGTTTGGCAGACAAGATGGCATGCAGGCCGCTGTTTCTGTGAAGAATCCCTTTTTTGTAGGTCCATTGTCAGAAACAAAGGCGGCCACAAGTTTTCTGTTAAATAGTACGACATCAATGTCGTGTTCTGTGCCCTCAAGATATTTCATCATCAACATGCTTTTGTCATATCCGAGGCCAATGCCTGGGTGATCCTTCTCACAAGTAAGTTTTTCCTGTAGGCTTCTCAAATGTTCCTTAGCCTCTTTCATGTCACGGACAAGTCTGACTCCAATGGAACTGGTGCCGTATTCCATTTTTATTATGGCAGGGAATTCGACGATTTTCTCAGCATTCTCCAAATGGCCCTCGTTTTCAATGTGGTGACATCTCTCAGCATACATATATGCACTGCCATTATCTGCAGCAGTGTCACACAATGTGTTCTGTGTGGAGGATTTCTTCTTGGCAATCATGGCTCCTTTCAGACCAATCCCATGAAGGCCCAGCATGTCGCACATGCGCGCGGTTAGAGGCACGCAGTCCTCCCAGAAAGTACAGCATCCATCCAGTTCAGTTCCTTGTTTCAGCAGCATTTGGACGATGTTCTTAGCATGGGTTTCATCTTGGTTATAATTAGTGAAGTCGTAATCCAGGTATGTGGCAACATCAGGTATTTTATGGTTCGGCAGGCAGTCAACAAGGATCACCTGTAATGGTTAAAAAAGAGTCTGATCTGTAACTTTTTATTTTATTTTTATTTTAGGCAACAAATAGACACTTACGCGGATGTTTTCTTTCTTTGTTGCTGGCCAGATGAATTGCTTGCTGATTCCCCCGGCTCCTATGACAACGACGGTTTTGCCGGACATGACGTACTTCTGAGATCTTTCACACATGGTTTGTACAAGAGGACCAACGGAAAGGCCGGTGAGGTCTGGGTCCATGAATTCACTCAGATCACAGTGTTTAATGCTGTTGTAGCTGTTCACTTTGATGCCTATGGCGGCATATAAGTCATTTCTTTTGGTTAAGATGTAATCAATACCTGTACATGTACATGAGAATAAATGGCAGCTTATCTTTCCGTGAGGCATACTATAACTACTTAATGTAAATATACTTTCAGAATAAAACCCTGTTTATATTGAGTCCCAAAAAAGACAATTAAATTGAGCGTTAATAAAAAAGTCTCTTTGCAAAACACGCTGACATTATGTTAACTTTTAACACTATACGCTATTTTGCTATTAATTAACTTCAACACAATACGCCGTCACACTTTATCATTTGTTGAGAGGTTGAGAGGCGAAGTCGAGCCTTCTATGGACGTTAACAACCCAACACATTTCCGTAGACAGTCAGTAACAAGCCCTAATAAGTGGTTTGTTTTGTCGTGGAACCAAAACATTTTGTGAATTTGTAAATATAAGAAAATGACGTTGCATCCGCCATGTTGCCGTCTAAATGTTGTCCTCTACCATCTAAAAAGATAAAGACGGTAATCACGTGATTTATCCAATAACGTTCCGTCATATCAGTCTGATGCAAAACAAATACGTGTTTGTGCGACTGCTTACTAGTATTGTGTAAAACGTGTCGTGTAACATAAGGACGATGTGCAATGTTTAGATGCGTTAGCGCGTTGGGGTGTTGTGCAAATTTGTGTAAGCCTGTTCTGATAATTGTGTTGGCGCGACGACGTGTTTTAGTGGTATTGTTTTGTTGGTTTGACGGCGTGTTGTGTAAAGTTGTGATAGCGTTTGCCGTCTTGTCTGACATCGCGACGGCGTCGTGATAATGCTGTTTAGCTTCTGCAAATGACCTCACTCTGACACCATGCGAGTATCACTCACCAATAACGTCGGTTTGAGCGCCAACATTTCCCCTTTCTTCATCACTAAGTCTGTTTTCGTGTTCGATGATTCTGCGCAATAGGTTCTCTGAGCCCTCCTTAAGAGTTTTCTGAAAATTTTCAATCTCATTCTCGATACCCAACTGTCTCATTGTAGTTTCCAGCGACTGCTGGTTGGTACTGTTACCGTTTATAGGACTTTTATTCTGTTCTACTTTACACAGGAAGCTGGTTGCTACCAGGTAATCAAAAGGGCCGCGGCAAACGTTCACCTGTACCCTGAATGGAAGACCCTTGGTGCCAGCTCCTTGTAAGAAATAAATAAAGATTGTTATTCGTCCACCCTTGTCATGGATTAAACTTTATAATTCTAAAAAATCCCCCAAAGGCGTTCAAGTGCGATTTTGCAATTTTTCTGAGCTTGTTCCATGATTTTATATGAAATGTTAATATTTGATATACTGGTATACAATATTTAACGACTTTTGGTGACTCACCATCAGGTGGAGTTATGATTTTCTCCACCAGGATGCAACCCTGAGGTTCCAACTGAGACAGCAGGTCCAACACTGAGCGAGAGATTCCTTCCGTGTCCTCCTTATTATAAAAGGTCACGCTTTGACTACCGTGCTTCATCACTCTAGATGGCTTTACAATAATCTGTAATCAAAAGTCAAAATTTTTAGTGCTTTTGTAGATTAAAAAAATACAACCTTCAAATTTAATTTTTTTTTTAAGAAAAAGAAACGTATACCCTTTCAGATTCACCACTCAGCCTGGACAAGAAGTGGACAACTTCATCTACAATCAGGTTCTCAGCCCCTGTCTTCTGATCCAGCTTGTGCACCTTGATGGTAGCACCTTCGGGTACATCGTACTCATAGGGTACCCGGTAGCAGAAAGCAAGCGTGTCAGGGTATTCAACTCCAGCCTCGGCCATCTGAATTCTGGTCAATACTTTGTCGTCAGTTCTTCTGACCAGGTTGTGTGAGCTAGATGTCGGGCAGTCAAGGTCCTTCTGCAATTCCTTACCGTCATTGCTTGGTCCCTCTGTAATCCCCCGCGTGAAAAAATTCATGAAGTACGTTACTCTTCTGGGAGGACTGAACACTTCTAGGTAGGTCCTTCCGCCCTGGTCGAATGTGATTGCTTTGTGTACGTACATGGTCCTCAAGTTTTGGCCTCGGTCGCTGTCTTCTGTAGTTAACCAAGTGGTTGACATAGCCAACATCATGTCTCCTGGGCAGGTGCGACCACCTTCCAGCAGGATGGCCATACATTCCACGGGGGAGGAGAGCACTACAATGGTGATCCCTGATTCCGGGGGGTCAGATTTTGGGGTGTGTGTTCTGTCTTCAGTTTCTGGGTAGTTGGACTCACGTAGAGAGTGCTGAAGAGTATCGTAGTAGCTGTAGAGAGTTCCATCTTCTTTGGGGACGGGGACGGAGACAGAGTGAAGGACGGGTCCGAGATCAGCATTGTAGTCCCTGGTTGTATAATTGTCGGCGTTCAACGTCATGAAGGCTGTTGGTTTGTCCTTTTTTTAAATTTACTCAAAAATGATCTGGTACCAAAATAAGATAAGATAAGATAGATTAACTGATTTTGTTCACTTTTTTTGTTAATTGTACTTTTGTTATATTTTTTATAACAAAACTACAACAAATTTTTGTATACAGTTTTTTATTTTTAGATCACGATTTTTAAAAGCGCAATAATGTTTTCTGAATTATTAAAAATACAATCCCAATTCAAAGAAAAATTATGATATATCTAGATGGAATGTATTACGTTTGTCTGTTTAGATTATATAGGAAATTGCATACTTTGGTATCTTGCGAAATGCCTGGAAAGGTACCCTAATTTTTTGCAAGAAAGCTTGTCAAAGTAGTAATCAATAACAAATTCCTGGAAAAAGTTATATAAATTTGAGGAACGTGTCGTCTGACCTTAAGTTTTGGAGTTTATCAAATATACATATGATACTCATATATCATGTATCATTACATGTATTTTCATTATTTTCCCTTTACCTCGATGATATATTTATACATAGAGCCCTTCTTTTTCAAGGACTTTTTTTATATAATCTAAAAATAACAACGACCAGTCAGCTCTCTTAACTATGTCATCTTTTTATCCTTTTTTTCATTTATTATGTAAAAAGTTGTACGTTTAATGAACAACTCATTATTCATCAATATTATTATTTAGTTTTATAAACACTTAAATGGTTAGACAGATTATTTTCATGACTTTTTAAATAAGTTTTTTTTTTTTAACCCCCCTCCCCCTTTTTAAGTTTATTTATCAATAATGATTTGACTTTACAGCAAAGGTAACGATAAAATTACAGGCCCGCTAAACGATTATATCTATTTTAGCTTCAACATTAACAAAAAATTACAAAAAAGATGCTAAAAGGCACTTACTGATTTAAACTCCTATTTGAGACTTTCAATTTCCTCTAATTAGTCCATGATTTGTACGATTCAAATCTGTGAGATCTTCAATATCGTGTTTTTATTTCGTAACCTTCAGCTCTCTAAAAATCCGGGGTCGACCATCCGCTACTTGTTAATAGTATTATAGTCAACTGATTGTATTTCCTGTGCATCAACTCACTGTTACTCACATTAAGTCAAACTGTGAATTTTTTCCCCATATTACCAAAATTTGGAACTTTTAAAAATTCCATCTAGCCCTACTTGTGATTGGTCTTCGGTGTACAGTCTTTTTAAGACTTCTTACATGTACCTGTAATTATCACCTGAGATGAATAATTTCATTGTAACTAATATAAATTAAATGATGTTTAAATGATTTTTCATTGTAACTAATATAAATTAAATGATGTTTAAATGATTTTTTTAAAATTAAAACTTTGCAGATTTGCCATTTTGCAACCGTCAAAGGCATTGATTCCTAAAACCCATATAATATACAATACTGCCTTAGGGTTATTTGACAGGTGATATATTTACCTTTAAAAATTGATATCCCATGGAAAAATAATTTATAATGTGAAAATATCCTATTGGATATATGACGTATTTTTTTATATCCTTGGGAATTTTAGTTTCTATAGGATTAAGGTTCTTCCCAAAGCAGTTAAAGCTGAAATATGTTTAACTAGGAATCCATAAAATGATCATGCATTTCTAACATATTTTCAACAAATTGTACAATTTAAGCAAACTTTTAAGATTATGTGGTGTTTATTTTTCATAGCGAACATAAATATATATTATTGTCTTTTCATACGATTTACTAAATTAGCGGAACTTGGCTGAAGCTAGCAGCAACTAACAGCAGCCACATAAGAGAAGTATATTAGAATAATAGTTTTTACGCTACTTTGAGATGCGCATAATCTAAGGTGAAGAGACTCAGGTAGAAAACACGGAATTTATGAGACATTCACACCCGGATGTTTATAGTGATGATAATGAGGTAATGGAGAAACCAAACCAGGATGATCAATATCAAATACGGATTTAAGTAGTTCTAAAATTGTGAATATTTTTGTTATTGCCAATGTAATTTTTTGATCGGATAAATTTTTAATGATCGAAACAGGATCATTCGTGATCCTACTGTCCATACTAACAGCAATACAAAAGCCTTATTAAGCCTTAAAGTATTATTTATGTTCCTAAAAAATAAGTTAAAAAGCGTATTAACGCCTTTTAAAGACGTGTAATAACGTCTTTTAAAAATTCGTTATAACGCAAAAAAAAGTGTTATAAAGGCATCATAACGTCTTTCCGAAAGGCGTTATTACGCCTTAAAGGGTGTTTTAACGCGGAAAAGGGCATTACATCGCCTTTTAAAAAGACGTTATATAATGCCGTTTAGAAAGGCGTTATAATGCCTGTTCTGCGTTATAAGGATTTTTGAAAAGGCGTTATTATGGCGTTGTTCGCTTTATTACCCCTTCCCAAAAGGCGATTAAACGCCTCTATTCGCGTTATTATGCCTTTTGAAAAGGTGTTATGACGCCTTTTTAAAAGCGTTATTGTGTCATTTGGAAAGGTGTAAATACGCCTTTTATACAGGCGTTATAAATTTTTGTTTGCCATATAACGCATTTTGGAAATGCTTTTATTTGCGTTCAAACGCGTTATAATTTATTTTTAGCGTTATAACGCCTTTGAAAAGGCATTACTACGCGTTTTATTTATTTTTTTCAGTAACGTAAATGGCACAGGAAAACAGGCAAATTCAATGTTCAGTTCACAGGTTATACAAACATTTCAGTGCCGACCAATTAAAATACCTTCAGAAAAATCATTAAAAAAAAATTCAATGAAAAATACAGTTTGGTAAATGGATAGAAGTTGGTATAGAACCATTAATTTAGAAAGTTACTGAATCTGGATATGAAAACTTTTTTTTCGAATCCACCTACATGGTACAATGTGTTTTTGTAAGAATTAGCCTGCTATTCACAATGTTGGTCTTGTTGAAATTTCAGGGTTGCTAAAAAATAAACGTATTTTAGAAGTTCTTTCCCTACCATTTTTGTGTAACCTGCGAATGAAAAACACAAGTCTTGTTTTCTGCATTCGGTTAAAAGAAAGAAAATAAATCATTTAATATTCAGACTCAAGTAATTCAGCATCAAGTGCATAATTACGAAGTTAATCGAAAGGTGTTCCTTTGATGTTCATCGAGCCCGTAGGGCGAAGTTAATATTGTACTTCGAGGGTAGCTAATCTTTGTAACAGCAAAAATTGTTGGTTTTATTTTATTTTATTTTATTTTATTTTAGATCGTTGGACATCAGTCGATCCTAGAGCTAGAAAATGATCAATCATATAATAAAAGGTGTTGTATACAATATTTTGTTATTCTTGTGGATCTGTCATGCAAATTCCATCCAAACCACGCACATCTGTACTTGGAATCGCTTACAGGATTGCTTTTTAAAAAGAACAAAAGAAAAGTGTTCTAACGCCTTTAAGGATTGAGTCAAAACACTTTAGAAATGCCTTTAAAAGGATAATTTTTTATAGGATTATAATTTTAAAAAAATTATAATTAGTTAAAAATTGCTGATTTTTATTATGGTTAAGGGCAAGGAAGCAGTTCTAAGCTGAAGTTGATATTTGAACAAATGTCCTTAATTGAATCAATGTCAATCGGACATAATCAAAGTATGTTTCAGTCAAATGAACCAGTCGCATCTGTTTTCAGGGAACCAGCCACACGAGCAGTCCCTGTTCCTTATATTAACTTAATGAGTTTAAAACGCATTTGATTGTATGTAAATTTATTTCGCTATGGATAAGCAGGTTGCCAAGTACATGTAGCCTTCCTCCCCCACATATGTACATGGAATTCATAGTACATGTAACATGTAACTTTTGTACCCTGTTTTACACGTTTGTAACCAATGGACAAGTTTCCAAGAACCCGGGACATGCATTTTAATTTTAATCAAGGATTACATTTTTAATATTTAATCAGGGACAATAAAACAATAGAGGGTTATCATATCGAAAAGTCCATGTAGCTTTGAAACGAAAGGGAAGTATTTTTTAATCAGTGAATAAGATAATGTGATCAAACTTTAAATTTTGACTTACGTCAGATATATTTTAGGTATGCGATATGGTTATGACTATGATGTATATAAACCTTTCAAGGGCTCATTACAACATTAGATGGTTCAATCCTCCTGAAACAACAACATGGAAGCTTGCTCTAGAGTAAAACTGGCAGCTGTAATGGTTGTCATTTGTACGGTAAACAGGTATAAATGCAACCATTATTGCTACTGGTTTATTCTTCTTTGACATCACCTGAATTAGAAGTTAGCGCGCAGTAAGTATTACGTTTATCGTAGATTTCCTGAATTACACTCACCACCACCGAGTCAAGTTTTCTGTCGAACATTTAATTTCTCAACATCCATTTTGTTATACATTTACTACTCATTGGTAATTTTTACTTTTGATTTTTTTCCTCGAACATTTCCATCAACGTTTATTC
Organism: Magallana hongkongensis; assembly: GCA_016163765.1. Taxonomy (NCBI): domain Eukaryota; kingdom Metazoa; phylum Mollusca; class Bivalvia; order Ostreida; family Ostreidae; genus Magallana; species Magallana hongkongensis. The sequence continues at coordinate 4,160,178 of WFKH01011581.1, read as the reverse complement.
CGTCAACCCTTGTCTTTTCTATTCAGTAATTCTGTTTATCAAGCAGTTGGTTTAACTGTTTAACTATTACATGAACAATTGATATTATTAAACTTCCATACAGCATTGATCTTATTTATCTATTCGATTTACTCTAATATCCATTGTTTAGTTTAATTAAGGAATAAGGAATCATTCTTTGAGTATTATGAGGTGATAATTTCGGTCGGGGCGTGATCAAATTCAATAAAGCCCGAAGGGCTATATGATAGATTTACGCACCGACCGAAATTATCACCTCATAATATTCAAAGAATGAATCCTTATTACTTATATTTATATAATTTAAGCCATTGTACGATTAAATATTTAAATATAAATAAGCAAACCCCGCTGGCGCCCCAATTATACGTCATTTGAAGTTATTGGTTATATAGTACAAAATCGATAGGTAGTGTTATCACAGACAAAGACTGAAAAATGTAAATATTGGTTGATATTTTTAAACAAATTTCTGTATCGTTGCCTTTATTTTATTTCTATTCAACCATTCCATCAACAACTTAATTTTTAACCTTTGTTATATTTTTCATTCTGTTAACAATTAAACTTGGCTTAAAACCATACGATTACTCATTTTTTCACCATTGTGTAATTGTTTTCATTTTATTGTTATAAAAAGATCTTGTGATCATACTATCCTCAATGAACCATCAATAAAATATACTCACCGTCACGCAGACAAACAGAAAGTAGAATCTTATCACATGTTTACTCTTGATCTTCTTGGCTATCAATAGTCTTCCTCTTTACAAATACTTCTGATAAGTATTTAATACAATATATTAAGTAAATAATATTCTTTGTTTATTTTCTTGGTAAACAAAGACAATTGTTTCTCAAGCGAGGTTCGCCTAAGAAGAGCAATCGTGAAAAATGCATTTGATTTCATTTTGTAAACGTTTACAGTTACAGCTAAAGTTAACTCTAGCACCAAGGAAGCTTAATTACTTGCAATTCGTATGACGTGAAATTCGCGTGAAGTTCTTTTCAAGTGAAAGTTTCAGGCAAAAATGGTTTCAATGCCCTGTTAAATCAAATTCATATGAGGCAATACTGGTTGTCATATTATTGCTTTCATTGTGTGACAAAGTTGCTGTTTCTTTAAAACATTGTAAACACAAACAAGTACAATCTTGTCACTTAAACTCATACAAGCTTAGAATATTAGAAAGCATAAACTTAACAAGAGTGCCTTTAAGTAATCAAAGTTTTTATTTTCAAAATAATTTATACCATAAAATGATTAAGAGAAAGTAATATATAAATATATATCTGATAACAAACTTTAATAGAGATTTTTTTTATATCTTAAATATATTATATCAATGAAAGACAAAATTATTAGGTCATAAAAAGTTAATTTATTTTACAATGGCACACAAATTTATATTTTAGGAGTAAAAATGTTTGGTAAGATATTAATTTAGCATTTTCTAAAAACCTTTTCTGTAAATTTTGTTTACACAATATCTAATCATTGCGTGACATTTAATATATAGAATAAATAATGTAATTCCAAGTACTGGGTATATTCAGTATATCTACACTGTATCAATATACAATGACCTCTGATATCAACTGAACATCCCATCAAGGTGATGCCTTATCTACATAATGTTATATAATAGATAACATTAGCAAAATGCAAGTACATGTATATTTCTCAATATAGGTAGGTAATAGAGCTTCGTTTCTGTAGCTTCTGATTTAAATAATTCAGATTCAGTTGTACATAATTTTTCAAATTAATGTGACTGGATCACTAACAGAGAGACAGACAAAGGTATGGAGATCAGTGTTACGATGGTTGACATTTAACCAGCAGTGACACAGCCAGTCTCCTCGCAGTTTAAACCTTGATTGATGACCCAGAGACAAACAATAACTTCAGATCTTACAGCAAAACAAAAACAAAAATTCCCTGGCTGTATTAGTTACAGGGCATACATTTTCAAACCATGTCAAACATCAATCCCTGATCTAATTTTAACTTAAATTATGCAAAACTTGGAGAATATACATCTATTATAATCAAATGCATATATGTACAAATGTTCTTAAAACAAAGGATGCCAGAAATTGCTGATAAAAAATAATCCCAAAGATATAAATATGCAAATATATTGTTTGTGCAAATGCATTTTTGTTAGAAAAAAAATATGTCTAATATGTAAATAGATTGTCCGGGTTTGACAAAGATTGTATAACAAACATGATATGGGTTGCGTTTCCCTCTATAAAAAGCAGAATGGACATGGATGGTGGACTTGATGACATTCCATAGCGAGCTGATTAAATCCCATGGGATTGAACACATATCTTCCCTCTCACTGATAAGTCCTTCAGATTGTTTGCACCTCCTCCATTTCAAGTTCAATCATTTCAGCTTCCTCTGCAGTCATGTACAAGGAAGCGTGAAGCATTATCACAAAGAAAGAGGCACCTGAAATAGACAAATACACCCATTGGTATAAGATGATCTTGTATACCATTAAATTTTTACAAATTTTTATCAATAATATTTTGATTTGAAGTGTTTTGTGCAAATTGATCCACCAAAGAAGGATTATACTTTTCACTTGCAACAAGACAATATGTTAATAGAATATCAAAAGACCAACTTTTCAGCTTAAAATACAATAATAACACAGAAATTTATCTTCCGAGATTGTTGATTAATCATTCCTAGAAATTCAATTATAATAAAAAATTGTAAAATTAAAGTAGATTGATTAAAGATATAATTTTTGCATTATCTCAATGTTTGCACTGTTTGCCAAATTAATTTTCTTGGATGATCATAATGATATTGGTTAGGGATGTCAACGAGTACTCGAGTACTCGACTATCGCTCGGTCGACTAAAATTTTCTTAGTCGATTACTCGTAATAAAATGAATAAAAATCAAAACATTTCATTTATTTTTTCTTAACGCTGCAGTTTTTGGCTACAAATGAAAATAACAGTTTTCTTGTCTCCGCATGTTTGATCCATAAGCTCACTCTTTTCCATCGGTGTCCCTGGTGTATTTATTTAAGCGGCTAATAATTGATCTCTTTTGATTTGCGTAGGAAGACATGTACTTGAGGAGAACAATTTGTGTTTCTTCTAATCAGTTATCTATTGGATAAGATGTTTGTGTAATCAAAATTTAATCATATCAATAATTATCTGAAGGCGTTTATTTTTTTAGTCATTAATCTTTGATTGTTGATTAGGCACAGACAATTATTTAACATGGAACAGGTCATACAATTGATTTGCCTTTAGTGTTAGATGATATAGAGCTCAATTATGTGTAAGCGTCACAAGAAAAAAGGAAAAGCCAGAATATTTGCTAACGGATATTTAGATAAAATACTTTTCAATTTATTTTAAATCAAATACATTTAGTACATATTATCATGAGTTTTTAAATGTTTTTTTAAATGAACGAGTACTCGACTATCGCTCGACTAAAGCCCCTGATTAATCGACTAAGCCAACCGAGTAAAATAGACATCCCTAATATTGGTAAATAAATGAGTCCTCAATAAAAAAAAAAAACATTGACTGACCTATGACCCAGAAAACAGCAGATCCAGCTCCAGCCAATGAGAAGAGAGGGAATGAGCAAAGACCGACTGCAGCATACTGTTGGGCCAAACTTAATTCCCTTCCTAAAATAGGAAACCCAATTCAACATGTAACTTGTCGTAAAAAAATAAAAATCTTTAGAAAAATTTTTGTGAATGTTTTTTCATATAAGATTTATTTCCAAAGTTGAGAATCCTTCCTCTCCATTACACTGTCTATATTACATGTATTTATATACCTAACACTCTGACTTTCCTCTCCGTTACACTGTCTATATTACATGTATTTATATACCTAACACTCTGACTTTCCTTTCCTGGTTTTTCAAACTAATGATATAACAGGCTCCCAAGCAGGCAGCTATTGCAACCAATAGTAAAGGAGATGTTAAACTGAAAAAAGTAGAATCATTCAAATCAAAATGTACACACAAATATCATACAATAATGATGAAAAAATACTCTGAAATTGTGTGACCAGATGAAAAGAAAAGTACGTCAAATTCTTAAACGATATGTAAAAGCTTTCTCCAAAACTTCAAACTTAAGAAAATAATGTAAACAAAAACATTCTTAACTACTAAAACTATTCATGGACACTAAACCAGATATGTTACATTATATTATCTGTTTATCTTTTATCAACATGTAGCAAAAATATGTTACATGATCTTAAAATATCATTTGTTAATCAGACCCTCTCATAATCAGAACACAGAGTTACCCTCTTTACTCTGTTCTGGACTGAGGACTTCACATTTCTAATCATGTAAGTTAACTTCACATCTCATAAACAAGAGGCCCAGGGGCCACATTGCTCACCTGAGCAACAATAGCCTTAACACTGATCAAATTACTATTACAGTTTCAAAATCAAAATATCTTGACAACTAAGTACAGTAGATCTTGCTCAAAAAATTTAAAATATCTGCCGATTTTAATCCACATATTTTTATGGTAAATACCAAGCTTAGACCTTTTGTTGTTGTACCTGTAAGAAGATTTTTCTCTATTCCTATATAACCCTCCTCCTCCCCACTTTGTGGCCCTACTTTTCTCTAGGGAATCATGGTTTGATCAAACTTTAATCTGCAAAACCCGTGCTTTCACACAAGTTACTGCTTTTTGGACTGAAAACTTTCCCAGAAAATTTTTAAAGATTTTCTCTATATATTCCTATGTAAAAATTTATCCCCCCATTGCGGCCCCGCCCTACCCCCGGGGACCATGATTTAAACAAACTTGAATCAACATTATCTGAGGATGCCTCCACACAAGTTTGAGCTTTTCTGGCCTAATAGTTTTTAAGAAGAAGATTTTTAAAGATTTTCTCTATATATTCCTATGTAAAAATTCATCCCCCCATTGTGGCCCCACCCTACCCCCAGGGATCATGATTTAAACAAACTTGAATCAACACTATCTGAGGATGCTTCCACTCCAATTTGAGCTTTTCCGGACTAATAGTTTTTGAGAAGAAGATTTTTAAAGATTTTCTCTATATACACCTATGTAAAAATTCATCCACCATTGTGGCCCCACCTTACCCCCGGAGACCATGATTTGAACAAACTTGAATCTACACTACCTGAGGATGCTTCCATACAAGTTACAGCTTTTCTTGCCTAATAGTTTTTGAGAAGAAGATTTTTGAAAAATACCTACAAATTTTCAATAATTCTAAATAATCTCCCCTTTAAAGATGGTGTGGCCCTTCATTTGAACAAACTTGAATACCCTTCACCAAGTGATGCTTTGTGCCAAGTTTGGTTTAAATCTGCCCAGTGGTTCTGGAGAAGAAGATGAAAATGTGAAAAGTTTACAACGACAACAACGCCAACGCCAACGACAACAGACAACGGACAAATTTTGATCAGAAAAGCTCACTTGAGCTTTTAGCTCAGGTGAGCTAAAAAGTGGTATAATTATATGAATGTTCTCAGCATGTTAAAGTACTCTGTAATATTTTCAAATCTACAGCTACATTGTGAATACTCACATGCAGAAAACAATTAGACCTCCAAAAACAAACAGGTAGTTACTCTGGAACTGTTCAATGTTACGGACCACTCTCTTGGGAACTGGTGCCACTGACTTGGGAATTTTGAATTTGTTGAAGTTGAAGAATTCTGTCCATGGCTTCACTCCTTCCCGGGTTTTTGTGATCCATTCTCTAGCATTTACATTGGCAAGTGATATAGACATCCTTTAAATGAAGAAAAAGTCCACATTCTTAAATAGATAAAAATAATTTTGACAGTCATTATATTTTACCTAAAATTTTCAAGTAAATTAATAGTCTTCCTAAAAAGACCCCAAAACTCAAAATATTAAAGGTTCAAATTAATAAGCTATGTCATGAAATACTGTTTATGTAAAATTTTCCTACAATGAAACAGTAAAATCATGCTTCAATTTTGTATCCACTTATAGGACTCTGGTTTTCTGATGAGCCTATTCAGCCCAACATCATGAGCAAGAGAAGTCATCATAACAAAGCAAACAGAAATTCCTAAATAAAATAAAGTACAGGGTCCTCAGTTTAAGAATAAATTAAATCACAATGTTAAATGCAGATGCAGCATACAAGAGAGACTGATAGAAATAATTACTAAAAAACATGTACTTGGTTTAAAATATAAAAAAAAATTGGTATTTGACCCAGTATTTTGCTTAACAGTACCAGTCAGGGCCTTGGGTTCTACATTTACTGCTAGTACTACGTAATCCCGCAGCCACCTATAGATACACCTAGTCCAATATACAACACATTTAATTGTATTATAAAATTGGGCTTATTTATATGAAGTGTTGATTTCATATTCAATCTTGTTTAATTCAAGAGTTGTTAACCTGCTCTAGTGGATAGAATACATTTTGCGTGTTACCAGATGTGAGAAATAATGACTGGCCAGACAGGGATTCAAACCTGGACCCACTGAAATCTCTAGTCAGGTGCTTTAGCTACCAATTAAGCTTTCTGGTGCCTAAATCAAACTGTTCTAATCATCACAATCCTTCCTCTTAAATGATCTTCACCTTTGAAGATCACACATCCCAAGTGTTTCCCCTGGCAGGAGTTAACATGTCAGTTTCAGGGGTTGTTAACAGTCCCAAATTTACTGGATGGGGAAAAAATGACGGGCCAAACCAGGATTCAAACCTGGGCCTCCTGAATTCCTTAGTCAGGTGCTCTAATAACAGAGAATTTCTGGCACCAGCAACTAAACCTGTCTGACTGTCACATAAACAGCAAAGGCATTGTAGAAGAGTGGATATAAGTCTGATTTTAATTTGACTAGTTAATATTGGGATGGAATTCTGAATAAACATTTCTTAATGGTATCAATTATTGCAAATATATAATTATCTGCAACCGTGTGCAAGTACCCAAAAACCAAAAGCAAGCATGCAATGCACTCCATATTATACAATTATTTAATGCTTGAGTAGTCAATAGACCAGAATATTTTTCCCGAGGTGCAGTGAACAGCTCAGTGTGTTCTATTGCCCGAGGCCAACGGCCGAGGGCAATAGAACACACTGAGCTGTTCCCTGCACCAAGGGAAAAAATTCTGGTCTATTGACCGTTCAGGCATTATATAATTGTTTTATTACCTAATTCCTTTTTTAGTTTTTAGGGTTTACAATTTGTATATTACAGAAGATTTTCGTGCCATTATCACAATAAACTAAGATTGAGTTAATCTTTCACATGCGCCAAAGCTGTTACGTGCATTAAAACATCTCATTAAAGACTTATTAATTTACACGTAGAAGGGAGAGTCTACAAACCATTAGTTTAAAAAATAGTCATTTACCTTATACGAGGCTTAAAGATGCTGATTATTTGATACTCAATATTGATATTATTTAATATGGCATCCCTAGTAATAAAAACAGCGTCTATGTAAAAGAAACAAGCACTTATAACGTTACGTTACATTCCCATAGAACTTTCGAAAGGATGCAGATCGTGACGTCAAAGTTAATTATGGCGTCATATTGTATGACGTACAGACAAGTGACTTTCTACACATTGCTGTGAAATCAATCGGGAAGCCTTACCATACCCGCGTTCTGAAATACGATGCCGGTCCAATAGATCGCAGACTATTGACCGGCGGTCCAATAGATCACAGACTATTGACCGGCAGTTCAATAGAATGGTTTCAATAGTTAAGCAAAACTGCATACACAAACAAAATAGACGCAAATATTTAATCTGTAATAAAACAACAAATTTCCTTTGATTAGGTAATAACATCAACTATAAAAGCCATGCTAAAGACTAAGCCGCATCACCAACGAGTTCTGCTGAGTAAATTCCTTTAAACATACATGTGCATGTACTAGCCAGCTGGTATGAAACAGCATGAAATAAGTAAGAAATATACCTTGATTGTAAAGCGGAGGACAAAAATGACCTGGAAAGTATTGACCATAACATTGTGATAATAATCATCATAATCCTCGGTTATATTAACAAAATCTCGTAACAAATCAAGACTAAAAATTGCTTACCCTTTGAAGTTTTGTTCACTTTCAGGAATATCTATATTTCCTTCCAATTTTGACCCAAAATGATCTGTCATAATTCAATTCCCAGGGCCAGGTTGGTAGTTGTCAAGTGTGTGACGTGGAGTTTTCAGTGATCGTACGTAGAATTGTTAAACGATATTAAAAGTAAAAATATTTTTTATGTGATTGTAAAGCTTTAAAAATTATTGAACGATACGGAATAACTCTCTATCTCTCCCAAAGAAAAATATGCAGCATGAGTTTATTAAAAAAGATTGACTGTGTTGAAAATCGACTAAATCTGGTACACCTTGGTTGCCTACTTTCATTTTCAATTTATTTAGAATGACAATCGTTTGGTGTTGAATTTTAAATATTCGTCATACAATACATGTAAGAAATACTTAAATGATTGCTAAAAAATCTTTAAATGTAGAGTTTCACGCTGTTGAGAGTGATGATTGCTTATGTCAAATTGGTTAGCAGTCAGCAGATGTCAATTTAATCAAACAAGATGACTCATATGCCTATTTCAATAATACGATAGTTCACAGATAACGTTAGACAGTAGACCACGCGTCTATTTATTTGCACTCCACATATTCCTGTACATGTACAACAAGAAAATGACTTCTTTGGTGGATGCCATCACTGAAAAATATGGTCCGAGCGAGGATGAGTCCTTTGATTTCATAGCTGTACCCAGAAGACGGTTGGAATCGACTTCTAGTGAGAATGGTAAATATCCTGTTATCTTGAAGAGGGCAGGAGGCTATGTCTGTCCACTTTGGCAACTATCCTTCTAAATATTCCTATAAACAGTCCCAGAACTTTAACTTTTACTCATGTTCAATGAAACATTGAGTCAAATTAAATTATTTAGTGAGCATTGTCTGCATTAAAGATCTGTAATATATATGTAATGATTAAGATGAAATTTTTCTTATACATTGTACATGTAACTGTACATTGATAGGTATTGTTTATTTAGCATTTCCAATCTCAATTTTTGATTTTGATGATAAAGATTGACAACTGTTCTTTTTATGTTAAAGGTTGAACATTTTTACCAGGTGGTTAATCTCAGGTGAGGGCGGGGCTTAATATTTAGAGGTGTGAAAGCCTCCGGGGGTTGCAGTCTACCTGCGGTCATGAATGCTGCTAATCTCTATGCACAGGAAGCAAATTAATACACAGGAAATAAATAATTAGTTAGAACTGATCTTAGTTGGAATATCTTATTGTTCTAAATGTACGTCTATATTGAGCTATTTTATGAATCCAATCTAAAGTTGTGAACTGTTCTACATCAAAGTCTGCGTCGTCCGAATTTTTTCAAAACACAAGTGGGTAAAGCACAAGTGAATAAATGCAGTAAATTAATTCTGCTTTAAAAATATAGCTCAATACATTGTGTTTAGCACTTGACATTGTTTAATGTAGTTTATTTTAAGAAATAATTGTATATGAAAACCAAGAGATCGGTAAGAATGTGGAATGTAAAGGCAGCCATGTTAGGATGACGATGGAGTTCGTTTCTCAACTCGTGCATCAAGTTCCAATTGCCTGTATAACATGTACCAGTAAATAAAGCTTTAGTAGCTCATAAGTTTGTTTTAAAAAGAAAATTTAATATGTTTTTGAGCTGCTCATCTTTGTGGAATTTAATTGGTCACGAAAATTCAAATATAAGTTGTGTAATTTCAATAACTAAATGATTAATTTTCATAATGTTAAAAATCTAATTTTTATTTTTCCCTTAAAATACGTGACGGAAGATATCAGAGATAATGTTGTTAATTGCTAGTAAACAGAATTCCACGGACCTGGCCAGATCACGCTCGGACGATCACGTCAATCAAACTGGGTGCTATTGTTTCAAGCTTGATTGACAAGCAGCATCATTTTGAAGTTTGTACAGGTTAAAAAGGGGGCGTTTGTAAAATGTTCGGCCTTTAAGTTAGAGTATACTATTATATAATAATAGATTGAGTCATTTAAAATGAATGGTAATACAAGAGATAAAAATATATTGCTTGACAAGGTCTAAATGTACTGTATAATTTTCATTTAAAACTTTAAATCATGCATGATAATCTATAGAGCTCTACCTATCAAGGGAAAGAATAGCCTGAAGGATATTATATATGCCAATTGGGCTGAAAGCTGTCTGATGTTTTGACTTTTCTGGATCTGATTGCATAATATCTGAATGCTGTTGAATTGCAGATGCTCTGGTCCTACCATCTGTCCTTGTTCTTGACAACAGTGGTATAAGCTGCATTGGAGACAAGACAAAACTGAAGGAGATGTGTCATAACACCACAGAACTGGATCTTACCAAGAACTGCCTCACAGACTGGAGGGAGGTAAACAACCACAGTTAATCCTGTCATGTCAAATGTTGTATATGAAGGATACTTACGCCGCAGTGAACAAATACATATTGCATATTCAAGTTTATTTGAACAAATCTAAAAAAATACCAATGGTGCATAGTTCTTTAATGTCATTCATTCTTTTTGCTCACATCTCTCATAAAACGTTACTAAATTAACAAGTAGAGAACATCTTTAGTGACAAGTCATCACTTCTGGTAAATATGACACATGTCCAATTATAGATTTTACACATGAGGTGTATACACATGCATGATTCCTATCTGGTCACCTGTTGCAATTATTAGTCTATTGGTTTCCAAAATGCTACAATAATCATTTATTTTCTCAGATATATTTTGGCCAACTTCAGCTTAAATTATAATTTAGGCCTAGCCACTAATGTGTCATGATTCCTTTCCCCTTATTTCATGGAATTGGGTGGCAAATTTCAAACAGCTTTTACACTTTTGACCTCAAAAAAAGTTATTATAGCCATTGTGTTTAACACGTGTACTCAGAATTATTTTTAGCTCACCTGAGCTGAAAGCTCAAGTGAGCTTTTCTGATCACTTTTTGTCCAGCGTCCGTCTGTCTGTCTGTCTGTCTGTCTGCCTGTCCGTAAACTTTTTACATTTTCGACTTCTTCTCCAGAACCACTGGGCCGATTTCAACCAAACTTGGCACAAAGCATCCTTATGTAAAGGGGATTCAAGTTTGTAAAAATGAAGGGCCACGACCTCTTTTAAGGGGAGATAATTAAAAATTTGTTGGTATTTTTCAAAAATCTTCTTCTCAAAAACCATTCGGCCAGAAAAGCTGAAACTTGTGTGGAAGCATCCTCAGGTAGTGTAGATTTAAGTTTGTTCAAATCATGATCCCCTGGGGTAGGGTAGGGCCACAATGGGGGGTCAAATTTTTACATAGGTATATAAAAAGTAAATCTTTAAAAATCTTCTTCTCTGAAACTGATCAGCCAGGAAAGCTGAAACTTGTGTGGAAGCATCCTCAGGTAGGGTAGATTCAGGTTTGTTCAAATCATGATCCCCAGGGGTAGGGTGGGGCCACAATGAGGGGTGGAATTTTTACATTTGAATATATAGAGTAAATCTTTAAAAATCTTCTCCTCTGAAACTGATCAGCCAGAAAAGCTGTAACTTGTGTGGAAGCATCCTCAGGTAGTGTAGATTCAAGATCCCTGGGGGTAGGGTGGGGCCACAATGGGGGGGGGGGCAGTCAAATTTTCACATTTGAATATATAGAGAAAAATCTTTTAAAATCTTCTTCTCAGAAACCAATCAGGCAGAAAAGCTGCAACGTGTGTTGAAGCATATTCAGGTAGGGAAGATTCAAGTTTGTTCAATTCATGATCCCCGGGGGTAGGGTGGGGCAACAATTGGTGAGGGGGTGACAAATTTTTACATAGGAATATATAGGGAAAAATCTTTTAAAATCATTTTCTAAAACACAAATTGTCTAGAAAAGCTCTAACTTTAGTCAGTTCAGATAGTGTAGATTGTCAAAATCATATTCTTCAGGAGTAGGGTTGGCCCACATGGGGGGGGGGGGTCCAATTTTACAAAGGAAAACATTTAAATTATTCACAAAAAACTCAAATGTTATTATATATGGTTTTACTTATATGCAAGCATTTTGGCATATTGTTGATTCTTTAAAATTGTTTAGACTCTGGCCCCTGGACAATTCTTGGACCTCACAAGGGGTTCAAAGTTTGATGTAGGTTTATAATCCATATATAAACAGTTGTTTTAGTCTGATCATCTTCTCGAGAACTGCAATGCTCAATATGTGATATGACTGTAAAATCATCCTGTTACAAAGGGGCTCAATGATAAACATAAGAATATGAAGGGGAATTTTTTATACAGGATCTATTATACGACATTGTTCAGATATTTTGTATATGACTCCATAAAGCTGATTTTATTATGTCTATTGTTGCTCAGGTGAGCGATGTGGCCCATGGGCCTCTTGTTTTTAATGATGCAAGAGTGTGAATAATTTAATGATAAACTTGTATCGCTATATAAAGCTTTCTTAATTTAATGAACTAATATATTGATGTACATTTATATGTCAATGTTTTACAATGATTTAATTAAAAGTAGGTCTTCAAATTGTTTTTATGTACCAATCAATTAGGCGCATTATGTGCAAGCAATGTATATCAGATTTTGGACTAATGAAGTCCTGTCAAAGTTATCAGGCATGTTTAATTAATAATTGAATATTGTACTTTCAGATCTTATGCTTAATAGATGGTATGCCAAAACTTCAGTTTTTGAATTTATGTACCAATGCATTAGACAATGACTCCTGGCCACAGGACCCAACTGTGGCTGCTTTCTCGGAGCTTGAGCACCTGATTTTGAACAATACTGGGGTATCATGGGATGTGACACATAACCTTTTAAAGTTATGTCCCATGTAAGTATATTAATTAGGACCAAGACAGCTCAAAATAGGCTCAGTGATTCATCTATTTTGTGTACTGTAGATTCCTTATTTTACGCGAGTACTTAATTCTGCGATTCAACGGTTTTGCATCAAATAGCGAGAATATAAAATCACGAACGCCAATTTTTTATCACAATTCCAAATAGTTTACATCTGTCTGAAAAATAAAAGCTAGATTTTAAAATCCACGAGATGTGCTTCTCGCAATTTTACTCGGATATTAATTCCTCGCGTTTAATTAGGAATTTACAGTAGTTTTGATTATGATATTCACCTCACATTTTTTTTAAAAGAATGAAAATATCTATATTTATACGAACATTACATCACTAATGTTTGTGTTATTTATCCCCCTTGAAATTATGTTCCATGTCTAATTTTACTTTTTTACTTTTTTGTAGAGTGAAAGAGATACATTTAAGTTTGAATGAGCATGATGATATTTCATTGCCTGAACCTTTCCAAACTTACCCAACTGTCAAGAAAATTCACATGTCTAAAAACAAGATAACAAACTGGTCTGAGCTACACAAAGTTGGCAGACTCTTCCCAAACATGGAGCACTTTGTCAACATCGAGTCGGACTTGGAGAATCTTAAGTCTAACACGGAGGAAGAAAACACAATAGCAGAGACATTCTCCAATATGAAAAGTCTAGCTCTTACCCAAACCAAAGTCCAGAGCTGGGAAGACTTGGAGGTTCTCCGTCTCTGTCCTGTGCTGGAAGATTTAAAGGTTTTGGGAATTCCATTTTTAGAGGTGATTTTTAAAAAACTTTTTTTTCAAATCTTAAACTTTTAGCTTAAATAATTTGCAAATGTTTTGAATTAAAGGTACTTAATTACAAGGGTTGTTCGGAAATTATTGAGACATTTACTCTTACCCCCTTGGGAAAAAAGATAAATCTTTGAAATTTCACCAGAAAGTAAATCAGGATACCTTTTTAATAACGTGAAAATTTTGAAGTAAATGACATCATTTGTTCATTCCTGGTAAGCTAACAAACTTGCCTACATCCATTGACCACAAACTCATCGCAACGTCATTTTAACGTTTCTCCTTACTCCTATGGTTTAAGCACCTTTTATATGAACGGAAAACATGAATAACATGTATTCTTCATTTTTCATCTTTTCTTTTTATATCAATATTGCAACAGTTACATATTCTCTCCATTCTTGATTTTTTGTGAAAAAAATTGAGTTATTTCTTCTCACAAATCAACTTACTGTAAAACGTCTTTTACATAGAATCGGTATATATATTGGACCTGTTGAAATCAGTTTGTGTGTAAAAAAAATACCTGATATTTAGCCCCTTTGTTTTAATTCTAGTTAGGCAATCAGTTAATAAACCCAGATTAACTGAAACTTTTGACCCCTTTCCACCATATAGTTTTTGTTTAAGCAATTTCTTGTCCAGAAAAGGTCTTCTTCTGAGATTGTCACCAATTTGATGTATTTTCGCTGCGCCGCCTTGACGTCAAAATTCAATAAACTGTTGCAGTCAGATTTCTATTGCTCGGTATATGGATTATCTCCGTATTTCAAATCGAACACTAGTGAAATTTGCACAAATAGCAAAATGAACATATATAATTTGATTTCTTTTATCATTAATTGTAGATCTACCAACATTTAAAATGCAGATGTTTAAATTTTTTAAAGTCCAATTTTGGGCCTGCGCCGAGTACCCGAACTACCGACTTGTTTGTGTATCGTCGTAAACAAATTATCAATTGTTTTGTAATATTACTTTGCTCAATTATTCGTTAAGGTTTCTTCAATGTTTATGCCAATTTTCACTAAAATTCGTCACTTACAAAGGAAAATATTTGTGTTGTCTCAATAATTTCCGAACAACCCTTGTAAAGGGAGGTCAGTTGCCTCAGATTCTTCATGCACTTACCACAAGGGACACATACCATAGAGAGCATGCCAAAATTACCTCATACACGTATAATGGTTTTATCATGATTATTCATTGAACACGTACATTACAGATTTTGTTGTTTATAGTCAATCTATGAAATCAAATGTTCATCAAAGAAAATATGGTATATACATTGTGGTATGAGGCATCTTCTGAAACAGTTTTGAATAGATCAATCCTTAAAGCTGAACACGGTTTGTAAATAGGCAATGTCAGCCATATTTCTCTTTTATCACCGCTATCCCTACAATCCCTATATAAGCTGCAGACCTCTTAACAGTTTATTTATTTATTATTTACAAACATAATATGCACATATAATAAGATATACAGGCAGAAAATCCAAATACCATGGAAGGAATACTACACATTGGCCACAAGTTTCAGGTGTGCAATCGGGTGAAACGAAATCGAAGGATTTATATACTGCGGTAAAACTTGGTTATAGCGAAATCCTAGGGACCAATGGATTTACTTCGTTATATTCATAACTTGTTATATCCGTATAACAAATTCGTAATAATAACTATAGTGAATTCACTATATACTAACATGTTTTCTTTCATCAGACTACAATTTTTGCTAATTGAGGCTTAGAATGAAAATACATTCTTTGATACCTTCAATAATCGGATAGTAAATTGAAAAATTTATGTGAAAATAAATTCATTCAAACAATTATGTTAAATGGTAGTACAACTTTTTAAACTGTAAAGAAATCACAATGAAAGTGTTAAATATCATCATTATTCACCTCTACGGGACTCAAAATTAGTTCGCTCTACTAGAAATTCATTATATCTGAATTCATTAAAATACTTAACGAGTTTTACTGTATTTACAAGCAGTGTTCAACCTTAAGGTGGTTTAGGGCACCACCATATTGTGACATACATACTCTCTATCAAAATAAACAGTAAATCACTTATAATTTTTTCCTTTTCCTAAATTCTTACCAAACAGAGTAGTGCAATGAGTTTGAGCATTAACAACGAATCTTTAAGGCATGAGTTTGAATCTTGATGGGATTTTTACCTCTCCAAAAATTTTGAATACCAATTTTTTGGTCAAATATTGTAAAATTTTAAAATTCTAAATGGGTGAAAGTACATGTATTTTGAAAAAAATTTACAGTACTTTTATCCAATTAATACATGTTTAGACAAGTGTCCCATATTACATGTACTTAGTGGATTAAACAATTGAAGCTCTCACTTTTTGAGATCTCTATTATTAAGAGAAAAGTCATCAATATGTAACTTTTGTTTTAATTGAAGGAGATAGAAGAGAAGTCAAGACGGCAACAGTTGATTTCTAGATTACCCAACATCCAGTGTTTGAATGGAACACCCATCTCGGACTGTGAGAGAGAGGACGCAGAGAGAGCCTTCATAAGGCTCTACATGAACAGTGAAGATAAACCAACCAGGTAAGAGAGAGAGAGAGAGAGGGTTCTGTTCTTTTTATATGCTCAGAAAGTTAAGTTTTAATTATGAATATCAGTATATGATATATAAGAGGTATATTACAATTGTATGGGCATTAGTGGAATTTTCAATATTGCATCATGATAGTCCGTTAGTAACTACTCTTTCTTTGACGCCTAGCTATTGCCCTTCATGCAGTTGAATGTTAGTTAAGTGGAATCCTTCTCCGAGCAATGAAGGTGCATAACGCCGGTGCTTATCCCCAATTTCCGTGTTGCTAAGTGGATATGTAGATAAAGTGCCTTGTCTAAGTGCACAACACAACATCAAGTGACCACAGCGGGGTTTAAACCAGCAACCTTTGAGTTACTGGCCTTATGCCTATTACCACTGAGCCATGTGCTCCATTCATTTGAATGTTAATAAGCAATGAAAAAAATTTTATGGTAAATTTCACATTTATTGCAATATTAATGGTATAATGGGACAATATTTGTATGTCCCAGGCGTTCCTCAAAATGCTATTGGATAAATAGACATTTCAATAGTTTTTGTACTGCAGATTATTTTGGAGACACAGTGAGTATACGGCAGTAACATCAAGAGTCTTCTACATAATTCATGAAATAAAACATTTCCAGGTGTGACAGTGGTGTATAATTTTCTTCCAACCCATAGGTGACAGAGACATTTTTGAATAGCTCCTTATGTTTACTTGTAAAAGAACTGCTTCATGCACAACTGGCCATGAAGGTTTCCTTGAAATATTGAATTTAATTACAGGTAGTACTTAGTAGTACCTGTATACCTGTATGTGAATTTTATTTCCTCTCCTGTCCATTACAGGTATTTTGAGTTGGAGGCATTGCATGGAAAACTGGACCCTTTGGCAACAGTTGACATGGATGTCTGCACTAAACTGGATCTAGAGTTTCATATCCCATTTCAAGGGAGAAAAGAAAGACTGGAAATCAATACACTGCAAACAGTCAGGGAGCTGATGAAAACAATCTCCAACATTGTTGGTTTACCAGCATCAAAACTTAAAGTGTATCGTAGAGTTATTTTCGAAGGACACCTACAAGATACACAGCTCATATCAATGTATCCAAAGAAAAACCTGTGGTCTTATAATATGACACATGAAGATGTCATTATATGTGATCACAAAGATAATCCATCGGTTGTAAAAGATTTTAGAGTGAAATTTTGCTGAGTTTTATGGCAATTGATGAATAGTCATGGATCTACAGACCAATTAGCCTCCCTGTGATATCTCCGCTAAATACTTAAGGGTTTTTTGATTGTTTTTGAGAAAAATCAAACATAGTTATTTGGAAAACCTAAATCATTGTACATTTAGTGCAAATCATTTGATAACACATGAAACTATCTGACATCTGTCATCAGCAATATACTGTATATCTGGTTATTATCCCTATAATTTTTATTTTCCATTGATGTTGTCGTTGTAAACTTTTCACATTTTCATCTTCTCAAAAACCACTGGGTCAAATTTAATCAAACTTGGCACAAAGCATTATTGGCTGAAGGGTATTCCAGTTTGTTCAAATGAAGGGCCATGCCATCTTTAAAAGGGAGATAATATTTAATTATTGACAAATGTTGGTATTTTTTGAAATTTTCTTCTTTAAAACCGTTTTGCCATGCAGAAAAGCTGAAACTTGTGTGGAAGCATCCTTCGGAAGTGTAGAATCAAGTTTGTTCAAATCATGATTCCCGGGGGTAGGTCAGGGCCACAATGGGAGGTCAAATTTTTACATAGGAATATATAGAGAAAAATATATAAAATCTTCTTCTCAAAAACCAATATGCAAGAAAAGCTGTAACTTGTGTGGAAGCATCCTCAGGTAGTGTAGATTCAAGTTGGTTCAAATTATAATCCCGGGGGGTAGGGCGGGCCGCAATATAGAGAAAAATTTTCTGGAAAACCATTCAGCCAAAAAAGCTGAAAACTTGTGTGAAAGCACAGGTTGTGCAGATTAAAGTTTGTTCAAATTATGATTCCCCAGAGAAGTGTGTACAACACGGCACAAATACTGAAACAACAAAAGGGGCTTGATATTTAACATAAAAATATGTGGATAATAGTCAGACGATTTATTTTTTAATTTTAAGCAAGATATACTGTACTTTATTGTCAAGATATTTTGAATTTGATAAGATAATGCTGATTTTATCAGAGTTATGGCTATTGTTGCTCATGTGAGCATTGTTTTGTTTGATTTGCTTATACATCGCAAAATATACAACAAGCAGAAATTATATTTAGTATTGTTTACAATTTGAAATTCTTTTTATTCGCAAAAAATGAGCAACGCAAATAAAAATTGTTACAAATTGTTATCCCATTTTTGCATAGTTTTTTTATGCGAAAAAAACCCCCCTAGATATACATTTACATGTATGTCATCTACCTGGTATATACATTTTAACAGATAATATCATGCATTATTTAAAAAAAGAACTATTGAATAAAGGTGCTATTTTTACATAAGATATGTGAATGCAGAAAATGTGCGATATTTCTCATCAATGCTTTTTTTACAACACTCAAACAGTGTAGAAGTTAAGTCTGCATTTGCTACCCATGCATATTCACTTAACCTCATACAAATAAAATGCTATGGTACACACACCTGTGAAAACATTTTTATTTTGTACAATTGATTTTGTTAATGCAAATAAATGATTGACAATGCTAAAGCTTTGATATTGAGATAATCAATCTAGGTATATATATTTAGTAACTTAAATTTTTTTTGTAGAAACAATATAAAATGCAAAGAAATTGGATTTCTTACAATTATTTTTGCCTAAGTACAGGTAAAATATTGTTAACTATGCAGAATTATCTTCAAACAGGTCTTGATATAAAATTAGAAGTTTCAAATCAGAATTCAGAAGTTCAACTGCCTTGGAGGGGTGTGGGTTTAAATTTTTAGCAGTATTTTGAAATACAAAGTGAAAATTCATCTGAAGATTTAAAAGCAAGGTTGTATAAAGAAATTTCAAGATTATTAATACCGAAACCCCTTTTGGTCATATTTATTTAGCTTACCTAGAGCTGAAGGCTTAAGAGGGCTAGATGGTCGTGGCCATTTTTAGACTGTATTGATCTCCTTTAGAAGAAGACCTATATATAAAAATATAGGAAAATTCCAAAATTTAAATGGTAAAATATATATGGATTTTTCCTTCACTAAATAATAGTTTTTAGCTTAACAAATCATATCTTAAAATTTTAGGTAGATCTGTGGTTAATTAGTTGACCATACAGCCTCCTTAATCTGATCATCTAAGTCCTCTTCTTTTGAACCACTGGTCTAAACAAATTGCCAATATTTGGGGTTGGGGGGGGGGGGTTGAAGCGGTCCCAGTTTTGGGTGGGAAAATTGAACTTCAAGCTATTGTGTGACATTATCATAAAAACAAGCTAGTGCGAGGATGTTTCAGATATTTTCATACCACAGGACTGAGTGTCAAAGAGGGACTATATTTTTAAAAGAGGATAGGGGAGTAATTCTATGTAAAATACATGTACATGTACCGGTATATAGGAAAACGTAGAAAAAGGGGGAGATACGATTTGTGAAAGTAATGAATAAGCAATCCAGATATATTTTCTATTTCCTTCCTCATATCATTCATCAGACCAGGTCTGTTAAGGTGTGGGGGACGGTTACAATTTCATAAAATGTTTTAAAATAAATGAATTCTTTTGAAGAAAATGAAGGCTTTAATTTGTATAGTCATTCCAATGAACCACCGTAAAAAATAGATATTATAATTATTATAGGAATTAATACGATTCTGTTTTCATCAAGCTGTATCTTTTACTGACAAACGTTCTGTATATTATACTGTTACTCTCGACCACTATTTACTCCCAACATCGACTGTAAACAATGGTAAAACTATGTTAAGCTCAATTTTGTGAATTTGGCGAGTCATAGTTATAGTATGTTTGACAGCTAGTACACATGCATGCACACGCATATTCCATGCGCGGATCTAGAGGGAGTCGGTGGGGGGGGGGGTCTGGACCCCCTGGAAAATTCAAATTTATTAAATTCACATGGTAAATTTACCGAGAAAAGGCTTCGGATCCCTCCACCACCCGGCAAACACAATTATCCCAGGCTGGAAAATATTTCCTGGATTTTTCATTTAGTCCCTGATTATGATATCATCAGGGACGTATATACTTCCCTGATATCATTTTATAAATCATATATGTCATATAAAAATTATATGAACATGTCACTATAAAAATGTTTGCATATAATTTTTAGTTGTTAATTAAGTTTGTTTTTGTTTTTTTTTAACTAATGAATTCCCGTTATGAATCATATACATGTGATATTATCTAATCAATTATTAATTAATCACTCTTGTTTCTTGATCATCATATATGTCATTGGTGTCAAAACAACACAACAGAGGCGTTAACAACTCAGAATAATATAAGTTCACTCAGACATTAAATATGTCTCTGATTACACTCAAGTGACACGTGTCTAATTGATACACTTAATTTCATTCGAGATGGGTTTCTTTTATAAAGCCCGGATTTCAAAAGTTTGTCATTTTCTCCGCGTTCGATTTTGAAATTAGTGTAGTGACTATGCTTCCGCGTGTGTTGGAATGACATGATTTTGAAAGTGAAATTGAAAGGATATTTAAGTATTTTTTCGGGTAAAATGAACAACAGGGGGTTTAATAGATCACCGAGGGGTTATTCACCTTATAATGCAGCTAACAGAAGTTATGGAAATGTACCAAACCAATCACCAAGCCATCAGATGGCGTGGGGGGCTCCCGCGCAAAGCCCCCAGATGAATTTTTCTTATTCAGATAGGAGACCTTCCATGTCACCAAGGCATCAGCAGTATAGCCCTCGGTATCATGATTATAAAAACAGCTTCACTCCGTCACATCACCGAATGTCTAGTCCTAACGAGCACCATTTCCGAACTCCTAATTCAGACTACATCCCCATTTCTTCTCCAAATTCAGGTGGAAATAGGGGTAGGGGGAGTGGGAGAAAATCTTATAAAACATTTCAGGTACTTAGTTTTTGAAATGCAAATATTCAATTTTTTTATCTAGCAAATCTTGTTGCATGACCAGCTTAAACAATGTTAAAAATCACCTTTTATAAACTTATTTATATTATAATGGACAATATTATTCAAATAATATTTCGAGAAATATAATGATAAGTCAATACTAATCTTGACAATTCGCTGACATTTTTACGTGAAATTTCTTCAATGGCTAGGCAAGACCAAATATCCTAGTTATGCTGAATCTCATTGAACTAATTTGTTTATACCAAACTACAAAGTAAAATACCTTTAATCAATTTTATAAACTTATAAATTGTTAACAACGTTTAATTACATCACATTCACTTTGATATGCATGTAATGATGTACACTTTGATTTTTTTTTCCATTAATGTACATCAAATTGGTCATTAAAGGTATATGTGGCGTATTTGGAGTAAAATTTTTGACATGAGTTTGAGTAAAAATATACATCATGCTTCTTATAATTAGACGTTTCACAAACTCTAGGCCCATGAAACATGTTCTGTCTTTAGTTATTTGTCTCTAAACTTTGCTACACGTCTGATGAATATTAATGTGATCCGCCATTTATAACGCCACTGCGCATGAGTGCGGGAAAACCTAGCATTGAAAACACGATGGAAGAAGAGTTTGTTTACAAATTAGAATCACGTTTTCCATGCCTTAAATTAGATAATTCTTATATCAGATGACACTCGAAGCATTATTATTCCGATATTCATTAATGTAGAACGATATAAATTGTTAATTATGTGTAATAAAGATGAAACACGATTTGAGGATCATCGACACGGTAAACTGAGTAGGCTAAATACCCGCTCTCCCTGAGAAATGCATGTACTGAGAATGTTTATTTATTCTTTATTCAAAAATTCCTGTAAATGAAAATCCACTTGTGGTTTATAACTTATAAAGTAAAGACATGGAACACATGGAGCACGAACCTGACTAGCAAAACCCCTACAACTTCATGATGGAAACTTAATTTTAATTCGGCTTTAATTCCTATTACATATATCTTCATGGTCTCCGATGACAATCTTCCCTTTGTTCATATCCTTGTCAGTCTGTCTCTTTTTTTTCATTGACAAATATGTCAAACTTAACGGTATACCACTCTTTCTCGTCGTCGCCATTGTTGTTGATAGACCGAGATGGATGTCACGTGACCCATTTAAGGCGGGGTTATTCAAATCTTTTGTATTTTTTACCGTGCCGGTAAAAATTCAAAAATACTTTTTTGATTTCTTGTATCTTTGTTATGCGATTGACTTGTAAAGCGTAATTTGTGTGAAAGTCCTATCTTTTAGTAAAGAAATGAAGCAAATTATCAGATCTTATAATTGTTATTCACTAAAAATACGCCACATATACCTTTAATGGATGAAGACTAACATCTTAAAAATGTTATATTTTACTCTATCCAATTTGACAGAACCCAAGGAAGGATAAATCATGTAACCCTGGAGGAAGTCAAAATATTGAAGATTATTTCCAACCAGAAATGTTACAAGATCCATGGAAATTTTGCACCCCTGTGCCAGTTTAAAAAAAAATCGAAAGAAAAAATAATTAACCTCAGTTTTTAATATTTTCCAAGGGAATATGTGAAGTTTATCTGAATTTCTTCAACCAGGCAGCACATTTTTCAATTATTGCTTCCATATATGAGACAAAGGAGAAAAGTTATTATCAGGACAGTTTCACAATCATGTCCAAATAACATTAGTTGTAAACTGGAATGCATTTTTTAAGTGGAGTATTTCTTAGTTGAAATGACATCTTTTAATTTGAAAACTGAAGACCCTTTGTTGACACAGAATTAGTTGTTAACAAAGATGAGGTATTTGTGTTGATTAACAACAATTTTTTAAATCAACTACTGAGTCCGTTCTTGTGAAAAAGACATTTTACTAGGACAAACTGCAAAGCAGTTTGTATTTTTAATCATAAAATGAAGTGTATGAATTTCATGATTTTATGTTGAACTGTTAATAATGAATTTTTGAAAGTTTTCTTCGTTTTTTTTTTTTTTTTCACTCTTCTGCAGTATATACATGAATAACATGTATATAGAGAACAATTTTTTTTTAAATTATAATTTATTTCAATATTTTACAGTGGGATGAGACACCCTGTATGCAAATATTCTGCAAAAAATAGCTAAGTTCAACATTTTTAGAATAAATTATCAAAATCCAAGTAATATGCACATCTCTGATATATGTACAATTGAACTGCAAACAACAACTTCCTTATTTAAAAACTGTAGGAGAAGTTATCTGTACAAAAGGGGTACCCTATATGCAATATTCTGCAAGAAAATGACGAAGTTCAACAGCTGGTATTTTTTTCTATAAATTATCAAAAATCAAAATCCAAGTAAGATGCACATCTCTGATATATGCATAATTGATCTGCAAAACATCAATTTCCTATCTTGAAAACTGTAGGAGAAGTTATTCGTACAATAGGGGTACCCTATTTGCAATATTATGCGAGAAAATGACGAAGTTCAACAGCTGGAACTTTTTTCATGAATTATCAAAAATCAAAATCCAAGTGTTATGCACATCTCTGATATATGTACAACTGATCTGCAAAACATCAATTTCCTATCTTGAAAACTGTAGGAGGAGTTATCCGTACAATAGGGGTACCCAATATGCGATTCTACAAGAAAATGACTAAGTTCAACAGCTGGTATTTTCTCATAAAATATCAAAAATCAAAATCCAAGTAATATGCACATCTCTGATATATGTATAATTGATCTGAAAAAAACATAAACTTCCTTTCTTAAAAACTGTAGGAGGAGTTATCCGCACAATTGGGGTACCCTTTGGGCAGCCGCCCGCCCGCCATTATCACCATTTCAATAACCAGATTTTTCCTTTGGAAAACCCGGTTAAAAATCTTCTCAAAAACTATTAGACCAGAGAATCTCAATTTTGTGTGGACGCATCCTCAGGTAGTGTAGATTCAAGTTGTTCAAATCATGGTTCCCAGGGGTAGGATGGGGCCATAATTTTTGTCGAATTTTTACATCTATTTATAGAGAAAATCTTTAAAGATATTCTTTTCAAAAACCATTTGGCTTTAAAAGCTTAAACTTGTATGGAAGCATCCTCAGGTAGTGTAGATTCAAGTTTGTTCAAATCATGATCCCCGGGGTATGGTGGGGCCACAATGGGGGGGGGGGGTGTCAAATTTTTACATAGGAAGATAAAGAGAAAAATCTGATGAAAAAGCATTCAGCCAAAAACTCTGAAACTTGTGTGAAAACACAGGTTGTGCAGATTAAAGTTTACCGGTAATCAAACCATGATTCCCTGGGGAAAAGTGGGGCCACAAAGGGGGGGGGGGGGTTAAATAGGAATAGAGAAAACATCTTCTCACAAATAATAAAACAACAAAAGGAGCTTGGTATTTACCATAAAAATATGTGAATAAAAATCGGCATATTTTTAAACTTTTTGTACAAGATCTACCCTGTCTACTGTACTTAATTGTCAAGATATTTTGATTTTAATACCGTTGTAATGCTGATTTGATCAGAGTTATGACTCTTGTTTCTGCGGTGAGCGATATGGCCCCTGGGCCTCTTGTTGAAACTAGTGGTAACAGCATTAAAACGGACATTTGCTATAATAAAAAATACTTCCTGACCAATACAATGAAAACGCGGCTTTTGTATTTCACGTGATCATTATCAAAATAACATATTAAGCCGATATCGAAAGCTGATGTGCACGTACATGTCTCAAGAAAATTTCCAGTAGAGGTATAATTATTTTTAGCCACAGGGATTTTAAAGTCTCGTTTGAAAAATTTCTACTTTCACTTTGCTTAACAATAAACAGGAAAAGTACAATATGGTCTAGCTTTACTCCCACAGACTAAGGTAAAATTATTTTTGTTTCCATTTACGTTTCTACGATATTTGATAATGCAACAATTGTACATAGACAATGATAATTTTTTTCACCTTTGTAAGATCATTTAGTACCTGAACTCATCATTTAGTTCTGTTTTGTTTATTTCATTTACGGAGAGACTTCGTTACCATGCACTGTCTTAGATAGCTCTAAACTCAGTAAAATGATGGAATTTAAAACATGATCTATAACTGTCCAAATAAAAAGACCCTTAATTCTACGCAGAGGCATAAGGTAGGTAAATGAGAATCATTATATAGGATAAAGGTGACCCGTCACACCTTGGGTCGATTACTACGTCATCATTTCAGGCAGGGGGTGGGATACCGATTCAATTAATGTAATGATAATGCTCGTTAGGTAAATAATTGAATTGTAAACATTGCAAGCACCTTCACGGAGAAATTATCAATGTACTTCTGAAATTAAATTGTCAATGAATGATTTGTCAAAATATATATAATTATGGTATTTACTTCTGGATTGTTATGATGTTTAATAATAAAAAAATTATTGTAATTCTATTTTTTTTTTTTAAATATTCGAAAATTAAAATAAAATTTATCTGTACCACGAATCAACAACACAGCCTAGTATTACAATATTGTTTCCAAACGTGTAGTTCCTCTGGTAAAAAAAATAAAAAAAACAACAGCATATTAAGTGTACTACAGGACGTATTGTCGATACGATCAGTTTAATGTGATAGTGATTGTTACAATAAATGTAATAACGGCTAATAAAGGAAGACCGTGTGAAAAAGTTTAAACAATAGACCGAACTTTACCATGGCTGAATAGTCATGCAAGGTTTATCAATGTGATGCATTTGGTTTATTTATCCTTTCTCAGTTTAATTTTATAAGATATTCCGTCTATTATGGTTTTGTTTTGTGTCTGATAAATACTGATAGCGTGTTTTGTTTTGTTTTTTGGTTTGTGGTTTTTTTTGGTTTTGTTTTGTTTTGTAATTTTTTTTTTTTTTTTTTCTGGTTTTTTGGTTTTTTTGTATTTTTTTGGACTGAATTTATCGCCAGCTGAATTTACAATGATGTAAATGGGGAAAGTATTTTTTCTAATATATTATTTTTGTTTTGTTTGAGCTTTCTTTTTATTAAAACGCAAAATACTCTAAAATTATCGGGATTTTATAATATCAAAATGCAAGGCATATACTACTACAATTTTATAAAAGTTCCAAGTACAAGAAGTCTCAGTTTGGTAACCCTGAACAGTCTGCTGAATATTTCATTGTCTTAGTAGTTATTTTATTAATTTAAATCATTTAAATTATATCAATTCCCCCTACATTATACACGGAATGTCTTAAAACCATTAATCTTACGGACATGTTTTAATTTATTTATAAATCCTTGCTATCTTTCTTTTTGATCTGTTTTCCGTGCCACGTGTTAGCAAGATCATTTCCTCTTTTTCCAATTATGTCATAGGGCCCAATATGGAAAACAGTGAGATTTGTTTGGGAGATAAAAACAAACAACTGGAGTTTTTGAAGAGCGTTTGGAAGAAAACGGATACTTCGACGAAAACAACAAGTGCCCTTGATAATTCAGACAGGCCAAATATAGAATTCAATGACAAAGAAAAATCAACACCTCGGAAACAAAGCCACCAAAGGCCATACTCTCCAGAGTTTTCCGACCAATCAGACGACTCCGAGGACGACTGGAGTCCAGTCTGGAAACGAGCACCTGCTGATGACGAGAAGGATGATGTCATCCACAACAACTTTTTTGTCAAGGAATCCGAACGAGAATCCCAGGGGGCGTTGATTATTAGGGCACCCAAGACACTCATCATAGTGGATTCTGGGTCATCATCTCTGGATCAGGGAGAATCAGATGTGGACAGACATCTTCAAGATGAGGAGGTTGTAAGCAACTCATCGGTTGCCAATGACTCCATCTCTTCCACTTCCGGCGCGGGCGGAAGTATGTTAGTTTTTTCTATGAGTTGCGGGCATGCTGGACGTGTAAAAATTAGTAACTCGGCAACTTCTTATCTCTCGTACCCGAAAACTCCAGAGTGCATGGGATATGGTAATAACTCAACTATCTCTCTGTAATATAACAGATTTGAATCTATTCTTTTATCATTGATTAACAGAATGATCTTAGCTGAATTTAAAAAAAAA
>WFKH01011581.1:4102160-4132216 GCA_016163765.1 Magallana hongkongensis | reverse complement strand
TTACATTTTCTATCTGTAACTTCTCAATTCAATAATTCCAGCTATGTATGTTTCATCTTAATGTGCATTTTGATTGTACCAAAATTTTGTCATCGGCAGAAATCCTCGGCCCGTCTAGAATACGCTTATTTACTGACCTTTTGGCTTTAGCCAACTTCAGTATTTTTTTCTAAAGAGTATTTCTAGCCTTTATTCAGATTGGCTTTTTCACACATTTTTTATGGAAATGCAAAAACATGCAGCTACATGTATACAGCAATACTAGTTTATGTTTTACTTACATTTTATTCGTTTTATAAACCCCCTCAATAAAAAAAGTGTTAATTGATTGATTAAAAATGAATTTAAAATGAGAACAGTTTAATTTATGTAGGCATATGCGAGACTGGCCGTTAGTTTCCGACGACGAGGATTTGTCTTTGAATGATGCATTGATATAACTACTTAATTAGTACTTTCTTGTAATGTATTAGCATTGGCAGCTGTAAAGGGTGATAACTTACAAAGCTCGCAGTTTTAGAGCCAATAATCTGTTAGAAAAGACTCGTGTCCTAACTTTGAGCTTTCGCTAGGATACTTGAGAAGTATAATATAGCTAGATACATTATTGATTTTTAATGTTGTTTATCTCGGGCGAAGATAAACTGAACATGTCTTCAAGGAACAAAGGAGAATAAACAAAACTTGAAAACTCATATATTTTTAATCACTTTTGTGAAATGTGTGAAAACTAAAAAAAATACAGTGGTTTACATTTGGCATACTTTGTATTTTTTCCCTTGACTAAGAGTCACGTGATTATGTTCTGTGTTATTTTTAGTGAAGGATGACGATTTCTCTGACGAAGCAGAGGACCTCGATGACGACAAGGAATCACACGTCACCAACACCCACTCCCACTCCCACGCTCACTCTCACTGCCCCCACACTCACTCTCACTGCCCCCACATTCACACCCACTGTCACAACAAGAACCACCGACACTACCACACGCACGGTGGTTACCATGACGACGAAGATGAGGAAGTGAATGAAAAGTACCCGTTTGATTACTGCTCGGTAGAAAGGGAACCAGCTAAACGCCAAAAATCGTCGAACCAGTACGACACGTACCATGGAACTGGTAGGTATTTCTTATATCAGTATTTAGAGATGCCCAACTGTTTTCTTTAACACAGCAATATGTTGTATTTATTGTTTTGTAGAGTTTTACCCCCCTTGTGTTTATGGCTACGCTGAAGGTAATTCTGTTGGTTTTTCACTGTTTCTTCATCGTCATTGATCCTGCACCAGTATTGTGGATAGAAAATTCTTTTTGCAGTTCTTGGATGTCTGGAAATGTCTTTGCAAGAAATAAACGTCTCTTTTTCTTTCTTGGTCACTCGTAAAGTTTGCAGGGACATTCTTTCGAATCAGCTGTGAACATTTTCTATTTTCTATTCCACTTACAAAAAAAAAGTTAAAAATTAATTGTCGCAGACGTTTTTCTTTTGAATTTCAATACGATAACTGATTAGCTATTGATTGACAGAACACCGTATTTTATAAACCCTTCTTTCAATTTCTTTTTATTTAAAAAGCAAAACGAGTTCAAGGTAAATGAAATGAATTAATTGCAAATATTTGGGAAACTTTCACCTTATTATTTGCTTTACTGATTCAAACTCATTTCGACACGAGATATTATAAATGATACAACACATAAACACCTTCATATTCATGGTTTTTTATTGTTTAAAGTATGATAAGCTCACATTAAATGTACATTAACGCATGTAGATACTTACCCCTGTTTTCTTTTTATATCATTTTGATTAATAATCTAGAATATAACTAGGTTTCAATAAAATACTTTTTTTATGAAATCCTTGACGAGATCACATCGACGAGTGACCAATATTAAGCATGATAAATTGTTTGTTTTTGTTCATGGTGTCGACTTGGTAAACGTTTAATATTAATCTATTACTTCATGTAGTATGTATTTAACAATACAAAATGTATATTAACACATTAGATACCTCGATCCTGATACTATTTTTCCCCCTGGCAATGGCACCTCACATGCAATTCACGGAAAGAGATATTTTTTTAAAATAAAGGAAAATTCTGCATACAATATGCCAATGTAAATAAATTCCCACGTAAAATACTGGTTTATCTTTTTCACTTGAGATGCACGTGAGGCCAATCTGGTATTGTATCACAGTTGTGTTATCTATATTATTAAGGACACCTAACAATTCATTGATGCATCTATTCAGTCACATGACATTGTTTTACAGGGTTTTTTTTTATGAAGAGTATATTGGATTGAGTCTGTTTGCCTTGTTTGTCTTAAACTAACCATTTATTTCAACTTTTCAAGTCTTTATACTTCAAGAGATATGACTGTGTGTGCAATTATACTTTAAAATCGTGTAAACTTTCTAATTGTGTAAAAGAGTTCTCACAGTATAGTACACCTAGTACGTAACATATGCTTATATTTCAAAGAAATATTCATGCTATGACATAATGTGTAATTGAAGGATGCGGGCAATGCAAAAACTGTAAGGCCGGAAAAATGATGACAACGATGGAGCAGTTGGCAGATAGTATAGACTGCGAAATTCATGACGTTGTTCCGGACGGCAACTGTCTCTTCCGGTCCGTTGTTGATCAGCTTAGGATGAACGGAGAGTTTTATTGGACAGCAAACACACTACGTCATCGGGCGGTGGAATATCTACGTCATAATCCCACTCACGAAGATGGAACTCACTTGGCGATGTTTTTGTCGAATGATACTTGGGATGAATATCTAGCTAGGATGTCTCGGGACAAGGAGTGGGGCGATCAACTTATTCTACGGTAAAGAAAGAAAGAAAATAAGAGAGAGAAAGAAAATAAGAGAGAGAGAGAATTTTGAAGTTCATAGATAATCTTTCTATTTAGATCATTAAGATGTTTTTTGTTTACAGTGGATTGAGCAGCGTCCTTTGTCGCAGGATCTCCATTATCACTGCAATAGGTAGCGGTCATAACCAGACTACGATAGAGCCTGTTACTCAGAGCAATGACGTCACAAGGAAAGAACCATTACAGTTAGGTCACTTTGATGAACAGCATTATGTCAGTCTCCGGAAGAAAAACTGGTCCGACGTCTGGTTTGAGAGTAAGTGTACATGCCTGAGTTTTTTTGTTTTTTTTTTGGGGGGGGGGGGTTATTTGGAAGTTCATGGGGGTTTTTTGGGGGGTGGTGGTGGGGGGGGGGGGGGGGGGCATTTACTTTGAGTCTGATCAGAGTGTTTTGATTTCAATGTTGGTAATGTGCTAATGTTTTTATGAACTGAAAAACTCGGTAACTGTGCAACTAGGTCCATCCAATGCATTGTTTCATCATCACACAGACAAGGTTTATATCCAAGAATAAAAATATCTTTACTTTTCCATTACCATAAACCATATGATCATAAAAGACCAGTAAAATTTCAAATTAATGAAAACTTTTTCATTACAGATGGACGTAAAGAGAACTATGTTGCAGAGCCCGAACATTTTGAAGGTAGGTGTATATACATCAGCGAACACTGCCGTGTATCGATATTTTGTAATTTAATCTTTAATAATCAATTGATTGTATAATTATTGAATGATATTTTGTGCTTTAATACTTATTAGAAAACAAAAAATGACAACAAATAAATAAAAGTCTTGCATTTAAGTCATTGGTCTGAATTTTTTTTCAAATCTACGACCACCTCTACAGTGCATAAAATATAATAATCCTTTCAGGTTCGAATCTGCAATATTATCTTGAAAACACACAGGACCACATGACTTCAGTGCCATTTAGTCATCTACATTTTCTCATAAAGAAAGCGATCCCGTTCGCCCCTCTCATGATCAGAGAATTCTCGACACCTGATACAACAGCATCTATCGAAAATGTAAGTTTCAACGAAGTAAAATGTACAAGTAGCATGATTATGATAAAATGGTCCTTAATCTAATCACAGGCCTAAATTTATCAAGACAAGATTGATTTTATGTTTGATCAAATTATGGCAAGTACGGTATAAAATTCATTTGCATAAAATGTACCCCAACTGCTTTAAGTGCTTAAAGTATTCGTTCATATTATGATTATTTCTGAATTGCAAGTCGAATAGTCTGGAAAAAACTTTGACAGTATAATTTCGTTAAAAATATAAACACAGCTTATTATGCAACTAACACTGAATAGGCATCAACAAGGGTAAGTAACAACTTAATTGTTGTGCATTTTCATTTTTCTGAAAGGTTGGCAACTTTGCAGAAGGACTGGAATGCAACTTTACTTCATTGCTACAAATATCCTACAACAAGTCTAGAAAACAGTATCGACATTTGGGGATCACTGGAATAAGTTTTGTAAAAGAGCACATGGCATATAACAATATGAACGACGTAAGCGAAGAAGAAAATCAGTTTTTGCTTGAGTTTGATGATCTAGACTCTTCTCCATGGGTTAAATTGGTTGTTATCAAACCCTCAACTAAGACACTCATGTACACTAAGATAAGAAACGGAACTGCTTATTTATCTGCCTACTATATGCCCCGCGAAAATGACACTACAAGAAACAGTAAATTGATACGAGGAATAGAATGTCTAAACTGGCCCAAAAACATCGTGGATTCTTGGTTATCCAGAAAAAGGCTCGCCGGGTGGCCCAACGAAGAAATGTTATCAGAGGTAATTAAAGAGAAATGCATAGTAGTTCCGAATACCAACCATGATACTTTATCATGGAGACTGAATTTCATGCTTCCCATCCGGGCATTAATCAAGCGTGATACCAACGCAGATCAGCGCCATTGCTACAAGATATTCAAAATGTTAGTGGACAGTGTCAGCAAAGAAAATTTAAACTTGCCATCCTATGCAGTCAAAGTTATTTTCCTTTATGCTTTGGAGGAAATCCCATCTGTACATTGGGAACAAAATAAAGGCATTTGTTTATTCCATATGTTAGATATGTTACTGTCTTGCCTTCATAAGAAGCACATGTCAGACTATTTCATCACAATATGGAATTTGCTGGAAGATGTTACCGACGATGAATGCAAAACTCTATATTCAAGATTATCAGCAACGCGACAGTTTCCGATCATAGCAGTGGTGCTAGCGTCAGAAGTTCACGGATTGCCAGCAAGTGCTGTTGCTGAACCGCTTATTGAACATATCCAGTCCATTGAAAGAGGGCATTATGTAATGGGGTCTGAAAAAGATGTTTTCCTGCAAATCTCCATAGAGGCTGTGAAAAATAAGCTTTGGTATTACTGTTTCAAAGACTCTGTCCAAGAATTTGTGGAAATGTATGAAGACGCTCGACTCTCCAACGACTACACGCCTTCAATGGAGGAGTTCGCAAGCTCGTATTTCCAGGATTTACCAAACAGACTAGTATGGTGGTTTTACTTTTTCTTGGATCATTTCTATCAAAGGAGATCTCTCGTTGCTAACATGGGAGCGTATGGTGGCAGAACCATTGGTTCTCTGTTAAGCCCCAATAGGAAGTCAGGGGTTTTCGATGAGGTTTTCGTGCCTCCCCAACTATTGACAGAATATAAAGGACGTAGTTCATACGAACCCGACGTGGCTTTCTTAATGGAACTCACTCAATATCTTTCTTTATCTGAAGAAGACAACCACGGTGCCCACTATCAAATGGAGCTTGTGCGCTTGCTAAAAGAAAAACTTAAATTATGCTCTGAAACGGAGGGTTTTTCAAACATGGTACAAGGCAGCCATCAAGCAAATTACCAAGGTCAAATTATGTCACTGCAGTACTATGTAACATTGATGACTGTATTGCAGCAACTGTTCAGGTCTCTCAAGTATTTGAAGTCAGTTGAACTTTTTTCCGAGTACATCGAGGATGCTGAGAACGCATGCGCAATCATTGGGAAGCCGGACAATTATTATTACCTGGCTCAATTCTACAGGGAGCTGGGATGTACAGAAAAATATCGCGAAGCCATTAGTGTTTACAATAACAGTTTTAAAGACTGATTTAGTGACGTTTTAAATGAAAAACCAGATAGAACGCTTCATTTCTTATCTATTAACTATGAAATATTCTGCTTTACAGTTTCACAAGTAAATGCGCTTAAAGCTCATTTTAGGCATAACCCACATGATTTATGTTCTGTCTTATGCACGATTAGCTACATGTAAGCCCATGTTTATCGTTATCTTCTTATATCATTCATTACGATTCTGTGTCACTTTTATTATATTTTTCTCTCGTGTGTCATTATACATTATAATAATTGAACATGGTTTGAGTGAATAAATCAAGTCGAAATTATGCTCAGTTCCTGATAAATGCTAGTTACTTTTGTTTTTAAGTGTTCATCTTAAATTTATCAAAACCTTTCATAAGTTGATGTTTGCATATACATATTAAAAAGGCTGGGTGCTCGTGGCCTTTTTACACTAAATTCAAGTCCTTGAGACGAAGAGCTCAGTTTAGATATATAGGAAAATATTCAACGAAAGGTGGGGGAATAAGGCGGGTAAAATGCCTGTACAATAAGATGGATAAGAAACTTAAAATTAAAAATTCAACATATCTGATAACTCTTATCAAAATTCGTTCCATACGATTTATGTTTAACAAAACATCGATTTGTAACCCGTAAATACATGTAGGTTCAGTATAAGGAATATATTGATTTGAACTGTTGTAAACATGCGCAACAAAATTTTAAATATAATTTTAATTTTTTAAAACTTCAATGTTTTCTATTTTATAGGGTAGGTCTGTGTTCCATTTTTTTGGTCATTATAGTATAATTAAGGTCTATTTTATAGGGTAGGTCTGTGTTCCATTTTTTTGGTCAATATAGTATAATTAAGGTCTAATTGATAAGAAACCAATTCAATGAACAAGAACTTGGAGTGATGGGCCACTATACATTAGAAATATCATTTTGTATCACAACAATTGAATGTTTTTGGAAAATAATAGAAGTCCGTAAACTCGTGACAAAAGTCTATGTAGCATTTATATGTCCGTTATGATAGAAATGGCTCAGAGGTTAGAACACCAGACATTAGACGTCAGAAACAGAAAACTTAACGGATTTGGGCTTTTTAGGTTGAAGGTTCAATAACACCTAAACTCAATGATTTTTTTTCTGTTTCTTTGTTTGAACAAAATAAAATTTTAAATTGTATTTTTCAGAAAGTGGTGGGGGGGGGGGGATTTGCGTTATCTTATTCCCCCATATTTATTAAACCTAAAATATTTGGATATTTCTTTACTCAATTATATTTCTCATGGCTAAATATCATATTTAAAATTTTAAAGATAGATCCAATGGGTAATTTTTTGAGCATTCAGCCTTCTTAATTACTAAATTCAAGTATGCGTTTTACAATTAAACGTTGCTGAAATCAAATGGACAAGAAATAACGCCTAATTCCAGATACATGGTTTATTTCTTTAAATCATTCCATGCTTGGCAACTTCCGCAGCAATGTTGTTGCACAATTGGCCTGTCACACAGACCGTTTTTGGCAACAAAAACCTCACAAGGCAGACTGTTTATTCTGACGAACAGATTGTCTTGACAGTTCACAGGCACAGATCGCGTGGGCGAAGGCGGCGTGGGCGCATAATGAACTGAAAGTGAAAGTTGATGTTTAAGTATAATAATTTTTTTTATGATACATTGCTTTCTAAAATTTCTTGAACTTAATATTATAATAATCGTTAACTCACAACAAACAATCACATATATGAGGAATCTGTAGTTCAATCTACATGTAGTAGACGTCAAACTTATCCATTATAAAGAATCAATGTTAACCCTTTCTTAAGATTCAAGTAACCAGAAACGATTATATATAGAAGCAAAGTAAATTTGAGCAAACTCGGATTATAGATAATCAAGCTCTTGCCTCATACATGTACAAGGAGTAAAATTTAAGCTCAAGCTTTCATTATAAATGCCTGGTTACATGTCTTATAAAGTGAGTTGAACCTTAATGTATACTCACTATGTTTTTTACAGCTGGCGCAGCAAAAGTTCTTGACATTAGGATCATAATTGCATATCTCTTGCGTATATTTAGCAATAAATTGGTCGCATTTTAAACCGTTTATTAAAATTTTAGAATCCCTGCAAAAATCTTCTTCGGTAAAATCTGAAAGAGAAGAAGCGCATGTATAATATTAGCCATGCAATACCGAGCCAAGCATTGCAATAAGATACACTCCGGTGTTGGAACAGCTCACTGATTAACTTAATAATTATTTTTGACCCAAGCAGGCGTTTTATAGGTAGCAGTATGGTATATATTTTTTTAGAGATTTTGTAATGGTAGCAATAAACTTTATCAATGACGGCCACACGTGATTAACGGACCGTCACACGTGACTGGCGTCCTCCATTATATCTACTACTCACTTCGATTACAGGATTGGCAACATCTTTTATAGAATATTGGATCTTGGCATTGCATGGGCGTAGCATCCTCCTTACACGAGGCTCTAGGCGGCGGGACGTCCGGGAAAGGACAGTTATCTACATTAAAACATAGATAATTACGTCATAAACGAGATAATCACATAACCTTTAGTAAAGCTTAGTTTCAAAAACTTACGACGTACCTATATATTCTTCGAAATGACCTAACAACCTAAATCTTCTTTTATAATTATCAATTTACAGATATCTTGCTGAAAGGTTGAATTTGCAAAATATATTTCTAAAAAATGATAATGATTTTCACAATTACCTGGTACAGTGGGAGCTTTTTCATCTCGAACACACTTCCCAAGTTTACACCACTTCAAAATCAAAACATATCATTAAGTTACTTTTCATATTTGTTTTAATTTTTTATTTCTGTATTGTTATATCCATATATTTCTTTTGTCCCTTACTTTTTTGTCTCCACATGAAGTTCCCATGGCGGCTCTTTGTTCACTTCCGGTAATACACATTTTCCTTCCGGGATCAAAACAGTACATTTTGTAGCACATTTCGTCTGTTGTGGCAGGTGGCTGTAAATATTGTGATTCATATTCACAATTAATATTCTATCCTTATAAAAACACGAGAGAGAGAGAGAGAGAGAGAGAGAGAGAGAGAGAGAGAGAGAGACTTACACACATAAATGATTCGTTCCCATATAACTGCCTACACTGTGTATGGACATCTTCTAGTTGTCCTGGTGGAATAGTAAGATAGGGCTTGACTACCATCGTAGCGTATGACGGACCTGCGTCGTCTGCTAAACAATTTCCTTTTCTACGGAAAATCCGGGCCCTACAAATCAAATTTGTTTTTTAATAGATGATGGTTGAAGATGTTCACATTAAAAAGGTATTTCCCTTTTACGTTATTTTTAGCTTTTATTTAAACATTTTAAAGTAAACAAAAGTATACCTTTGTGTCAATAAATTAACATGGTCTTCCATTTGAGCTATAGAACAGTCGGAAAACTTAAAGCTGTATTCTTTGGTTTTTGAATTTATAATCGCTGAAGATGGTGCCATGATGTAGTTAAGCTCGCGTGGACAATGCATGGATACAGGGTTGTCGTCGCCATCATGGTAAATTACTCCCAAACTAAAATACAGATGGGTATTGAAAACGTTAATATTGTCATTGTCAATGTGTTATATATTTTACACATTTGCTTACACATTTTTCTTCGTATAGTTACTTATTTGTAACTTTCTTGGACCCTTGATAATTTATCATTTTCATGCACTCCATGTACCACCATTATGAATAGTGTGAAAAAAATATATCTGACTAGAAACTTGAACTTCATGACAAAGTAATAAATTAATGTAGCCTCGGAAAGTATCTCTGTTCAGTAATAATCCTATTCATATAGTACCTGTAAACTTTATAAATCGACTTTGAATTTTACATCATTTTAATTTGGAATCAATGTATATCTAATCTACGAGAGGATTGGTTACAGCATATCCTTAAGCTAATCAGTCGCCATGTTCTGTGCAAGTCGCAAATGTTTGTTTAAAATGGGTGTATCTATAGACCATTTTGACAGAATACGACGGCTGTTTCTGTGATGTTAACCACAAACGGTGGCCAAATAGACCATAATCTATGTATATGTATGTCTAAATTAGCAGAGAGTGCACATTTTGTTTCTGAAATTAACACTTCAGCGTATGAAAACCGATTAATCTAGCTACACCATTATATTCCATACACTGACCCACTACTGTCAGCTATTAGAAAAACGGTGCAGTGGAAAATGTTATGTAAATCTGTTGTGGTCTACGCCGTGCCTTTGACTTATTAAAATGTAAATTACAAATAAAAATTCTGGTCGCCTTAGAATCTGTTTGGCTCACATATGCAATGTCAACATGCCACAACAAGCTAGTTTAGTTGTCAAGCATCAAATTTAAACGTACAAAAATGACACTCCATGGTTTGTTCATTCTTATAGTTCGGCTACAATAAAGCAAGGAAGAACTATGAACTATGTTGTTAAAGTTCCTGAACTAATAATGCTGCCTGGTCTTTTGAAACATTAATTCTAAAGCTCGCTGTATGATTTTAGAAAACGCTTATATGTGTTAAACTCTCCTTTATTAACTTAAGACCTTTAAACTAATTTCTTTAATTCATTTTTTTTTCTCTCATCTTCTTTCGACTTATAGATTTCTTGTTAACAATCTTATTAAATAAGACCATTTCTAAAATCTGAAACATGTTTCTAAGCTTCTTAAACAATATATATGTACTTGGACTATCAATATTCATTTCACTAAAACAATTATGAGTAATCGAACAACCACTAAATCATATCATTTGTGAGTAATTTTCATCTTTTTAGGACTTTCATCCATACGTGACTTTTATATGAATACTTGCTTCCAAACTCGTAAGCTGTGACTATTTTTAGCTACTCACTTGTGTCCTAATTCATGCGCAGCAATTCCAGCAGAGTTATAAGAGCCATGGTCCACAATCACAGACGTGCTCATAGCGGTACATATACCACTTAGGTAACTTGTTCCTATAGAAACAAAGGAAAACAAATTGGTTTTCTTAAGCTTTCTCTCGCATGTACTCAGAACTTAAACATATTTTATCAGATATTGACGATCGATAAGTAATTATATCAATTCACAAATGTTCAGATAGAGGCTGTAAATGCACCTAATATGTATCCTCTTCCATTTGTAGCATCATACCTTAAAAGAAAAAAAGGTATATAACATTTACATGTCAAAAAAATTTATCCTTTTGAAGTACGTGTAGAAAATCCATCATCGCTTTACAAACATCCTTGATTTACTATTTTGTATCAAGTTTAAACTATCCTCTTGTTGCAGGTTTGGACTAATTAGTTCCTTCTATTATAGTTAAAATACGGAATATTGAAATGCTTCCTATCATACAGTTAAGAATATGGACAAAACGAAACGGATTAATTCTACATTTTATTACATAGTTTGGGTTTTTCTGAATCCTTCCTACGTGTATGCCTCTACAGCAGACTTGAATTGCTTGAGTTTTGGAATATTCTGTTCTTTCTACGTTTCTGTTTTATAGTGTGAAATCTGGAACGCTGGATCATTTCTTTCTGCATTTCAGTTTGAAATTTGGACCACTCTTCTAGGTTTCTGTTACATTAATTGTGCTTTGAACTATTCCGTTGTATCATTATGTTTTTGTGACATGGTTTGAGGTTTGAACTTTTGAAATGTCGCAGTCTTTGACATGGCGGTCTAAAATTATTATGCTAAATACCGAAATAATTCTCTTCTAATGGGACCTTAACGACAGCTTTGACAGTGCCCCAAAAAAGAAATCATATTTTGCTATTTTTAAATGCAACTCTCATTAGACCATTTTTGATTCTTTATGTTTGTTGGTTCCTGGAATTAGGCCGATTTGATGGTCCATGGTCCCTACACATTGTAGCAATGTTTAATGATGTTTATTTTCTGATCATATATGTTAACCAAAATCTTATTTAACCCTTTCAAAACCTGCAAAATAATTACAACTTTAAACTTTTAGGATAATTTCAAATAAAAGTTTGGTCAGATGAATTTTACAGGGAACTTTTATGGTCACATCGTTTACGTTGATTTTAAACAAAGACTTAATCCGATTGTCTTTAAAATGGTAATGGCATGTTGATTGAGAGACATTTTATGTCGACGCAAGTAATGGAATCTCATAAAACAGGGATGTTTTGTCTTCGTCCTAAATTCTTGACTCCTTGAGTCTATGATTTTCGGATTTGGTTGGTTGGAGAAAGGGTCCATAAACAACGTTGGTCGTTTCTCTCTAAATCATAAGTTAATCAGATAGGTCAATGTACACATGAAAACTATTTCCTTTCTGTCATGCAAATTAAACCCCCATGATGACATCTGATAGACAGAAATGTTGAAGTTTATTTCTTCTGGTCATTATGTTTCGAACTTTGAATTGTAATTAACATCCATTATTAAGATTACCACGAAATGACAATATCTAAAAAGATATTAGGAATTAATTATGATAACGAACAGCTTTAGGTCTTAACATAAGTAATCTTCCACTGTCTCAAACTATCAATGGAAAAATGATTAATCTATGCATGCAGATTTAGAAAATGTGCAATGCAGTATTATTTTATCATAGTTTTAAGTTTAACACACTTAATTATAAAAACTTAACAGGGATTGAAAGACAGGCATATTCCTTACATATACTTACCTTACAATTACAACACAATTACAATAGTTCCACAAAAATCGTCTGTCAAACAGCAATACTTTTACGTAAAAATCAGCTTATCACCAAACACATTATATGGGAGACAACCAGAGCAAATCAGTGATAATTTCTCAAGTAAATTTGATTAACCTAATCAAAATATCCCGTAATTATCAGGAACTAAATTGTAACACTTTCAAGGTTGTACTGAAATTGGTACAAATGTTGAAGGTTTCTTTTGCCAAAGTTATGTTTTGATACGAACTACAGCCTTTGTCGTCAAATTCAAATTTGACAGCATCCGTAGATGGAACTGAACTACTCAATGGTGATTTGATGGGGTAATTAAACAACACTCTGACTGACAATTGGATGTGTAGGTCTTTGGTTGTATTAAATGTCATCTTCTCACAAGGCAATGTCAGGTGATCAGAATCACGGACACATCCACGTGACTGCGAGAAAAAGCTGAGAGAGGGGGTTCACAATGTGTATTTATAAATCTACGTGTACATGAATTTAGAAGCAATGATATTCGGTTACTAACGGTAAAAGCGTATTTCGTCGTAATTTTTTGTTTTACGACCGTGGTGACAACTACGTGTTCGAATAATCTGTCATTTATGCCGTAATTATTTTCTCATTATCCTATCCCTGATTATGATAATCAAAATATGTATGTAAATAATAATTTCTTCTTTTGTAAGTCCATAGCCAATATGCACATTGTAGGAAGTTGGGTATGATGTCTTCGTTAGCTCATAATGCAAGTATAAATGTATTACTGGTTAACTTACTCAGTAAACAACATAGCGTGGTCATGGTGTGGTAAATCCTTTTTGGACTTCAGGAAGTTGGTCAGCCCCAGAAGCGTGGAACTTCCGTCCACCTTAGACCGCCTGTCCCCTCCCTGTCTGTACGTCATCACAAACGGAAGGTCGCTGGCATTCTGTAACAAGAATAGATATGGGTCACCCCATATCCAAGATATTCGGCTTTTAAATTACTTGAATTTTCACTGTGCTCAGCCGATCTCTAAGTTAAAATCACTGAACTTGTTAAGAAACTGACGTATATAGTTCTTCATGTCCGTATTAAATACTGCCACCCGCGTCATTAGCAAACATACACACATCTGTGCTTAAACAGACTCTACACGAGTGCGATCAGAAATAGGCTTATGGTGCAGGTGTGCGTAACCATTCCGTCGTTTAAAAGAAAAGAAAAGAAATAACACACACTCATACACAACAAATAATTAAAAGAGATTGTGTGATAACTAACGAACAATAATCATAAAAGTAATATAATTATTGTAATAATATAAGCAATATTCATTAGTGAAAAAATTGTCAATCGAAGAATGACCTATATTTTCGTGAAAAAGACTGAGGAGGCAGCTAGCGTAGGAATATGAATACTTCACATTTACATTTCTTGGGATGGGGTGTTTTTTCAAAATAATTTTACGTTAATTTTGTTTTCTTCCACGTATTACATATACATCGATATTCTAAACATTTATTGTAATGTTGTATCTGCTGATCATGAACAGAACTATATTTTTCAGCGCAATTGTGTTAAGAGTACCTGACTATAGTAATATATCTTGAATAGATAGTAGGCACTGATCGAATATATTAAAAACAGGAACCATATCGGTCAATGTTTACTCGCCATTTTCTTGACGCTTAATATTCATTTGCATTGCAAAGGTAATAGTTAGAGAATCTGTGATGTTTAATGCAGTCCTTACCTTTGCGATGAAGAAACCAGCCAGACGAATAGAAATGGTAAACCCTGTATTGTTGATGGAAGAGTAACGTAGGTCCATCTACAACATGACAATTCATAGTCAACTAAAGGATAAAACAAAACTCAGAATCAAATACTCACACATTACTGAGTGACCAACTCACCCCGTTGACAATGTGCGCAAAGTAGTACTTGAGTTTTGTCATAGTTTCCAGTTCATCACCGCCGTGTCTCTTGTAGAATCTACAACATCAAACAAATTGATTATGGTCTTATTCTACAAAATTGCTGAACATATCTTAATATTAAACCTAGACACATATTATGAGAAACTATTTTTTATTCGATTATTACAAAAAATGTTTTATATATCAGATATTTCCTTAAAAGTGATAAACTGTAAGTTATGCATTTGTCATGTTGTAAATTTTGAATTTACACTCATCCAGTAAATTCAAAATTTACAACATTACAAATGTACGTGTGCTGCGCTTTGTAATTCAATGGAATAGTTGCGTCAGTATAAACTTTCATTGGTACATGCGTTCTTTGTTGT
The DNA here is from genome assembly GCA_016163765.1 of Magallana hongkongensis. Taxonomy (NCBI): domain Eukaryota; kingdom Metazoa; phylum Mollusca; class Bivalvia; order Ostreida; family Ostreidae; genus Magallana; species Magallana hongkongensis. Next base: position 4,117,165 of record WFKH01011581.1, on the reverse strand, counting down.
ATTTCAATTGGATACATACTTTTGATGTAAACTGTAATTGCTACCTGTGCTGGTTACTATTTGGATACCTACTTTTGGTATAAACTGTTGTCGATCAGCACTAGTACTTCCACCACATACGGGCGTTTGGTGCTGAAGTTGACGTCATGAAGCATGTTGTCCTGGAAGTCTTGGAACGTGTGTCTGTCTGTGATGTGTACCATCCGTCTGTCCATGTACGTCATATCATGCCGATTAGTGGACGAATGCCAATCTAACAACGAAAAAAGAGAGAATTGTATTTTACTTACGGAGGCTTGATGGTCAACAAATCAACCAACAGATCTATCATAAAATTTTAGATATGGTTTTTGTAGTTATTTTACTAACAGATCTACTTTAAAATTTTAGATATGGTTTTTTTAGTTATAAACTATTATTCAGTAAAGAGAAATTCCTTATATTTTAGCTTTAAAATTTGACTATTTTTCTATATAGTTATACAAAAGCTTTCCTTCTAAAGGAGATTGATAAAGTCTTAATATGGCCACGTCCATCCAGCCCTCTTAATGTGTGACTATTACAATAAAAATAATCTGAGAATTAATTTCTAAAAGATATTTTGTCAAGGATAACAGAAACCAAAAAAGGAAAATGTATTTGGGTGGGTCCACAATACACAAAAAATCAAAAGAGTTACTCAAGATATAGTTTTAATATCAACAGAGAATGAGTTTACCTAACTCGTGTTTTGGTTTCAATTTTCTACGCAGCACTGTTTGCTAAATGAATATATATATTAAAACTTAAAATAACTTTATTCATAAATAAAATTGCATTTAATTTTCCATCCAAAGTTTCATCTGCATTGATAATTGAATTCTTGTATAATAACAATTTATAACTTTTGCAGCAGTTTAATGATTATGTAAAACGAGATCGTAATGGGTTTTTTTTTATAGAGATCACGTGGTTATGGTTTACAGATTCACACAGAGGGCTTACTAAGCGTAAGGTAAAACTTCACACCCCGTATTAGTAAGATGTTAATATGTCACCGGGACTGAGGGAGAGTGATTTATCCCTGTCATTTTTACCTCCAGTTGTTCGTTTTAATTTCGCTCGTTTGTTTTACAAGATTTATTTTAAGGACAATGTGATTTTTTTTTAAGTTTGTCGTTGCTTCACGACAAGTAAAATTATGTTAATTATAGCAAAGAATGGGAACCAAGGAACAAGGCCTACAGAATTATTAAAAAAAAAAAGATCCGTTGTTTTAGGTTCTAAATCAAAAAGCAATTGCATTTATCGTTCAGAATAATGGAAGTCTTTTGTGAAAGCTGTGGACTGTTGGATACATTATACCTACAGTTCTTACACTTAAGCCAATATGTCATTGCTACATGTATGTGTGGCAAGCATGTCATTATAAGGGGTGAGAAACTGCAGGACAATCCGTTAATGCTTAGTGTCCGTCTATACATCACACTGAACTGGTATCAAACAAGATTCGTGACAGAGGTAACAGATTTATACTACGGGGAAACGCAAACGGGGCTGTTTTTATTGTTTACGTACGGCAGATGAAGATTTAACGAGTAATTGTGGGAGGAGAAGAAATTGTCCCTCTCTTACTTCTGTTGTCCGCTGACGTCGTCACAAACGACTGTCAAAACCGTTTTTCCTATTCCTTGTGTAGATCTTGTTAACTACCAATTATTCATTGCAAAAAATATGTAACTAACCTACACAAAGGACAAGAGGTTCGTTCAAACGACCACGCATGTCTATGACCTTTATAAACTAATGAACAAGAGACGGAAGGGGGAGAGAGGGATATTATTCTTACTGTCCAGGTACTGGCTGTTGATGTAAGAACTCCTCTTCATTATTCTGTGGTTGTGGGCGGGGGTCAGACTGTGTCCGAGGGGACCATTTGGCTCCAACACAAACGCGTCTTTTCCAGAAACCAAAACGCCTTCCTGAAGAAATATAGAAAAATACCATAAAAAGTCTAATAATTCACTGAGTTTAATGAATATTCAAGTGAATTTGATTTCAGGCCACGGATCTCTGTTTCGATGAAGGGGTTGGGGGGTTGGGAGGGGGTTTTACTCACAAGTTGTGTCTGTGTGTTTGCCGGTGCCGTGCGGTCCAGTGTGATTGCAAACGCTCCTTGTTTATCGGTAGTGTGATAGAAGGCAATATCCTGAAACACAACCAAACAGTTTACTGTATAATATCCGACTAACCCTAGATTGAAAATTCCTAATAAATGAAATACGAACTAATGTTAAGCCTAATCACTATCAAACTTTTGTATACATACTATGTAAACTAAAATAAAAAAGACAACATACTCATACTAATATATTTTAATTTTCCCCTACAGTGCCATGCAGTAACGTTTGATCCTTTAGCCACATATCCTCATATTTATGATGTACAATAAATGTTATAAAAAATGGTTATCGTTTTGATTTTTTTTTTTGGGGGGGGGGGGGGGTTGTAGATAACTTTCTTGCATATTCTCACACTTATATGGTGTATAAGTAACATGTACTAATATGAAACTTTGTAGAAGACTTACTTGTATATTTCCGTATTCACAAATAGTAAACCCCTGATCGATGATACAGGTGGGCACATTGATGTTAATGTTGTCGTTCCGTTTGAGTCGGAGGGTTTGGATTTCTGGAATTCCGTGAACTGTGTATTGCACATGTCGTGGGTGAAGGTTTCCTATGTGCCACGGTATATTTAACGTGTATGTTTGTTCTACAAAGCAAGAAAATGTCTATAGTAAATCCATATTATCAAAACAGTGTTAAAGCATGCAGTGAGCCTCAAATTTTGCAAGGTCTATGGACAAATGAGGTGCAATAGTTGTATTTTTATTTATTGGATGACATTTTATTCAGGAATTATCAGACAGTATTAGACATCATTATCGGTCCAAGTCAAAGATTTGACCATTTCATGCCCCCCCCCCCCCCTTTTAAATTTACACGTAGCTTCTCGTTTTCTTTCAAACGGATATTCTGAGCCGAGACCCCTGGGGTTGTAGGTCTTTCCCTTGATGTTCATTGGGCGGGGTTCTCCGTTAGACGACGTCACAATGCCCGGATCACCGAGCCATCGATGAAATACTCATAAACAGAGGCCCAAATACCTAGTTCATTACCCATTTATTGCCATGGTGGACATTTATGTCTTATCAAAATAAGCTTCAAATATATATTTCTCTCCATTTTTTCCTTCAAATACCTAATATACAAAGATCCAGTTTTTTCCATTTTGCGAGATCGTATACAAGCAATCGTAAGCTTTATATTACGATGATCTTAATATTCCATTAATATATTTTACTAGAAACATCAAAAAGGAATATTTGCAATAAGAAATACACATGCAGAAAACAACAGTATAGTATTCAAGGATTTATCCCCAAAGTAAGTATATTTTTTCAAAACATTTACCACATAGTACATTGTGTCACTAAAACCAAATTAAATATTCACATCTAGCATATAAAATGACGCCTCTTAATTATGCAATAACGCAAGCACAAATATATGTATATTCAGGTGTTATATCTACCTTGTACCCCAGTCTCTGATGTGAAACAAAGGAGACAAATCAAGCCACACACCCTCGCCCATTTCAACATCCCCAACAGTCCCCTGATTCTTTGTTAATAATTTTGAGGTTATGTCGTGGGCAACTTTTGTGCCTCATTACCAGAAATCTATGGCCGTTGGTTCACAATCAACCATATTTCTGCATACATTTGCATGTAAATAGTGTACAAAATTTAATTAAAGACCGCAAACATGTATAAACGTCTGAAGATCTTCTTTAGGAATTAACAAGTTTGACAGCTATAAATTCGCTTAATAACAATCTTAAGATTCATTAAACGTATCCCAATATCCTCCCTCAAAATATCGTTTGATACGGTTTCTCACACCTTTCATAAATGTGAATAAATTTTATTTGCCTTAACGTTTTTCTTGTTACCCAATCGGTGGCTTTAAAACTCGCATAACATTTTTATTATATTGAAGTTTCGGAATAATTTGCATTTTTAAGTCGAGGTGTCTGAAAGTAAAGAGATCGTGACGATGGATTAGATGGTGCTGACACAGTTCCTATTATACCAGTCTAGCCGAAGAGCCTTCTTACTCTTTAAAAATTTAAAAATTTTAATTTAGAATTTAAAAATTAAAAAAAACCTCTTTAAACATTTATATCTTATAGAATTCTGAAACTTTAATTTCCTGGTGTAGCCAAAGATGAAATTGTTTTTGTTTCCGTAAAACACGTTTGTTACGTAATGCAGTTATACTCGTATGAATGCAATTAAGTCATTTTTGTTTATTGCAAATTAATTAGTGTTTTCAATTAGTAATACACATTATGTCGTGTGATCCGACATGGTTACATAAGAAGGTCAATAAAAATAACGGCTTTGTAGGACAGGTCTCGTCAACTGCAGCATATCATTACGTGTAATTTACTGTTACATGGTCTAGCGTGCAATATTGCGCCATTAATACAGACTAATGAGTCGTTTGTTGTTAGCATACGGATGTGCTACAAAACAACAAGATAAGACTGCAGTTTAATAATGTCTGTTTGGAAACGTTTTTAACTTCCTGCTCATCATCAAGATTGACCCAAAACTTAAGCTATCCAAGAATTGGAAATATCAACATTCATATACATTCATAATGACAAATTCGTCAAAAAAAAAAGGTATAAGATATTTCATAATTTTGTTAAATATTGATCTAAGACAACGTTTTAATTAACATTAAAGGGTCAACGAAATAAACTTATGCAGAACTGAAGACAGTTTGACGAAGACTTCAATTTGGATTGTTATGACACTAAATGTCGGTGTTCATGAAGCGTAAATTTCACTTTACTTTTTCATTCCATAAAAACTTTCGCAGTACTAAATACAAAAAATGCCTAGAGTGATTTTGATAACATGTTCTTATTTGCATTTGTGGTACATTGTGTCACTAGAGCGGTCTTAATGTGTAGTTGATGACTTATGGTGGAGTTTATTTTTGAGCTGCTTCAGAACATTTTAGTCGATATGAAGATAGTATTTAACAGATTTTGAATTAATCCCTATATCCATGCTTTTATATAGGCAGTAGACTCCAATCTTTATCATACTACCGGTTTCTGAATTTGTCATCAAATTTGGTGTAAGACAAAGCGGTGTTTCTATCCCTACCCTATTAAAACTCTAATTTGTCTTATCCTTCTATAAATGTAATCAATCTTTCTACAAGTTAATACTGTGGTCAAAGTCCTTAACAATTAAGTAGTACATTATACAAAGTAAGTTACTGTGACAGTTTCTAAGAAGAATATCAATGTTTAAAAACATAAAAATGTCTTCTTCGTATTCACATTTAATCAATTAACGTAAAGTATGTCACTCAGTGTTTCAATCATGTAAATAGTTTTTTGTGATGTGTTAATGACTTCAAAGAATTAACCAGCTTTACCTACCAAAATCAATTCTTTACTCCTGATTGCAAAAAGACAACAAAAGCATTGGTGTATATATATATATATATATATATATATATATATATATATATATATATATATATATATATATATATACACACACACACACACACACACACACACTAAATTCTCTTTTCGAGACTTTCATTGAGATACGTATAAGATGAACATATAAATCAAATACTAGTACATTTGCTACAAAGTTTACTTGTAAAGGCACGACTTAAACAGAGAGGAATGTGAAACGAATATTCGTCTGTCTGCCGTGTGTTCGATCTCTACAAAAATGATATAAAACCTCTTTACGATGAGTTCACGCGTTGTTTGGTGTATGTATTGGTTTGGTAGTCATTGTTTTTGGGACATAATTGGCACAAATCTATCACGATATGCACATAAGATAGTTCATGCATTTGAAGCGTCTCCAAAGGCTAGCAAACGCCGCTTACATGGGTTAAAAAAAAGCAATTTAGCATACCGATTCCAAATTAATTCGTTTCTTTTAATAGTTTTTATGACGATATGCGAGCAATTTATTGTTCATTGCAGCTTATTTTTCCCAGGCACCAATAAAATATTCCACATACCTTTTTCGTTTACATGTCCCGCAAAAATTAATACTCCATAGAACTGAACTGTCAGAATAAAATATAATGCTGTATAAATTGGATTTCTGGATGTGTATAGATCTCGTTGTATCACAGACATTTCGTTAGGTCAAACATTCAAATTCCAAAAAGTCATAAGGGATCAAGACAGCGGTAAGTGTCTACTGAGAACAATCGTCAGCAAAATCCTATCGGACCGTTTCCTATTTATCTCCCCCAAAACAGTCAAAGGCTTAAATCACAGAAACAAAGAAGACCCAGAATAAAGAAAACTTTCTAAAATCGGAACAAGAATTCAACTCCACACCAATTCTATGGTTACTGGCTGTGGCTAAAGTTCTGGTCCGGATTAGAATGTCCCTTTCTACTGATGATCTCACAAGGTTCTAGAGTGGAGTTAGCGCTTCATCCATGGTCTCTACATCTCTCGTTCTGGCGCGGCTGTCAGATGGTCTTGATAATAAGGCGCTCGCACTGGACTGATGATTAAACGCCGTCCTAACCCTGACAAGCGGAGAGAGGCCGGAAGGGATTTGCGTGCGCGTGTGTATTTAAATAAATAGATCTACAACACAATACACATTTTCCCTAAAGCAAAAACTTTCTCTTTTTTCGTTTTTTTTAATTTTTATTTTCCTTTTTTAATAGAAAATATTTAGTATTTTATAAACGTTTCTAAAATATTTCTGAATCAGTGTTTCATTGAGTTTTTTTTATTTAGCATGTTTTAACAGTTTTCTAATTTTTGTAGGACAACCTTCGATTTTAGATACAAATAATTAGAAATTTAACACGACCCATCTTTCCATATATCATCAGATAGAAATTAAGTGATTTGATATGTTCATATTATTAATTTCTTTTGCCTCTTATTTATGCCGTATTTTTACATCGATTAATTGAAATAATTTGTTAATTGACTATTGCATCCAAAGTCTATTAAACCTGAAAGTATAAATCACGGTAATAAATGAACAGTTGGTGGAAAAATACTTACAGAGGTTGAATATTTTGATTTCTTTATTACATTAAAAGTTTATTAATCCTAAAAGTATAAATACTATTATTAATCAACTTGGTGGGAGTATACTTCTAGAGAGTTTACTTTTACTGCCTTCTAGGAATTCTTTTTTAGAGCCTCAAAATTCATCAGCGTTTAATCCTTGTCCTTTCAGACAGAGTTTATTTTTAAACAAAAAGCGTATTTTATCTTAGAAATAAAATGTGTCAAAAAAGATATTTTCAATTCATCCAGAGTGCAGACAAATTATTTCTCTTTTGTTCTTTCAAAAATCATATTTAATAAAAGTAAAAATAAACTGCTGCAAACATTGGAATTGTTTTAGATTGCGCAATTGTTCCCTGCAATGGAAGCTCTGCATCTTTTTAATTAATTAGAATTTGAATTGCTAGCGACTGGATTATTTTATAAATTGTTAATTGCTTAACAACTTAATATAGAGATTGAGATGTTGCCAGTTGATAGATATACATATCTTATTTAATGTAATACTTAAAAAAAATAAAACCATAGAAAGTTGTGGCTTTGTCAAAATGGTCTTGATTTATTAATATGATTCCAAAAATAAACCCCAATCTGTTGCTTGGAGTAATTTAAATCTTTCGACATTAAGAAATACAGAGCAACAGAGCAAATTGTATGTAAATAATGACAAAATAACCTTTCATCTAAGATGCCAATCTCTTGTTAATGAATATAAATGAAGCCTTTGGTGGTTATTTTTTATCTTCTTCATTATCTGTGTCATGAAACATACATCAACAGTACACCAATTATCTGCAGAAAGTTCCACATTTACTTCTTTATTACGCCAGCTAATGTAATGACATGGATACGTAAATTGTGTCAGAAATATACACTCGATTCCAAACAAGCACCTGTTCGGGGCACCGTTTATTTTATTGTGAATTTGTTGCAACAAAGAACAGAGAAAGTATCTTCAACCCAATTACCAAATTTTTAAAAATTTGTATCCATTAACATATTGCAAATATCTTAAAGTAATAAAGAACTGAACTGAACTGAAGCACTTGGTAGCAAAGTTTCCCGCACAGAACCGTCGTCTTAGAGACTTTTAGACATTTGCGTATATTTTCTGGGGATTTTTCATGCACTGGTTGATGAGTACATTAAAGGACATGTTTATCAGTTTTATTAATTCTTATCTGAGTGAAATGAACCAGTATAGTCATTTATTATGTTAACACAATCAAAATGTGCTTTCTAATTCGGTGTTGAATTATTAATCCTGGGGATTGCATCTTGTTTTCTGAAACAGTCCGGAAGTATATGATGCGTTGCTTATCAGTACACGGTAAATAAATGCAGATATCATATTCTTAATTCGTAAAAAATACCACTTTAAGAATTAAGGTTCGCGGCAGCAATTTTGAAACTGGGTGGGACTTTGGTGAATGCAAGCCCCATCCTCTCATTCAACCCCTCAACGTCAAAAACACTAAAACTTTTGCATTCTCGGTGTACCTGCGATTGCTGCTCCGGTAATGTAAGGAGACATGCACCAATAGTGTGATAATGGTGTAATATAAGTGTACTTTATACTTATGTCTCATTTATTTCAAAACTATGCCCGCAAAGAAGTTAAATCTTTTTTTTTACAACTATTTCCATATTCAATCAAATTTGATGTCTTTCGTCCGTGAGTCCCCAGAATGAAATTAAAGTACGGTGCTCCTGTTAATTTGGTAAATGTGAGTGAGAATTTGCCTTCAACAATTTATTTTTGGTGCCTGTTTATAGTGATGAAACATTTTGCAATAATATAATTACTAATGCTTAAATTTTAAAACCGGAAAGAACCCTATCTTACCATTGAGGAAAGCCTAGCCAATTTATGACCTAAGCTCAGATCCCCAACGGGGATCCATTCATTACACCATTGCTCACAACCCTTCCAGAAATGTGACAAATTGGCTATTTTAGGATTTTATATGATTTTCGAAATCAGTGTGTAAACAACTAAATTAGTAGTGCACATACAGAAAAATCCAAAAACACGTATACAGGTAATCTACATTTCAGTTGATTAAAATTGGTGTTTGTACCATGGACATACAGAAGAGGACATCATTCTTTGGGGAACTGTATCTCGAATCAAACGTCCTCAGAATTTTCTGTAAACTATTTTTTCATTAGGTTTAATCGACATTAAAAGTTAAAAGCAACCTATTAATTATATTAAATTAGAAAATTAACCATTTTATTCTTTAAAAAATCACTTCCACCAAACTCCTCACTTAACTCCTTTTCGTGGAATTCAACCAAGGATACCAACTAAATATATTTTATTAGCATTGTGCAATCTTAGTGTATAAAAGAAATTAATGTATGATGCAGAATTATAAGAACAGCGTTTTAAATTAACTCGAAGGTTTTCTTTATAGGCCATGGAACGAAATTTCTTAGAAAGTAAAACACCGCGTTCAACTCGAATATAAATTATCTCTAAAGGTCATTGGATGAGTCTCTATGAATACATAAAAAGTGCTTCACAGCGAATTTATCAAAGACGGTTCAGGAGTCGTGGCAGAATTTTTGAATGGACCAGTGGACGCACTTGTTGAAGGTCCTGGTGTCAGTCAACCGTCCGAACCTGTCACAGACTGGCCTGACTTCAAACAGGTTTATTGCAGAAATGATGACCTTTTGACGGAGAGGTCAACAACATTGGTGTTGCAAATGTCACATTCTGTGATGAATGGCGATCTGCCCTTCACACCATTGTTAAAACTGTCAAGATGTAAATCTTGATGAAGAGATTTTTTTTCATCTTGGAAATCTAAGAAAATGTATGTCGAATACTTGAATATGGTCGATAACTTGGTATGTTTCAGTGATGATAGAAGTTTGAGAAACAGTTGCACTGTTTTACTAGTAATTTTTATTTCTTCATCACACAGGAAGGTAAAATCATATCATTAAATAAAATATCACTGTAATTAAGACCTCCTGCTTTACGAACAAAACAATTATGCAGAAATTATTCAGCAATGTTTCACTTATTGATATTCAAAACTCATTTTCGATGCCGGATCATTAGGTTACTGTCAATTCTTTCGGTTTTACAGGTAAATCACATTCATATTTCAGTTTATTGGGGTTAAATAGTTTATACGTTGCATTCTACAATGTTAACGATCATGGTTCCTCTGGTGTGCGGCTTTGCCGAACGATTAACCTTTTTGGTCCACGACACATGTCTCCAAGTGCGGAAGTGAGGCGCCTCGGTACCAATTCCCGGCGTGGTCTCTTGACACTAACGTAATACCTGCCTCTTATCCACGCTTGGAGGGCTGACCCACTATGTTTTTGGCATCCACCAATCTGCCCTCTTAAACCAGCGTGGTATAGTGCGAATACTTGTCCGATGAAATGGTTTCGTAACTGGTTCATGCGGGTATGAAGGCATCGAATATTGCATAAAAAAATACACAATCGTCGTCGCCGGGTTTTGCATTTTTTTCTGCAATGATTGCTGTCTTAGATATTGAAACACCAAAAAGAAAGCATTTTGATGTTAATATTTCCATCTCTCTTTGAGGGGCTCTAAAACATTTTAAAAAGATATTTTGATGTACATAAATTGTTAATTTAGTATTTAACTACATCACGTAGATGAAAGAGCCATTTTTTCATATATGGAAGCTACTATAAAAATTGGGAAGTCTGACGTCAATTCCTGCATTCCGTGTTTTCAGTACTTGATTGCAAACAAAGTACAGTGTATGATCACAAAATCGTCCGCGGATCCTAAGCAACAAAAGAGTAACACAAGAAATCATTTAATTAACAGAGTACTACATGTTATTAAAACTATTTATTACATGTACAGTACTTGAATAATCGCTGTCACGAAATGCACTAAAACTGCAATGTAATATCTGAAGACACTTTTTAAAAGTTCAAGGAATGCATATTATATTTATCTCTGAAAAATGCTTTAAACTAATTTTAAGAACTAAATTCAATGTTATTATTAGTTTGAAAAATCCAGATACAACAACAAAATACATCATTGTCTATTGAATACACCTCTTTTAATTATAAAGATAATTTGTAAGTTTGTTAATTATCGTATCATTAATTAGTATGTTACACAATTAACCTTTGACACTTCTCCTTGTAATGTAGTAAAACCAGTTTTAATCGGATGTATCCAACATGTAACCATCGATTCCCAATAGAAACGGGTAGATGGCACAATATAGATAAATATTTAAGAAAATGTACAATGTGTGATTCAAATAGCATTGGGGACGAATTTCATTATATTTTAGAATGTACCCATTTTGAAAAGATAGGAAAAAAATTTTGTCCAAGAGATACTTTGAAAACCCAAATGTTATAAAGTTAAACGAACTAATGAATACTTGTAATGAAGAAAAGCTAAAAAAAATTGTCAAGATTTATTAAAAATATTTTTAAAGTCTGCTCTTCCAAAAAACAAACTTAAAAAACATACTGTATTGTAAACTTAACCTTTTCTTTATTACTTCTTCTGTACATATGTGATCCTTGACTGTTATTTTGTGTACATATGTATATACTTATATTGAACCTCAAATACCAGTGAACTGGTCTTGAGAGAATAAAGAATTGAAAATTGAATTGCTGTTAAACGACAGCGACAATATGCTTTCCTAGAGAAATAAAAAAGAAATTATTCAATAGATATAAATAATAAATCTCAATATTGAAGCAAATAAAATATCTATTAAATAACATGCAAAAAGTAGGTTACTTTTTATCGTATGATCCTGATTAATTGCCAGACAATGAATATGGTTGAATCTAGTCTTTGAATCGAATTAATAAATTAATGAAATGATTACAATGCAAGTACAATTGTAAGCATTGAAGTAATAGCGGATGGCAGGTGGGCAACCTTGCATACTTCACAGCATGGTTTGTCTTCTCTGCATTACAGTCTGTTGTAATCATTACCGGGACTTGCACTCAACACCAATGTTTACCTGACTATAGCCAATTGTGGGAGATTAGCTAATCAGATAATCCCTTTCATTTCTTTTCCTCGCCTGAGTCAAGAACTGTGTCCTAGGTGACAAATGACAATCTCCCGAAGGGACAGAGGACCAAAAAAACCCGCGACGCATTAACCCCTGTGTCCGTACAAACAGAAACTGTGAAGACACATGTTCTATATTGCTAATCACCTGCGGTCTTTGTACCTGTGCGCCGATATCACAGGTAATTATTACTCATTAACTGCTCTTCCGAGGATTCGTCATACTGTAAGCTGTACTGTCCTAAAGAGAGTGTTGTCCTTGCATTACATCAACCCAACCAACCAAAAAGTATCTGTAGAATGGTAAAAGTGCCATGAAAAATACAAACATGAAGAATAAAGTATTAAGAAGCGTTTCGATTCTTGCTAAATATTAATTTCATATTTTAAAAGGTTTTTTCTTGAAAAAAAGGCATCAATTTGACAGTGATGTAGATATTATTTTATTTTATTCATTAATTTTCTGGATCTATAAAGTATCTATTTTTGAAATATGATGTCACAAATTAGAGACCAATATTAGCTCTCAAAAAATTTTTTTTGATATTTTTTTCCAGAGAAACTGAAAAAAATGTTTTGACTCAAAACAATATAATTTAAAATTTGGTCTCAATAAATGCAATATAATATATAATAACGTAGGCCAGGTAAACTTTTCAATATTTAAGATAATGAAAATGAAAATCGTTGTTTGTTGAAATATTATATATGTTCTTTGATAAAATATAACAATCAGCAATAGCATTAAGCAACTATCAAACAATCACATTTCAAAAAGAAATTGAATCGGAATTGCGACATTCTAAAAAATGAATTGTGATTTAACCAAAAAAAAATATTAACGAAACAGTTAATGTGTTTGCATGAATTGCATTAGGTGCCATGGTAAATGCTGCGTGCCATCATGGGTAGTTGAACCCCGTGAGTCGGTTGTATACGATTGTTTTCAGCCATAAAGTTTGTCGACGACAGAAGTAGCTGTTTTGTTGCTCAGAATCCATGAAATCCTGGCCGCTAGCTCGTGTTCACTCTATTTGATGTAGTAATTTATTGATGTGAACTGCACTTTACTAATTTGTATTTTACTTACAAAGTTTATCAGGGCTTTTAAATATAAGGTCGTTGAATCATGAAATGTTTACATACAGCAATAGCGTCCATTAACCCTTTACCTATTTTAGGATCAAAAATCGGAGTTATAAACATTAAATAAGTTGACTTATCAAAAGACAAGCTTTGCAAAATGCTAATTATCTGAAATTGTTGATATTGCGAGCAGCAGGTGTCGGTGCATTCTAACAAAGATTTATTCTATATTTCAACATGTAGTTTAATTGACCATTGCATGCAATCTAACATATCCGGTTTCTTGCGTGTCACAAAATTTGCAAAATTAGGAAAAATGTTATAAAACCTTATTTTTTTGCGCCAGTCTTTTTTGTAATTTAAATAGTTTCTCAAAGTAAACAATACAAGTTATAATTTCTGCGTATTGCATTTTTGCGATGTGAACGGCGTCGCGAAAATAAGAGAATCGCGAAGTTAACTGGATTCACTGTGTAACTTGCTATTGCGCATCCTCGCAAACCACATTAACGGTTGTAAACTATAGTTTACGAATGCTTACCTAAGTTTATCTGTCTGTTATCAAACGTTAACTAAATATTTGTTGATAAATATAAACTCACATCTGTTAGCTATAATTTACATTCGTTAACTAGTTGTTAATCACAAATCGCAAGACTTATACACTTGTTAACCCTAGTTTACATATTATATTAAAAAAATTCTGAAATAATGTAGGTGCCATAATTATAATAAATTATCTTCCAATACGCGCAATCGCAACTTCTCTGGCCTTTCCGGCAGAGCTCGTGAAAACATCTCGAATGTAATCGGATGTTAGAAGAAGATACAAAAATGGAGTAACTTTTAATATTGCTTAGAGAACATTGATTGCTTTGTGGTGTAGTTGAGGCTGTATCATAAGATTTAACAGATATAGTAACATGCAACATAGAATCGAATATGGTTTAACAGATAAAAACTATCGTTAACGAATCGCTAACTATAGTTTAAGGTTCGTAAACTATCATAGTTTACAGTCGATAAACAAAGTTTATCAACTGAGAAACTATGCTTTGCTCATTGTTGTGAATTTTGCGCGCCATAGATGTATAACTCACAGTTTGTTTTAGCAATACCGCTATTACAGTGTTATTCTAATACTAACAATTCACTCTACTCCAATTTCTGTTGCATACATATTTCAGGTACAGTAAGTTGATGCATTTTATTAATCATTCAAAAAAATTTAAAAACAAGTACGTCTATGTGCTTGATAAGACGGGAAATAATTACATCCAAAAATGAGAAGAAGTGACTGCAGTAAATTAGAAAATTCTGAAATATTGTAGTCACGGTCCAAATCCCGCATAGCTCTTTCCTAGAATCGCGCACTTGCTGTTATTGCCATGCACATTCAACATATTTTTTACACAATCTCATGAAAATAATGATCCCGGGGAGTTTCAGGTTAAAACAAGTACCAGTATTCAATATCAAAGTAACATAATGATTAAGTATCAGCTTATAATGACGTAATATAATAATCTTATGTCAAAGTCCTACATATAATGATCGAATACATATACAAATAATGAAGTATCAGCATAAAATGACAAAATTAAAGAATCATCATAGAATGTCGAAGTACCATCATATATTAATATTGAAGAGGCTTCAGCATACATAAAACTGGCCACAGGTGCTTGAGGTCAGGACCCCCCCCCCCCCC
>WFKH01011581.1:4067519-4087991 GCA_016163765.1 Magallana hongkongensis | reverse complement strand
ATTGTGTCCCATCATACCCTGGGGATCATGATTTTAACAAACTTGAATCTTCACTATCTGAGGATGCTTCCACACAAGTTTAAGCTTTTCTTCTGGCCAAACGGTTTTTGAGAAGAAGATATTTCAAGATTTTTCTCTATATATTCTTATGTAAAAATTGATCCCCCCATTGTGACCCCATTCTACCCCCAAGGACCATGATTTGAACAAACTTGAATCTTCACTACCTGAGAATGCTTCCACACAAATTTGACCTTTTCTGGCCTAATAGTTTTTGAGAAGAACATTTTTAAAGATTTTCTCTATATATTCCTATGTAAAAATTCATCCCCCCCATTGTGGCACCACCCTACCCCCGGGGCCATGATTTAAATAAACTTGAATTTACACTAACTGAGGATGCTTCCACACAAGTTCAAGCTTTTCTGGCTTAATAGATTTTTAGAAGAAGATTTTTAAAGATTTTCTTTATATATTCTTATGTAAAATTTGATCCCCCATTGTGGCCCCACCCTACCCCCGGGGACCATGATTTGAACAAACTTGAATCTACACTACTTAATTAAGGATGCTTCCATACAAATTTGAGATTTTCTGGCTTAACAGTTTTTGATAAGAAGATTTTTGAAATATACCAACAATTTTTTTTTAATAATTCTAAGTTATCTCCTCTTTGAAGAGGTTGTGGCCCTTCATTTGAACAAACTTGAATTCTCTTCACCCAATGATGCTTTGTGTCAAGTTTGGTTGAAATCGGTTCAGTGGTTCTGGAGAATGAAGATGAAAATGTGAAAAGTTTACGACAACGACGACGACAGACAACGGGCAAATCTTTATCAGAAAAGCCCGTTTGAGCCGTTGGCTCAGGTGAGCTAAAAAGATGTATCTCAAAATCTAAAACGGACGATGATAGTCCACTTTGTAAAAATAAATGTTATATTTTGATGTAAAACGCAAAACAGTGAAAACGAGAGGAAGTTTATTTTTTATATTTAAATTCATGAATATGATATATACCTTTACCACAATACCCCTTGTACCCTCGGGCTTTCGACCCTGGCTGATGCTGATACAGAGTGTAACGAGGAAAAGGGTATGTATTATTCTTTAAAGAAAGAAAGATATTTAAAAAGATAAATATTTGGATAAATAAATACATGTGTGACAAACGTTACTCATTTGTTCCTAGGAGGCGCTGTAAGAATCGTGATTTTTGATCACTTAAAAAATCTTGTGGATTGATTTCCATTTAATTCAACACAGTACTCAAAAATATGCATGCTTAACTGTCTGTAAGATAAGAGTTTTCTCCTGATCAGCTTAAGCACGAGTCTAGAATCATGATCTCCGGTGGAAACAGTTTATTTTATTTTTTGTCAACGAACTAACCAAAACACGTGGAGCCCCATGGGATTCATCAGTGGTAAGATGTGATAAGACAGTATACATGTAGTTATAAACATATTTACCGGCTGTAGTAAAATGAAAAATAATCTGGTCTTGGTCTATCCTAAAAATTTAAACTTCTAGAGATTATAATTATCGAATTTTTTATTCAATGAACATTGATAAACGGTCTTGAATAATATCAAATGAATATATAAAAAAAATAATCAGAAAGTGACTTTAATTTATTTCTCTTTTGATTCTTGGCACATGATCTATAAATTCACCGATAAGATTGGAAATATTTTACAAATTATAATCGAAACGAAATACCACTGGAAAAGCGTTCAGAGAGAGGGAGAATACCACTAATGACACACCACTGGAAAAGCGTTCTCAGAGAGAGAGAGAGAGAGAGAGAGAGAGAGAGAGAGAGAGATTACATTTATGAATGTTAAAATAATTATGCGCCAAAATGAATAATAAATGAATTCTATTCAAGAAAATATTTTTATTGACTTCCTAAATGTAGATTTTGACGTAATACTTGGTGTTTGTCATGAAAAGAAGTCTTGAGCGCTTAAATGCAAGAATTTTAAACATTTGAAAACATTACATACTGCAAGGCAAGCTGATTACATATCAATATCGTTTATGACCAGATTGGCAAAACCTCGATCTCAACATGAAAATTTAAACATTCATTCAATACCATCACGATTTTCCCACTTCAAACTGTCAAAAATGACATGCGAAGTTTTCCTTCGTCATTTGTTTTCCCCAGTCTCTTGGTTTTTTTTTCACTAGGCATCTTATATCGTAACATGTTCTCCTTCTCTCCTTACTGTTACATTTTCACACCACAGATAGAAGTACGAAACACGATGGCACGTTTATTAGTGATGAGAGATTTGCAAACCTTACTACATGTAACTGTTGAAACTGAAGTAAGGGGAAATAGTCCATGTGGTAGAAACAAAATCCGGAATACACCAGCGTATTTCCTGAAGTTCATTGCATAACATCGCACTATTTTTCAAAAAAATTATCTCAAAATTTTTGTAGATCTCAAAAGATCATTAAATAAAACCGCCTTCAGGTTTGATGGTGTCACAGTCAGTGAAAATTGAAAACCGCTATAAAGCTAGGCAATAATTTTTAAAGCAAGGAAATGACTAGCCCGAACCCCCAGACTTCTGATAAATCAAGATATGAAGCACATCCGAGTTCAGTCACGCTGAAAGGCTGTTAAACAAAAACGTGGAACACAATTATTCCAGTGGGATTTAAATTGCCTTTTGATTGGAAGTTTCCTCCCCAAAAGATTTCAATCAAACATTTTATTTCTGGAAATAATAGTAAAAACTTGCAAATAGCATCCGTCCGCAATTTCTTTTTCTGTTTTGTTTTTTTTTCTTTTATTGTAAATCAACATTTAAGTAGTTCATCAGGATGAGTACACTTTCACAGAACAATTCATACATATATTAATGACTTTTGCACAATAACAAATAAATAGAAACAGATATGGGATTTTTATGAAGCTTTGTCCACCACTGGCATGGTGACCATTTGTTTGGTCTCGAAGTTCTTGGAGCCCCTGGTGCTGCATGAATCAGACTCGACAAAGGTCTGGTTGGTCCCCGCCAATGAGTACTGGGGGTAGGGCGACTTGGGGCGCCTCTTGTTGCAGCACATGGTGCCACTGAAAGCCAGGTAGATCCAGGGGTTGGTACAGCTGTTCAGACTGGCCAGGAGTAAGATGATGGTAAATGATGCACCTGTAATCAAATAGAGACATGTGTAAAGTTTGTTAAGTTAGATGAAATTTGAACAGTAAACGTCACCAGAATCGTTCCAACAACGTAAATAAATCTATGTGAGGTGTAAAACTTGTCTAGCTTGCAAAGTAATTTGCAGAGTAATAATTAGAGGTGTAAAAGAAAGCTAACCGTGCCAACCTTTTTACGCTATGATAGCTTCTAAATTAAACCTGATGAAATATTAATAAATTATGCCAACATACTGCTATTTGTACCTGTTAAACAAACGAATTAAGCTTGCTTTTAGATGTAACATTAAGGCTTCAAAATGTTATCTGGTTTTTTTTTTAACTAGCTTGGCTGATACTTCTTAAGAAAAGTAATTGGTTTTCTTTAATTTTTAATCTCAAATACTGATGTGGTCCAATAACGTAACCGTGTCTATCGCTGTCATTTATAATAACACGTAGTGTAGTGCCTGGTTTGTTTACACAAGGGAAATTAACGTTCAGTTGTATAGTATTGCCCACTGACTGCTTCCATCTTATCATGAGATATGTTATAAAATTTAAATATCGTTATACTCAAGGCAACGACAATACAAGACTTTCTTTTTCAAAAAAAGAGTTCACTTTACTATATTCCTCCGTATTATAGTACTCACTAGTAAATGGTGCTGTGTAGTCATACGCTGACCACATTTGAGCGACAAAGAAAGGTCCCCAGCAAACTAAAAAGCATAGTACCACTGTCAAAGTCAAGTAGATGGTCTTTTTCTTGGATTTTGAAGCACAGCGGGTATGAGCGCGGGGGTTCGTCAACAGATCCCCTTTTTTGTGACAGACGGTGGACTTTGTGTTAAAAGAGACTCGCACCTGTTCCTTTGATGAAACACTTATAAAAACCACATAGCAGATTCTCGAATAAGCAAACGTGAGGACAAGGAAAGGTATGAAGTAGACCGACAAAAAGATCCACGTGACGTATGCCTTCAGTACTGCATCACTCATGCTTTCCAAGCAATTATATGCTCCATTTCTCTCCATGTAAGAAAACAATATCAATTGTGGGGTGGAAAACAACAGAGACAAGACCCAGGCCACGAGAACCATGACGTTGGCCCGGCGCTTTGTCCAGGTGTGGCTGGTCAGGGGGTGACATATGCTGATATACCTGTCCAGCGCCGTCACTACCAATACATAGGTCGAAGCATACATGGCCACAATTTGAAAATATTTCATTATTTTACAAAGAAAATTATTTCCCTCAAAACTACGTGTAATATCCCATATCAGTTGAGGGAGTATGTTGAAGAATGCAACAAAAAGGTCAGCTATGCAGAGATGAACAATGAACCACTGCATTCGACTCAGTCGTTTTAATTTCCATCGGAATACAACAAGGACGGCCGCATTTCCAAAAATGGCCAGATAGAGTATTACAGCCTGCACTATGATTTCGATTTTTGCCAGTTCCTCGGAGTATATTGAATGATTTGTTTCATTACTAGCCCTGGTAAAATTTGTTGAATTTTGATGGATAGAATCCATTCTTGACTTGTCAGTCACGATAAACAAGTTTCTGTTGTGATGTCCTCTGTTATTGTGTCGCAATTTTATTTTTTTCCTTAAATACCTACAAAAAGAGAACAAAGTTAACTCCAATGACAATGAATGTTAAATCAATACAAAAACTGATAGGAAAACAAACTAGATGATCATTATCTACCAATCACGAACCCCTATGGAATTAAAATGCAAATATCAAAGACCCCAGGAATTCAATGCAGAGAGCTCTCGGAGAGGTTATCTTATTGTTTTTGAGTTCTAATGCACGCATTGTTACAAAGTTTGTTGAAGCAAATCCTCGTCAATTCCGTTCAGAAACCCTCCGGACAGCAATATCAGGATCATAACCACTTTTAATGCAAAATTGATTTTAAATATTCTCTTTTGTTCTTATTCTTAGAAATCACGACTTTACTATTGTAATTTCAAATTCCGATCGCGGAAAGTATATTTGTTGAAGATGCCTGCAACATTATCGGAAAGTGGATCGCTTTTTACGACATCCTTTAATGCAAACAAAAAATATCCCAAAGAATATTACAATCGAATTACTAGAATTACAGCCACGTGTATAATAAAAAAAATCTTGAACATCCAATGACGATTTATTTCCGAGAGGATCATGCCACATCCAGTCCTTTAGGACAAAACTAATTTCTTTGCCTAATGGCAAGGCATGCGCAATCTGTGCTTAGTATTTCTATTCTCATGAAGATTTCTGCAAGATATGCTTTTTTTTCAACTTCAATCGGGTTACTTAATGGTGTTGGTATTAAAGCATTATCACCATGCAGTGATAATATTTTTATTGTTTTTTGATTTGTCTTTCATACATAAAGATTTCAATACCCACTCCTTGCAAATATCGTTGAGTTACTGAACCACTGAAAGAGCAAAAGTGACGGATATTCCGGAGGGAAACGTTTTTTAATCGTTTTAAACTTTACTGGATTCTCTTTCCGAGAATAATTATTCAGCAATATTTCATAATTACCATAACACAAAAAAAATGATTTTTATAACTTTATTAGCTGCAAAGCTTTATTGGGCCGTGCTATTCAAGATCCTTTGTCGATAAAATCTAAGCAAAAACTTTTAGACTTTTGTTATCAACTCATAACTAACTCTCTCTCTCTCTCTCTCTCTCTCTCTCTCTCTCTCTCTCTCTCTCGCAAATTTGCTGTCTCAAGTGAAACAAACAAACCTACTTTTAGCGCCTCTCTAAATCTAGCAATTTCCCTGATTTTCATTAACCCTTATCAAATACAAAAGGAAGCCGATGTTTAATTTATAACATCCTTGAATTTAATTCGACGAAGAAATGAAATGACCAGGGAATGGCTTGGTTTTTCAATCGTTCTAATGCCAGTATTGACCGTCAATTAGGCCTTAGACGAGATTATTAACTGCAGACGTGTTCGATTTTACTAGGGCCAACCTGCTAAACATTAAAAACTATACCGCTACTTCAATTACCAATAAAATCACTTCATACATCGTGACTTATTTACTACACAAACAAATGGTTTTGTGTATTATTATCTAAAAAAACATGTCTCGATTCAACACTTTTAAATTGAGATGGTTGAAATTATGTGGACTCTTAAATACGTTCAAAAGATGTCTGTTAATAATCTACAAAATTGAATTAAATATTTTAAAAGTAGTTGAAATTGTCATGGTTAAATGTACGCTGAAGATAAAAACGTGAATTAATCATTTAACGTTTGTTTAATTTCAATATAAGTAAACTTATTAACTTTTCCCCACAGGTTACGTTATTGCAACAGAGAGTTGTCTGAATGAGACTCATTTTTTCCTTATTGATGTTTCGTATTTCCCCCCCCCCCCAAAAAAAAACTTACTATATGACAATAAAAAGGGCATACAATAATTTTTTTTAGATTAAAAACTAGGAATTACAGAGGGCGATATCTATGGGTGCTGCTATTGTCCTCACGATATAGCAGTCGTGTCACACCTCGTGGATTATAGTCCATCGGAACCGGTGGTCAGGAGAACAGCGAACTACCGCTCCCTTAATTAGACGACTCTAGTGTCGGTTTCGTGTCTATTTCTTCGACCACAGTGGCGGACCTGATTAAGATGATTGACACCCAGCTGTTCTGCCCACTCCAGTGCAATGACAATCACAATGACAAGGACAACGACAATGAACTTCATTCTCGTTACTGATATAACAGGGAGAACATCTGAATAATTCAATTCTAGTTGAAACTATTGTCAACAATTTTTTGTTATATTTTTACTCTATATTTTTATCTTCATTCTTTTTTTTTGGGGGGGGGGGGGTATACACATACAGTTTATTACAGACGTTAATATATATATATATATATATATATATATATATATATATATATATATATGCTAACTAGTAGTAAAAGAACATTATGTTTTTTGATCTTAGCAGTAAGAAGCGAAAGAATATGGCATACAAAGACCGCTTTACATCTATCCGTGGTTGTTACCGTTTTTCCTCGGATATCCTATATACCGAGATTAGCCAAGTGAACTGTTGACCTGCAGATGGCACTTGTTTGGTTCTATAAGAATTCGTTTTGAAACGAATATACTATTTTGTTTGTAAGGGGGTGTTAAAAAGATGAAAGAATTGTGTTCTCTCTTAATTGTCGATTTAATCAGTTATGTCCTTGACCTTAACTTGAAAAGAAGTATTTTCACTCGTATATAAATCGTGCATATTGTTGTTCCCCAATTAAGCTTTTAAGTCTGTATTTCCTGAATTGGTCATCATTAAAAGCTTCCAAAATAATCCCTGTAAAATAATAGTTGATCTCGATAATTAGACGGATCGATTTTTATTCAGAAGAATAAAACTACAGGCCAGGGAATCAAATCTTGTTTTATTCTTCCTTACAAAATCTTCGGAACTCTGGGACAAGATCTAATCTTCACTCTACATCATCCAATTAATTAGATTCTGATTTATGACTAAAAAGTCGCGAAATCCCATCCTTACATATTTCAATTATGCAATAACTTTCCGAATGAATGAT
The DNA here is from genome assembly GCA_016163765.1 of Magallana hongkongensis. Lineage (NCBI taxonomy): Eukaryota > Metazoa > Mollusca > Bivalvia > Ostreida > Ostreidae > Magallana > Magallana hongkongensis. The sequence goes on along the minus strand of WFKH01011581.1, from coordinate 4,080,233 downwards.
CAGCTGGGAGTCTGGAACTTATGCGTAGGCATTTAGCGGAGAAGGGAATGGGTTTTCAAATGTTTCCTCTGTCACTTCTCATTCCATGTTGAGAGCCACATTTTGCAAGATCGGGCTAGTGACCAACCTAAAGAAACTACTCGTATACATGTTGATAACGATGTTGTTCGATTTAAATTTCTGTACCTGCGCATTTTATGTAAAGGCCAAAACATGTACTTTTCTATTTGCCAGAAATCTGTTGCCTGGAATTGTGATTCGTACTTGATGTGGTATTTTTAGTATGAAAATATTTACAAAATATATTCCTATATTAGTTTTAAAGTCCAAAAGCCGTGCGCAACTTTTTTGTGCGCAATAAATTTACAGTTTTTGTATTGAAAGAACTAAAGCTCTTCTGTCCGTCAACCCGAATTTCTCGTAGAGCTACAGTTCTGTAGCTAAGTTTGGTATGGTATCATAAAACTGCCGGAAAATTGACAGGTTTATTCTTCATATTGAAAATACTTTATTACCAAACACTTTTTATAAAGATTAAATAATGCGGTACAAAGTGGATGAAAATATGGTTGTAAAATGCAAAGATGAAATAGTGCGAACAGAGAGACTGAGAACATAAAACTAACCTTATTTAAAATGGATATGAAACTTCCAGCATGAGTAAACATGCATATGGCTCTAAAACGTGGAGTATAATTTTTATATTTAAACATATTCTCTCCCCCAAAAAGGTTATGTTTAAATGAACTGGCTTGAATACTTTGAGTACAAGTTTGCCAGTCTGATTGACTGTACACAGGCACCGTCCTTTGGTACTCTCTGTATACAGGCCACCTTGTTTATACTGTAGTTTATCGAAATAAATTCTTTCTAGATCTATACACATTAATAATGTACCGTGTATAATTGCATCTCATGTAATAATGTACATTTTCATTGGCAACTGAAGACCGTTGTGACATTTATCATTAGACATTTCTCATTCTGTATATTAATTTTTTAATGTTTAAATCATGCATGCCCCTAGAGGGCCCTTGATTGGTGAATAAACGATTATTATGGAATCCTGTCATGGTTATATAATATAAAAAATAGATTTTATGTATAATGGTATAGAACACTCAAAGTGAGATCATATTTTTTTCAAAAGCTAGGTATATTATATAATGTAAAAAAAAAAGTTTAATTAACTTTGGTACATTCTGTCCTATATATGTGGGAGTAAATTCTTCGTATAAAATTTTAACTAAAAACTATTAGTCTAATTATTGCAAAAGGTCGACCGAGGTAATGCGATGGAAAATATGACTGTGTCGGAACTCATTGCTATTGCAGTAGATACAGGGGTTCTCATCAATTACTACAGGAATAATTAGGATATCGCAGGTAAAGTTTCAACATGCCTGGCAGTAAACAGTGCTGCTATTCCACAGGCTCCATGCAGGGTGGGCGGGATATGGTTTATTTCAGGACAGCAGACAGATACATGTATGTGCCGTCAGACGCCCGCCAAAACGTTTACAACTTTTTACGCACGTGTCCGAGGTTTACAATCGATTTTGAGTGGCCACTAGGGTTTTACGTATACGCAGGTATAGCCTGTTATTTAAGCTTAGGCAGGATTTTTTTTATGTACCCTTGATTTTTTTTTCTTTTCCTTAAATGCATGCTGAGCGATGCTGAGCTATTGTTGTACATTTTAGTTCAATCGAGAATATTCAATATCTTAAGATACTCCGACATTTTGAAGACCATTTAAATAAAAATTAACAGAAATAAGATGATGGGAAAGAAATGAAATTCTTAGTGTTAATCAATCGCATTTAGAAGACCTGCTGATCCGCATAAATACACATGAATAATGAATATAATAATTTCCATACAAATAATATCAACACCTATAATTCTTTGTAAACTTAATCTTTCTCTCCCCTTTTTCATCTTAATCTTTCTGTAAGATCAAAAATATTGTTTAATTAACTAGTTAATATAATTTTACACTACTGAACTCGCTTCCCCTTGATGAGTCTTTGATAGGATATCCACCTTGTCTCGTTATTTGCATGTTAATGACTTTTCTTTATGATAAACAAACAAATTCACTGTTAATTTGCTTTTATTATTTCCTGTTTTGTCCAGCTTTCAGTACAAACTAGTGTATTTTCTGTCCATAGTTTATACAAAAAACGGATAGAAAGAAAAATACTGAGTTTTATCTGCCGATTTTGTCACCACAGAACTTATATACGCCAAATTGTATAAGGTGGTAATCGTATAAATCGATCAAAGAGATATTATTTATTAACATGCCACCAAAATACCATACAAATCTTCACAACTAGAAAGAGAAAAGGATCAGAGAATCACTAATGAATCAGAAACCTGAACTTTTGTTCTACTTAAGCCTTTAATGGTTGAATTTCACTTATATTAATTCATTGATTTCGCGAGTAATACCGCTCAATTATTCCAATTTCGTTTATCCCCAGTAGAGTTTTCATTGTTCAATTCCATCAGACATTTTCGTTGCCTGTGATAGCAGCTTGACTTGCCGGGATTAGTACAGATTCTTCTGGAGTGGTCTATGTTTACTTAATGTCTGACTTGTGTGTCGTCCTAACAAAATTTTCGTTTACTATTTCAGGCGGTGTAAATACAGACGTTTATACTTCTTTCAATAAGAAACTTCGAGGTTTTTTTTTTCAGACAGCAACCAATTGAAATATGAGGCATGGACAAAGATCCAATTTTTCAGTATAATTATTTTCTTTATTAAAAACTCCCTTACACTCTCTTCCCCCCCCCCCCCCTAATTTTTTATAATAAAAGTTGGTTCGATTACTTATCGAAATCATACACAAAATGGCCAAACAAGTAATTACTCCAGTTTATGTGTAATTGTTTATGTTTGTAAACGCAGCCAAAAGAATTAAACCTCATCAACAGTAATAAAATTTGCATATTTGTAAAACACTCCCTAGAGTAAATGTGGAGATGCCAGGGCTGTTGATCAAAACATCCTTTGAATTGGCTTCGTTACTTTCAAATATTTTTTTTCTCATTTCAATAGTTAAAACTATTCATTAACTAATTTAATTAGATTTTAGAAAAAACCTCAAAAACAGTCATACCTTAGATTTATGTAGAGCGGAACTCTTGACTTGGTAAGGTGTACGTTAACGTGCTTCTTTTCCTACAATGAGTTTCAGATCACATGTCCGCAAAATCTTACAACTAAATTTTTAGACAAAGAAGCATGATCTCATATTTTATTCAATTATGCACAAAAGAACGCTTTTTTACATGTTTATGATTTATGAAAATCATACGATATTTTGATCAATGGAAAAAAGTGTCTAAGGTTGTCGGTAGAATATTAAATAAAGACCTGATGTTCACTCTGCTTACATACTCTGCTTACAACCTTCCAAAAAATCACAAAATATCTTATTGAAGAAATTTATAAAAATTATATAGTTATATTTTTTTCTTGATAAATTCCTAGAGTGATATCTAGGGCCAACAGAATAAAACCGAGTATTTCATCCTACTTGCTCAATGGCATGTAGATTTCGCATTAGTCTCTTAAATATGTATCCCTTGATAATGATAACACAAAGTTTTACAAGTCATTTTTAACTTTCTTTTAAAAATGCATCAACTTAAATTTCACGATAAAAAAGAATGCCCTAAAAGTACAATAAAAATGTGTAAAAAATTTGAAAATCGGGTCCATACTAGCATGTAGAACGGCGAATACCTTGGTCCTGCCACCCTCACTCTAGTAAACACAGAAATGTTTTCCTTGTCATTTTTTTCTAGCCTCCCTCTCGAAGATATGCGAAAGGTAAAACCACAAAAACATGTACCTGGGCACATTATAAACCATTTCCGATCTCATCTCACCAAAGAAAGTAATTACGGAATTTCATTGTTGGCGTATAAAATACAAACACTGGATGCATGAAGGCATGCATAAATTCACATATTCCAGGTGTGGGCGAATAGGTAAAAATAAAAAATGTGGCCAACATCACCCTTTATGCAGTTATGCAGTATCTCTATAAATGGACAACTAAATAATCTTCTTGAACCAATAACATCAATTTCATACATTCTCTGTTGTTGTTTTTTTTTTTTTGTAAACATATTTAAAAAGGCAAAGAGGAATTTTTCCATCGAGAGTGCAATAAGAGAATTTTATTTGTTTTCGATTCCCCTTTGAAACAAACTCAGAATTATAAATGACAAGATCAAACGATGTGAAGTTGATTTGGTTTGTCAAAGGATAATCGCCATGTAAGCGTGAGAAGTTAATCTTCAATAACGTTAGATTTCCCGGATGAACGCCGGAATCAGAAGCAGCGCCGACGGTCGTAAAATACCTACTTTTTCGCAATGGTCCCCTTAAATCTCCCAGTGCATGCTGATGTCTGCACATTACTTTCATTAAATGCGTTCATTGCGATCTCTTTTTTTCACGTTCCTTTTTATGGTGTTTTCAGTGATGTGTTTATAACATATAAATTGGGTTTTATCAAATGAATATTGGTATTCTATGATCAAGAAACTAAGTTATCGGGTTTTTTTCGCGGAAAGTGCTAAGGGTGATAGCCGGTGATTAATGCTTTCTTTCACACTCCGCCCTATACTGGAGTAATATATATGAAATATTTGTGTATATAGTCAATATAAATGTCTTATTAAATGTTTGTCATATACCGCACAATATTCCGCTTAAGTTGATATAGTTTGGTTCTAATATTACTTTCTATTTAATGTATGATAATGGAATAAACTCTGTCACCCTGGACTGCTTCTTAAAACTCTCAGTGTGCTTAAAGCTTTTTGCAGTAAAGATAAAGGGTTTTCTTTGAATGGTATGGTCGTTTTGTAAAGATGAGAATATACACTTATTTTATAACAACAGAATTATAAATACCTTTTACCAAGAAATGGATCTTCATGGAGTAAAGTTTAATCAAGGTCATTCAGAGGAGTCAAAGAAAATAAAAAAAAATCATAGGGTGGTTAGTTAGATTATTTTGTTTAAGTCAATTAAGGCTTGAATTCTCACAAGATAACTTGTTTCGCAAAGTCTTTAAACCAAATATGAATTAATAAAGGTAATACCAATTCTTTAGAAAGGCAATACATGTTAAAAGGTTATTGGTAATATCTTGCAAAACAGCTATCACACTACTTTGCACAACTTTAACTTAAAATTGTTTTGTTTTTTTCAATAAAACTGAGAAATGCGTGATGAAAAACATGTTTCGTAATCAAAAGTGTTGTATAAATTACATAGAGAAAGTTATCAATAAAATAGATACTGGTATTTTATAAGCTTAAAAATGTACATTATTGACAGTAATTGTAAGTCCAAAAGGGTTCAGTATAGATATTAAACTTTTCTTTAAACCATTTCAAATGCCCAATAATTTATGAAAATGTTCCCTGTTTGAAATCAAAAACAATCTCTTGATTAGTAAAATAAGAAGGTAATCTATAACAGTTTTGGTTATATGAAGCACCATAGGCATTTCTTGATGATTCACAATTTATAATTTATTTTTTTTTCAAGATTAGATATTTGAACTTTGACTTTGAATACTAGTATTTAAGAAAAGAACCTTAGAAATCTTCGATTCAGAAATTTAAAAAAAACTTAACAAAAATGGGTGAAATAAGAAAAAATGTCTTACCGTTTAATTGAGAATGCTTATAACCAGCACAAGATTAACACATCTATTTGTCACTATTGAATTTTCTCTCCTTTACCGCCAAGCAAACCATTGAGACCTGTCAATAAGTATAGGCAGTCTGCCATTTTATATCAAACAGCCTCGCCGTATTGATTGGTGATACTCGGCGACACAGGGTAGCAAGGAGCCAGGAGAGAGAAAGTTTCTGGAGGGAGAGACTTGTGGGGCTCTCCTGTGTTTTATAACGAAACAGCTTCTCGAAGAATGCCGAGCTATGGCGGAAACCTTTCCTAGATGTGTCCTTCTGAAGTCATAAACCAGTACAAAAATGAAGAGTAAATACTATCTGTCGTGTTACTACAGCTATGCTTGCTCAAAACAACTTGTGACTGATTGACGGAGTTTTCAGAAAGAGCAGCAAATATGTAGTCTTAACAAAGGGATTGTATGCCCTGACGTAATGAATGATGCTTTGAATAATCCTGATAACTGTGAAATCACGACCCACTCCCGCAGATTGCCAGATCTCTGGATCGCCGTGAACAGTCAATTCATAGAATTCGATACACTTGGGCATATATGATAGATCGACGACTATATGCGTTTATCTCGAGTTCACAATATTAGATTATCAATTTGAATCAATTGAAATCAGAAAAGTTCTTCTTTATAGCTATTGAAAATACAGTAGGCAACTTCGATTGTTCATTAAGACTAAACAGATGTTTAAAAGTATTTAAAGCTTTCTAAAATATAGATGAATTCATTTAATGAAATTTTTAAACACTTCATAGAGATGCTCAAAGAGGTGCTGGGGGAACTGATGGCATACTCGATCATGTCTGAAGTCACAAGTGCAGAGAACCGCCACTAGTATGTTAGAAGTCTGGACTCAATCATGAACTGTTCATTCAACCGCTAAAACAGTTTCTAAAATACAAACGGATGCGATAGATTCCGAGCGAAAAGTGCTCACGCCCTTCAGTAGAGAACCTTGTAGATAAATAGAAACCTTAGGGAGCTTTGCTGTCAAGAAATGGCTTCTTGATGGCTACGTTTCCCAAGGTTTCTCAATATATTTTTCTTACAGAATAAATTCTACGAAACGAATGATCTGGATTCAGTTAATAAGATGTCAAATGGTCTAAAAAGAATATCTATAGATTTACTGCATTTGATTTTTTTTTTCACTACAATAGTTTGAGTGTATGGGTTTTTAACACGTCTATAATTGACGAAATATTACGAAAATATTTCAAATGAATCTGCTTTGTGTGGTGCATTGCGTCTGCAAATAATCAAAGAGGTCTTGATTGTTTAGGAAATCACATCTATCAGGAAACGATACGCTTGCTGAGTGGCCAACCTCCCAGAAAATTGAAGCTTCATCACCCCGTGCTTTATTTATACACTACAGTAATAAAAGATACACGTCTAAAACTATTTAACGTTTCAACGATTTCCTTTGAAAAAGATTTCTTATTTCAACATTCGCAGACACCTAACTTGCCAGTTGAGAGAGAGTCCATCTTGGAATGTTTACTGTAAACATCCGTATTCTAAATACACAGTGCGTCAGTCAACACAGCGACGAGACCGACAGAATCACGCTAACTAAAATACAAGACAAGTGCTGCCAGTATCAGCAGCCACGGGACTTGGGCGACAGGTAGTCTTACACATGACGGGAGAGGAATTGGGTGTGTACTTTTAAATCAGTCGAACTTATATCGATATCATTCTCCAGCTACTTGAGATAGCCTCAACACACGGGGCCGTGTGTCACGGCAATATTATAATAACTCATCCTACATAAAAGAATAACAACATCTCCTTGAAAGATTTTAATGGCATATCAAAACTAAAATGCAAATGAGCAATTGAAAACCTCTCATATCAAAACTTTTATCAATAATAAGATGGACGGTTAGTGCTTACAGATGGTGCATGGGTTTTCAACAATCAATTAGTCAATTAATTCACTTATAGAAATCAGGTCATGAACAACAGATATTTGACATCGTTTGATAAGAATTATTCACTGATTTGTGGAACGTAGGCTATAGCTGGTTCATTAGCCCAATAAATTAGCAACTCCCAATTGTGAGCTTAAAATGTCAACCTGTTTTATTAGCAGACTAAATTAAAATGATCAATGTTGCGCTCAACTGTATTTGATAGCTGAAATCATTATTATTCGTAGTAATATATAAACACAACCCGTTACTGTTATTGGTTGGGGTGGTTTTTATTGTTGGTTTTAGAGGGATAAATATGCGAATTGACAAGTGCATTCACTGTTCTGCAGCACAATTTGCTAGACAGGTGATATAAATTATTCTACGCAAAAACTGTTCGTAAAATAAAATAACTTTTCCATTGTAAAAGGCTAATTACAAACAAGACTTGTTTTAATGGATTGTTTTGTCGATAACCTGATTAAAACGAGTAAAACGACACAAAAAATAGCTAATACATACACGTATCATTTTGACAAAAATTTAATTTCATTGATTTAAATTACAGTCTTAGTGTGAGCATTAATTTTACTTATTACTTTTTCATACATTGAAAGTGACATAGAAACTAAAACTCTCGAAACAGGTGCGACTATATATTTCAATCTGGGGGGGGGGGGGGGGGGGGGGTTAATAAAAAAATCTTACATTAATTTTTTTTTTTTTGTTTTTTTCGTAGAATTCCGTTCACATTGCATTTAGATATAATTGCATTTTTTTAAACGGATTAACAAAATCTCATTAGAGATACGAGGAGATACGAGGAAATCTAAGAGGCTTAGGCATCATTACAAGAGATTATAAAGAATTTAGGTTTCGTTGGGTTTTATGGGTTTCTTCACATTTGTCGGTGGTTGGCGATTTGTTCTTTGAATGGTATTTTAGAACAATTTGATTGATTTTCATATTGGTTATGTTGCATAGTCTATTAACTGCTCATACATGTAAGATCCAATGACGATTTTTTTCTAGCCATTGTTGGGCAAAGGAAATGTTCAAAGTTTATCTAAGGGTGCAAAACACAGTTTTATATGTAACGTTATAAGGACGTTTTCAGATGAGGGACAAACAAAACTGACCCCTATAAAAATAAATTGTAAAAACATGTTACATATATATCTATATATCAATAGAAAGATAAAATTGTGAATTTTTTAAATATTTAAGAATAATGCACATGTAACTTAATGCTAGAATTTATTTGGCACTCAAAACATGCGGAAAATAGACAAAAGGATGCCTCTAAATGCCTCTAAATGCAGTACACCCATGCACTTTCGGTTCCCCCTAAAAGCAGAATGCAACCAAATCAGCCATTTTAATTTCTGTCCATTTTCAAGAGCAAGTCCTTAGGCATCGTTTTATAGTATTTTCAGGGTACATTCGCCAGCTTTTTAAAGAGCTATATTACCCGCTAAAAAATTCATGAAATTCTGCACGTGTAAAATCCGGATGTTACTGAAGTTACCTCCCTTTATTTTAGAGTCTCACAAAATTGATTTTTATTTAATTTGTCTACATAATTTTTTCATGTATTCGAAAGATAAACCACTATATTATGCAATTGAGAATTAAAAAAAATTAATTTTCATGTATACCGCATAAAAATAGCAGGAAAATCCCTACCCATCATGCTTTTTCCCAGAGAAAAACACCCTGGATTTTATACGAAACTGTGTTTAGCTACCTAATTAAATTGTGTCTGTATATTTCTATACAGGGCCTTTCTTTTCAAGAAAGACTCAACTACTTTTTTTCCCTTCAAATTCAAAGTTATAAATGCATGAAATGTACTAAAATTTTGCCGAAAGAGAGCACATCGGAGTACAATTAAAATATTTAAGATTAATATAACGTATCTATGCAATGATGATCGAAATTCGTTAGCTTTATAATTTAGTATTTCTCATCGTTTTCTTGCGTTAAAACAAAATGCACATGTTTTCTCTAACACCATTATTTACTATAAAGATTTTTCGTTTTTCACGCTTTTTGAGAAATTGCGGGAAACAGCTCTCGAGCAATATCTATTGAATAAATAAGGTATTTTTTATGTCTATGGGTATATAAATACGGGTTGGTCACGTGATAATGATACCTATATTTGTTGTGCATCATTCTTTCATTTGTGTTGACCTAAAAGATGCTTCAATTACCATGCTGTCAAACCATATAGTTCGACCATGTTCGCAAATATTACAAACATACTGAATTTTATTTCTACATGAATATATTTACGAAATAATATTATTAGTTTACATGTCCATGTTTGTTATAAGATAACCGATTTGTTTTACATTTTGAAGTATACACTATAAGTCTGATTCGATACTGAGTACAAGTGTTCGGCCTTTTTACCATTGTTCTAATGTGCTGGTTGATCATAGCTTGACAATGTAGCTTGCCAATGTATATTGCATCACTTTTTTAAAATTTTCAACATAGGTTTATAATCACTTTTATATAGTTTTCTGTATGTTGATACTTTCTATGGTTTTTTGCATATCCATTTTTAAAACATCTTTATACTCAACATTTATATACGAAACATGATATATTGAACTAAAAACCACTTGCTTCTGACGTAGGTACTGAACTAAGCGGTAAACAACATTGTATCCTAACACGTGAAAACCGCTTCAGTCCCTGGCGATAAGTGATATAAATGCCGATCACAGTCGGTATAAGTATCTATTTTCTGTATTTCAGAAAAAAAAAAGACATTAGGTAGATCCTTTTACTAGTCATCACACAAGTTGAAAACTATTCCCCTAATTCTTATTGTTAACGACCTGAAAGTTAAATATCAGCAAGATGTTATTGTTTCCTTTACGTTTAAATGGCCGTGGAATGCTTGTTCGAACCCAATGCGGTGGTGCTCTAATGTTTTGAATATTTTTCACATTTATGTTGATCAATAATAATCATTATGTTTTCAACCGAAATATTTCATGCCTTATTTGTATAATTCGTTAAAATTGACAAAATAAAGGGAAAGATTCTGGCAGATTTTAAAGCAATTCGGTTTCAAACATATAAAAATGTCACAAATATCTTTTATAAGATATTATCATATCAAAGAGAAGTATGTTCAGATTCAACAAAAACTATATGAAAGCAGGCTAATTTTCTCCTTCTGCACACATTTTTTGCTAGAATAGAATGCCCTAACAATGTAACTACCCTCGTATTTTATAAGCGGCATGTGTACCGATATATCAAAAAAATCGAAGAAAGCATATATTATAGCTGTTTTGTTTAAACAACCGTTACGACTACCTGCATTCAAAAAGATTTCCAAAATCTGGTTCAACTATTTACACTAATGGGTTTTCCCACCAGTAATGTCAAGTTGAGGAACACGATGGGGGTCCACGGATTCTCCTAAAATGTATTCGAACATACATGTATTCTTTCCAAAGAAATTTGCCGATGCAACAATTTGTGAATCAATATTAAACATAGCTATCTATACACTTAATGGAAACTTGGGTGCTACACAATCTCTGTTATTCGGAATTTACATAATTTTCCCATTCCTTATTTCCCAACACTTTCAAATTTGAAAAACTAAAAATCTATATCCGAATAACTACCATGCACAAACTTTTCTTTATCAATACATGTAATTATCTGAGTTTTTCACCAAAGGTGCTCCTGGGAAAGAATGCGGTCAATTTTTTTGTTATGATATTCCTTAGAATACATGTATGATGGTGGTTTTGTAAACCCGATAAGTTTAATCATGAAGGAGCATGATGAAATCTCTATATATTGTAATGGTTATTTGCATTCTATTTTTCTTTTATTTCTTAGAGGTACTCGGACCAGAGTGAGGTCAGAGTCACATGATATTGTTGCTAAGGTTAGCTGTGGGCCTCTGGTTACAAGTTACAGTTGGTTCTCAATCAGTATATTCACGCATATTTGACCTCTCGTGCAACAGCAAAAAATATCTTTCTTAATATTTATTGTTTAGTATTCTCTTCTATACATTTAACATACGTAAATCGTTAGAAAAAATCAATGTGGCATTTTTCGCTGATTATTTTTTAGTATTTAGGTCTTTTCTGTATGTTTACGTACATACCTGGAGGTGAATTTTGAAAGACAAAATCGTTTGAAGAAATTAATGAAGCCTTTCGCCCCTTGATCAGTCGTTCCATTGCTCTCTGATGCCGAGCAGTCACTCGCTACTGGTTGTGTACCTCTCGGCAAATATAGATGAAAACAAAGTGGTTTGTAAAACTTTCTTTAAATATTCCAAAATTTAAAAAGAAAAGTCGTGTTAAGATTGTTGTAATGGGAGATGCTGCTTCGGTGATGGCTTGTTTTGGGGGAACTATAACGAGCACATGTATTTAGGCGTTAGAAGAATTCTGTCGCTTTGAAATGCAAACACGTAACAACACGTCAAAGAGAAATGGATACAAAAACAAAGCACGAACTGTTTTTGACCGATGGTTATTAGGTTTTCTTTGAACTCTATCTTCATCTATAAGTTTTCAGCCATACATGTATCTTTGAAACCCGAGTCCGTATGAAAGGAAAACATTATTATATTTAAGGTTTTAGAGAACAATCGTTTTCAGAACGTCGACCAATCTTTATAAAACAGTGTACAGTAACAATACCTTGCGTATTTCAACAATATTTGTATTTTATTATTTCACATATTATATTATATGGTACGTATATCATATGTCTGTTCAGGTTACTACTAGATTCATAAACTGTAAGTACACTTATTCCTCGTATTCGATGAAATGGTACCATTCTCTCACCAGAGGTCGTGCTTCGCAAGCTTCGCTTACACCTCGGTCAACGCCCGTGGTACAAGATTCTTGTACAAACTGAAACGATGGGCAAAGTGTATTTAAATCGATGTATTTATTTCTTTTATCTATAAATATGATTATAAGTAATTCAATTTAATTCTTAAATACTTTTATTCATTTTTGTTTCAGTTACTCTAAGAACTATTTTGTATA
>WFKH01011581.1:4011262-4049595 GCA_016163765.1 Magallana hongkongensis | reverse complement strand
ACTTTATTCCCTTTCCGCAATTAAGATTTATTTTTCAAAATCTCTGCCTTATTCTACTAGTAATGCGCAATTAACGGAAGAGCCACTGGAACAGCCGAATTATGCTGACAAAAATAGTACACAACGCTATAAATTCTAAGTTCACAATTTTATATTTTAATCTGTTATTCAATGAATATAACCTTTGGTATAATAATAAATAAATAAATTGATTTCATTTAAATGTTAAAAAATATTTATATCAATGAAATGTTTATCAGCGTAAGTATAATATCAGGTCATGATCCGGTTTGAAGTCGCGAGGAGAGTCAGTCATGTTCTTTGAAAAATACTGAAGGAAGATTGTATTCATACGCACCAGATTTGGTGATTGGGTCTTCTGTGTTATGCGTAAATATCATTCAAATCAATCAATGCAATTTGATAGGGGGAAAGAAAGTGAATGTAAATATTTGTAAATGACACAAAATGACACAAACTAAATAAATGCATTTCAAGTTTAAATCTATATTTAATTAGCGTATATTTTCATAAGAATTTAAATTGTTATAATAATTACATTTTGTCTAAATAAATCAATCAGATGTACATATTTTATTTACTTCCTGATAAACTATATAAGATGCCCTTTTCCTTAAATGTTCATGCCGCAGCTGAAAGTCTTGTTGCTATGGAAAATTCAACGTGGTTATTTCTACAGCACCCGTTTATATATCACCGCTGTTTATTTGGCATTGCTCATCTAAACTACGTCTAATACAATAAATAAAGGTTGTGTAAATTGAATAAGCACTATGATTCATCCTCTGATTCACAGCGAGACCACAATATACATGTAATATACATGTACCTACTACTCAATGACTTTTTAACCAATTGTCAAAAGAAGCAGCTTATAAGTAGCGTACTTTATATTGATTATATACCATATATATTTTAATCCGATGCTAAACGATGAGCAAAGTAATAATTGGTTGTTGTAGTCTTATAAAATTTAAGCCCCTTCTTGTAGAAGACGCTATACTGGTAGCCTTAATATCAATTGATATTGGTCACCGTACCCCCCCCCCCCCCCCCTTTACTTCAGTTTTGTTCCATTATGTTCATATCAGGTAAGTTCTGAAAGGACTGTGAACATTTCGGTAAACACACAGAACATCATTTGATTTTTATAAATCAAATTGTTCTTGAATAGCATTAGAACCCGTACCGAATTCACAAACAGTCCACAATCAGGGTAGTCATTTGACCATCAGTTCATTGCGTTTGTTTTAATTGTTCTCTACGCCAAGTCGTGCTTTATCTTCAATACCACTTTCAGGCCTTTGAATAATTTCCATTCAGTCCATGTGACGAGACTGGTTTTATCAGAGGTGTTTTTTTTATTTTGTTGATTGTTAAGTCGATAAAATATTTGCTATCTATTTTAATTCCTCATTTTATACAACAAAAACAAGCAATTCAATGATATGATAAAACTGTTGTTCATACCAATTGTATATTATATACAGGTACATGTACTATGTTGAAACCTACCAATTCATACTGCAAGAAATCAATCTATTAAATTCACTCTTTATTATTGAAACAATACACAACTATCTAATTAACACATTAAAAGTTTACTAGAAAAAAGCAAAATGAAACTACTATTCTGAGAAAATTATGCAAAAAGAAATAACCAATAAAATAAATGCAACCATAGATAAACAATAAAATTCCTGCACAACCCCTCCCCCTTTCCAAAAACAAAACCAAACCAAACAAAAAACCCGAACAAATCGATCCAACTGGCGCTTCAATAAATAACCAGCCAACTTGATAAAGCTAAACACCATAATTCATGTACATACATACAGTTCAAAATTAGATATAAAACAGCCAATCAAATCCACACAGGGACCTCAAATCAAGAGGGCTAGATGGTCGTGGCCATTTTTAGACTATATTAATCTCCTAAAAAGAAGAACTCTGTATACAGATAAAGCAAAATATTCAAATTTTTAATCTGAAATATGTGGATTTTTTCTTTACTTAATAATAATTTATAACTAAACATATCAGATCAGAAAAATTAGGGAAGATCTGATGGTTAATTTGTTGACCACCCAGCCTCCTTAATGGTCAATTTCAAACTTACATTCCTCTGTAAACAAAACAATATACATGTAGATGCAATTGTGAGAAGTGTGTATTGTCTATTTAGACCCTAATCAGATCATACTGTAAAATCCTCATGTTCTATAAATAACAATATCACAGACAGCTGATAAGGACTCCTACTCTATTTTGCTGTGTGTGATTTTCTGAGAAGTAAATAGGGAACATCGTTGGAGAAAAACTCTAACAGCAACAGATCTGATCTGTTTTCTTTACTTGATTTTTATGAGGCAATAAATTACGTTACCTGTCAGGTTAACTTAAAATTATTAATTTTGAATTTCATTTTCTTGCCTCAAACTATTACTATTACTATTAAATTAAATAAAAAGAGAAACAAATATTTTGGTTATATAATATAATGTTAATTTTAATTTTGTTCAATATCATTACGTAGAGCTCTTCTAACTCTTCTTCTCCAGGAAATCAAAAAGTCTTATATGGTTAGATATATAGAGATTAATTTGGTTAAAGAGCGTGCCAGCTGCTTTCAATTCACAAATACCCCCCCCCCCTTTCCCCACTGTCTTTCAGTGATTTCTACATAATTTTTTTTCTTTCATATGCTAGTATCAGCAAGTCTCAAACGTTGACCACAAAAATAGCCTCAATACTAGCTTGCTAGTATTTTTATGACAAAATAAACTCTACCTAATTTGTTTTTCAGCGGCGCTTTTCCTCAAGATCGGTAGCGATGATGTATATAATGATAAGAATGATTTCATTATCATGAGACCCCATCGCATCATAAAAATAAAATTATGTGTGGTTTTTTTTATCCGAGATGATATAAATCTCTTCTTGAAAGGATTTTTACGTCAGGAGAAAGAGATCAAAACTATTGCCAATTCTACTTTATTCGATCGATGTGGAGGATGATAATGGAGGACGGTACACTGCATTATAATCATCTGCTGCCTCGACCCTCTACAACGTCGAATAAGATGTCAGAGGGAGACTGTTTGAATGTAGCCCACTCTGTTCATGGGCGCCTATTTACAAAACCACAACCAATCATTAATGCGGAAAAGAGACGAAGAGATGCTTCATTAATGTTACACAATAAGACCACATTCAGCGCATTCAGACCTTCGGTTGAATTTTTTGGGCTTGTTTCAAAGGTTTTTTCAAGTTCCACAAATATCAACGGAAAGTTCAAATTTTCAAATGTTGCCCGTTGGTAAAAAAGACTGATTTTAATCTTTTAGATGTTTCTTAATTTTACAGTCTGATAATACACGAACATTTTTTTCGGCAATAATGATTTTTGAAATACATGTACATGTATTTGTATTATATTATCTATATCAACTACTAGTATATGTATTCCTCAAATATGAGGTTTGCGTAGACTACAAATGTAAAAAGTTTTGCTACCGTTTAATTCTAGACAGGTTCTTCCTCAGTTTTGGTGGGCAAAATAAAATGGGATTGATCTTAAAACATAAGTTGGACAAAACCTCTAGTTTTATTAAGGCGACTTTTAAAAGCGAATTTTTTTTACGAGTGCGCGAGAAAACACGGAGCGAAAATTGCCCGGTATATAGGTATTTATTTTTGTTGTTGTTGTTGTTTTTATTTTTATTTTTGTTTCTGCTTTTGTTTTTGTGCAGAAGTCACTTTCATCAGATTAAAATATTTTAAACTCTAAACTAAATTGATAAGACTAAATTACTGCTTGACCTTGATCCAAAATTATGCGGAAATCATAGAACCCATCAAATATCATTTATTTCATTTTAGATAATTTCCCTGTTTTTAATTCGATTTGCTAATAGCAGAAATGATAGAGCATATACCTGGCATATCATGTATTTCTAGATATCGATTCTGGTCACAACCTTGTCCATACCATACGTAAACAAGCTTGATATCAAAACGTCTTTTACGCGTCCACAACAAGCAATTAGATATTGATTTCAAGGATGTAAATACACAATCCTGTTTGTTTTGAAAAAGAATTGTCATTTTGTTTCTTATTTAAGCGTTAAAATGTTCACGTAATATCTTGGGGACAACTATTTGAATGTTTCTGTGAATTGTGTTCAATATGATCAAAGGCTTGTAGTGAATTAGATCAAAAAGTCGATTGTTAAAAAATGAAAATAACCGTACTCATTTCCTGCCAGAACAAAGTTAAGGATGCGTATTTGAGAAAATGACTCCCTGGAAAAAAAATAAAACACTGTTCCAATAGCTTCATTAACCAGGCAGTTTCCCTAGACACGTTAATGGGGGAAAGATCCTGTGTAATTTTGAAAGCGATGTATACTCATTAAAAAAACTAATTCCGATATATAAATGTACCTCGATAACAAATCAGCAGAAATATAAATGGTTAAAAAATGGCTGTCATGGATCAATATAACCCGATTTCCCCTACTGTTAAGAAGAAACGTATTAGCAAACTTGCATGTTGTCGTTTTCCGTAGCCTTTTCGTCTATTTCCGGTTTTCATTAAATCACTTTACATAAAAGAGACAATTAACAAGATTCGCATTGTAATAGTGATGACTTAGAACTGGCATTTCGCTTCCTTGATTCAAACTCTAAAGGTGAATTGGCACATAGTCTGTGTTTGAAGAGGTAGCTTTATTGTGCAATAAAGTTTTGTTAATCAAGCACTATCAATTTCATTAATGTTGTATCATTCTAGTGTACTCATTTTATAACTGACAGATATCACACAAAGGAATTTCCAGCTTATGATACTTAAGCTAACAATCGACGGGAAATAACAAGACTAATTGATTAACAGATCTTCAGGTTCAATAACCCAATTAAACGTACTGACTAACACAGATTCAAAAGAAATCCTGGTGTCTTCTTCCAGGTCCGCCCGAGAAGACCTCCAATACGACACACAAGAGAGGTGATAGGTGTATGCACTAGCTGTAGGTTTCAGGGGTGTCTGTGTTTGAAGAACTGATAGAGTTTGCTATGAATTTGGGGAGAAATTTCAAAATTATCTTGTATTAATTAATTTGCTTGAATTAGAAAGTATAAGGTTTTGCCCTCTTTAAAATTGTCCATTTTTTTTTTTTGCATCAGAATGCTATATAATTGTTCTGGCTAATCCAGAAAGATTCAATATATTTTTTTAAATATCATAAAAACTTTATCAGATTTTTTATACTTATTAATTTTTTTTAGCACTTTAACATTTTATAGTAATTCACCGGAAGAAATATCATAAAATCATAGACAAATGCCCATAGAATGCTATCTGTCAGAAACGTGTTTTCTATTGATATTGAAACACAACTGCACTAAATTTTCTAGATTTTTTAAAACCTCAAGTTAAGGTTGTTTTTTTTATCAATTACGTTATTGACTACAATTGATACAGCTACGTTGATTGAAGCTAATGATTCGATTTCTCATTCCTTTACTATAACTGTCAACTTTTTTTATTTTAAAGGTTATCATCAGACCAAACCACTGACATTTCAGGTATGCTATGGGTGATCATTTTTTTAACAGAAGTCTATCTGATTACAAACTTATAAAGTGTTCAATTAAATTGTTATATATTATTTCATCTATGTATTACCTTTTATATGACACGCTGATAAAGTGTATTTGCAGCGATACCAAAATATGTGTTATGATGTAATATACCATTGTGAGATCGAACAGATTTTTCCGCCAGTAGCGTACATCATTTTGCGAGGCAAGCCTGCTGCAACGGAAGCAAAGATCAACAATCGGCGTAGGAAGGAAAAATTTAATATCTTCGGCCTTCAACCTGCAAATATTTGAGGATGGAATTAGCGATGACATTGATTTGTGGAACTTTCGTTTTTGATCGTCTCCTGATTTTTACAATTTTTCTGTATGATTGAATTTAAAAAACAGGCACGTGTTCGTTCTGTCTCAGGGTTTTCATGACAAAGAGATCGAAAGAAAAAGTGATGCCAGCAAATATACGACTATTCTGAATTCTAAAAAAATCAATTTATACAAGACTCTATAACGTTCATGAATTATACTTGTATTGACGTTTATGATTTTCTACTACTACTAAATACTGGGTATGCAAGTGCAGCACCCAGAATTAATGATTAAACCAAAATTATGAAAAGTTTTCTCCATTGTTAGGAATTATTACTCGAATGATAAATCTATCAAATCTTAAGCTCTAACCTTAACATGGGGCACATTTCATGAAATCCTTGTAGAATAGAGAATTCTTCTATCATTATAGTAGATTGAAAAAGCTAATTTTAAAATAGTCCCCTTCGCTCTGGGGCTCGAGTAATAATTTGAGATCTTGATAATCTGCGGTGATCCACTCTGCCCAAACGCGAGATTACAGGTGCCATTTTCTTTAGTTCTGCAATCGCAACTTCTCGGGCCATTCTGATAAGCCTTAACCAGTTTTCAGAGTGTTGCAAGAAAGGCCCAAGGAGTTGCGATTGTCAGTTTTGGTTATTTTGTGTTTCATGTGCTTATCCCATCTCTATATAAAGTTGTTAATAAACATCAGTACAGGTATCTCACAAGCTTATCAATTTTGATATGAAAGTTTATTTCTCTGAATCAATAACATTTGAATTTCGTGTTTTATTATATATAAAATTCAAAAAAGTAATTATTTGTTGGCTGGCATTTCACACTATCAAATGCGTCAAAACATTCTTTTACATGTGATCGCTCTTTGTTCAATATGGTCTTCTGTTTAATATATATATAGAAATTCACAGCGAAATTTGCAAATTTTGAATCTTTTTTGGCTTGACCGCAAATCTTTTCGTTATTTAAGAAATAAAACTGATGGAAGTATCCATTATCTTATCAAAATCTTTGTTCAATATGGTATTCTGTTTAATATAGATATTCACAGCGAAATTTGCAAATGTTTTTAGCTTGACCGCAAATCTTTTCGTTATTTAAGAAATGAAACTGATGGAAGTATCCATTATCTTATCAAAGACAAAGAACCTTAAACTATTTGCAACAAAAAGCATCTAGATGACGTAAGATCGAATATTCAGATACCATATTTCATTAAAAACGCTGATGTTTCATTGTGTCCAATGCAATAAACAATACCAGTAGTGCAGTGTTTTTAAGAAACTTTACCCTAAGCAACTTACACTTTTAAGACCATGTCACAGCTCGGAGATTAAATGTCTTTCAAAATTACTTATACCAATGAATTGATTTGATTGACTTCGTAGTTTAGAGGATAAAGAATTATATAACAGGCATCAGTGGCGGATTCAATGGGGGGACGCACCCGGCGCCCCCCCCCCCCCCTAAAATTGTCAAAATAAGGTTAAATCATTCTCCTTCTGGCAAAGAAAAAAGAAAATGTATAACTTGCGAGTCTTAATTATGAACTTTTTGGAAACTCGTGGGATTTCTCTACATAAGACTGATTTCAATGGTGTAATATGAAGAAAACCCTTGGGTTCAATGGTGTAACGTACATAGAGAGCCCATTTTAGTTACGCTTTCCTTGGGTTCAAATGTGACTAGTCACCCACCTTTAAGTAATTGGTTATACTAGCTTGTGTTTTTAGCTTCCATGTTTATTATTATACAAGCTGGCATGGTTATCTTTTTTTAAACTTCATTACATCATCCCACTGAACTTGATTTTTTTAAACTGATTAATTGACAGCCATTCGTAGGAAAAAAAAATAAAAGGAAATGATTCTAATATTTCTGCAAGGCATAGGGTTTTGATGGAATTACTGCATGTCTTAAATCTACAAACCTTGAAAAAGTGTAAAATATTTTATTACTTTTTACTATAATCACAAGAAGAAATTTCCCAAAAGTCTAAATATGAAGACTTCATTTTTACCCCACAAAATCTGTAGAATACAGGAGCTTCCGGGGGCTTCGCCCCCTGGACCCCCATAAAAAATAAAACGAAATATTTCTTATATTTCTTCAAGGCAGAGGATTTTGATGTTATTATTACTGGTCTTAAATCTACAAACCTTTAAAAATTGTAAATAATTTTAATGCTTTTAAGTATAATCGCGAGAAGAAATATCACAAAAGTCTGAATATGAAGACTTTATTTTTACCCCACAAAAACTGTAGAATACAGGAGCTTCCGGGGGCTTCGCCCCCTGGGCCCCCATCAGGGCTTTGCCCTGGACCCACTGGGGGTCTCAAGGCGGCCCCCAGACCCCCTGCATAGACTGGCGCCCCTCTAACTTCCGCCCCTGGGCATGCAGATCCAGACTTCGGTATTTGTTTTGAATATTTCGAAATCATGCTTTTAGGAGAAGTCAATCGTGATTCAAATCTTATATACAAATATCGGACAGTTGTAATTTTTTTTTTCTGCTATTCTGTAAAAATTGAGAAAAAGTATTTTTTTTTTATACTCCTTGGCAGTATATTAACAGTACATGACGTCTTTTTTGCCAATTATTCGAAATGTGACAAATGTGTTAAAATTTTTCTTGGCGTTTTTACCATGCTACAGAGGATTTCTTCATAAAAAATTGTATTAAAGTACATGTATCTTCATTTAGAACTATATAAAATTTACCAATCCAGTATACACAGGTGTAAAGTGAGTAACAATCAAGTAATTCCAATACTGTAATCTGATTTTATCGGATAAAGAAAATGAGACGATCTATTCTCAAAAAGGGCAAAAATAAATGTTTACCTTTACGTCAAGCCGATAAATACGTCAGTTCGTGACGTAAGCAAATCAAATTCAAACAATTAAAACTGAGATGTTTATTGATCAAAAGCGAGGTACATATTATAAAATAGCTTACGTCAGTGTTCTCAAATAAAAAAACTCACGCAGGGCAGTTTATTCTCACAGAAGGCAGTTTCTTCCAAGCTATTTGTAATCTTATATGTATATCTCACTTGCAAAAAGTTGAAGCATTAAGACATAATTAACAGCTATAAATTTGATTGGAAGTCATTTGTTCGTTTGTAAATTAAATACAGCCCAAAAAGATCTGAAACTTATCAAAATAATGTCCATATATGGACTCGCCACCATCCTACACGAATTTTTCATGACTAATAAACTCAAATATGAACATACACGTATTTCGTAACAGTAAGCAGAGGTTTAATAATCGTTGTAGTTTTTTTTTTTTGGGGGGGGGGGGGGGGGGGGGCTTTAGTTTTTGTTTCGTTTTTTTCTTAATGTGTAAGTGGGTCTTTTCGAGGGGGAGTAATAATAAGGAGGTTCGTCATAAATCGTTTTTGCTGGAGATATCATGTGAAAAGTAATTTGAATGTTGGTCAACTTTTATAAATAAAGAGATGGTAATCATATAACATACAAGAGAAAACAATCATCATGTTTTCCTCGGACTGAAAAGAGTATTTGAAAGGTAAGAATGAGAATTTTTAAGAGTTCGACTGTGAAAAATTGGACGAGATGTAGGGCCACGTTTACATAGACTTGGGTAGATCATCAGTTTTCAAGTTTTTGTGAATAAATGTCTCACTTGATGGTCCTCGAGAAAACAACACACTTATTAGGTTTGTTACTGACTGGCTACGGAAATATATAGGGTTGATCAATCTCATAGACGGCTCTTCTTTGCATTGCCATATATATATATATATATATATATATATATATATATATATATATATATATATATATAGTAGCTATGTTGAGAAAAGTATGCTCTTTTTATGGCCAGCAATTATTTGATTTTCCAAAGAACAAGTCAGTTTTTTCGCACAATCTTGGTTTGAAAAAGTTATTTATCTTTAACAATTAGTATTGTAAGTCTAAAACCAGATTGTAGCGTCATTATTATACCTCAATATGATAATTCTATATACATGTAACGCGTTATCTGATTGGTTTAGACAGTCACGTGACAGGGAAACAAAACGTCTTCTTTCCCGGGAAATAAATTCAATAAGTATCATATCCCACCTCTTCGGAAGTTTCGGGGTTTTTTTCTCATTCTATTGATATGAAAAAACCGAGATGAGCATACAACAAACCTAAAATATTTATAAGTTTTCACTCTTCTTACATCACCTATATGCGAATCGAATTTATGAATGAAATATGATTTTTCTTGGGGGGATCATCTTCATATCTCCCTCACTATCATGCAATAAATGTAAAGTTTTCATTTTTTTAACTATTAAATGTAACATATCAATATTGCACATGGGAAAGCACTTTTAAAAAAGGAAGAAACCGTATCAAGGAAATGGTTTTAAAGAATCTTGGCCTTTAGTTTTCACTGATGATTTATTTCCAAATGCGCAATCTTCCTAATTTTTATTAGTAGGCTTCCTGACACATGCAGGTAAGGAAATGATGCCGGGACAATCCGGTCTTTTCTTACAAAGTGACCTTGATACGATTCGGATATTTTTCTACTCTACAGTCATATATATGCAGAAATGTGATTTTTAATGTGAGACTTTCATAGAAATTATTTAAATTTAATTCATTCTTCATACGGAAAATGCTCTTTTCTAAGTCAATTCTTACTGAGGGGGAGACAACCGGACGAAGTTGGTTCGTACTGCCCGTTAGCCTTTCTAGGGCTTTCAGACCATTCTTCCATTACATTTCTCTACAGTTAATCTATTCCATGATTCTGAATGAACTGTAATACTTGCTCCCCCTGGGACATAATCAGCAATTTAGAATTCATGAAACACATTGTCATGGTTTAAAACATTTGACTAATGGGTGTATATACTCAGGTTTCTTTGTACTTTGAGCCGAGTAATGGCTATTAGTACTGTTTCTCGCTAATCACCCCGTGTACTATGTAATGTATGGCCACAGGACACATTGAGACAAAACACATTCAATGTACTAACATACTGATATATGCCGAAAACAGTTCTGTCTGATATCTGATATTTTTTCATACAGAAGTGTTTGAGGCATATACATGTATCGTACTTAAAACACTGCAATTGAATTTCATTGTTGATTTACCTGAGACAGTCCGATTTTGAAGGATATCAGTACTGTAACCACTGGTAACGGTCTGATATTAAGAAGTTCACTAAAGACTGCTGGAACAAAGGAATGACATCACAGCAGTGTTTTAAGAATGGGTACATGACTCGAAGTATTAGATTTAAACAAGGTTGTATTGGTCCAGTTCACAGTGTGTAGAAGCACGTCTGTTTTTTAGTCTGAAAGGCTTTAACTTTCCATTCTATCAAACAACAATTGTTTACCCAATCATAATGCATGGAGATGTTTATTGTTTATTCACCAATCGAAGGCCCTCTAGGGGCATGCATAATTTAAACAATATATAAATAATTTTCAAGCACAATAACGTATAAATTATTACCAATCTTATCAATTTGTTCTATAACATAAGATATATGCATTATTAGGTCTATAACATAAAAAAAGTTAAGATTTCCAGAAAGACCAAAAAAAGACTTGTTTCCGTTTAACTAGATGGATGTCGTCATTTTTTATCTTTTTCGGGGGGGGGGGGAAGGGGGGTATGTACTTCTTACGTATAGAAAGTCATTTTAAAACAAATTGGTCTCTCGCTGTACTGTGTGATTGTTTCAAAAATATATCAATTAAGATTGTAGAAAAATGAGAATTTTGAGCTATGACAGGTTATTTAATGTTTGTTTTTTACGTGGTTTTTTTTTCGACAATATTTCTAGTCTTAAGGTCAGACGACGTTCCTCGAGCATCTTTTTTGTATCTCCTCGTAATAAAGAGTTCCAATAAAATTATTATTATTTATAATCGTTTTTATAATGATTAAAATTTTATTCGTATATATGTATATGACTAGATGGCCGAGTGGTTAGAGCGGTGGCCGCTCACTGCTAGGAGAATGGGTTCCATAGGTCGTGAGTTCAAGCCCCTGCCCCGGGCCGAGGTGGAGCTCAAATATAGTGAATTTCCCAGTGCTATATATATACATACATATAATATATATATATTTGCTAAAATATTTTTTATCAGCAATTCAAGTGTATTTACAAGAAGATTATATAGGAAATTGCATACTCTAGTATCTTGCAGAAATGCCTGGTAAGGTACCCTAATTTTTTGCAAGAAAGCTTGTCAAAGTAGTAGTTAATCAATAACAAATTCCTGGAAAAAGTTATATGAAATTGAGGAACGTGTCGTCTGACCTTAAGTTATATTAGAAATAGGCATGCAAATGTGCTATTTCATATGAAGAATTCGCTTTGGGTTGTCATAACCACTTCAATATCGTTTTATCTCCTATATTTGTTCCTGCTATCAATCCACAACTTTCTAAAACATCGGTTCAATTAAAACACATAAAACATAAAAAAAAAAATGCCGGGCCATGGAAAATCTGTCAATTAGGCTGGAAAAACGAATTTAAGATTTTGATTTAATTTCGTTTTCATTTGCAATCTGACAAGTGAGACTGACATTCTAGAAACAATTTCATTCTTGATTCTTTTTTACTCTAGGACCTTTATAAATGAGGGATGTTGTGTAATAGCTCATGGCGTGCACAAAGATGACACTTTCACTTTAATTAGACCGCTCGGAATGCTCTAGATCAGTTAATGGGTCCTTTACCCAAGTCACATGACACTCTTCCATTAACACAAATTTATCATTTTGGCTTTTCCTTTCAATTGAGAAAGCATAGAGACTTTTAAAATTTATATACACGCAAAACAAGCCATCTTTTTGTGTTTATGTTATCAATTATCTCGCCGAATTCGGAACAGTTTGTCCATCACAAGTACAGTTAAGATATTTCCAGGAGGGGGCTCTCTCTCCATTGTATGAGTAGGACATTAAAGCCATCAGATTGAACATTAGACCCGCATTGAAGACTATTTACATATCTTTTTAGTGTTTATCTCCTGACTGGGTTGTCTATTGGGAAATTAGTCGTCTGTGGTGATAAAGGCACTTGGGCGTTGAAAAATTGGTATATCGGATCGGTTTGATGAAGGTTACGTATAATAATGCATATTCAAAACAAGTAACAGTTCAGAATGCGCCAGTTCCCATTCTTATGTGGTATTTGCTTTCTTTTAAAGATCTCGTAGCAAACAAATTGTGGTTTATATGGCACAGAGTAAGCCATTATACCAAAACTTAGTTTTATGGCCATGGTGGAACTATTTTTTGTTGAAAGACACACCTTTAATTTCAAAGCTTACTTATCTTGCAACAAAAAGCCAAGTTTTCCTATCTTTAAATACGAAAATCAATGTAGGAAAATGCAATGCTTAGCATCAACTGTCGAATCTGAAAGCTACATTTGTATTTTAAGGAATTTCCGGTGTTGCTAAAACGATCTTTCGGATGTTTTTGGAGATACCACGACAGTTCTTATTTCGCGTTTTACGTTAGCATCGTAATTAACATGTAACAATGTAAATAATGCTATTTTTTGTATACATATAATTATTTTTTTAAAATACTGATAAATTAAAAATAAACAGGTGAGAAAGGTGGTAAACACTTTTCAATCGCATACAAAATTACCAGAGATATTATCCGTAGGGTAGTTCTCAGGATGCCCTGGCCATGCTTCCATTTACAATAAGGGGGCTATCTAATATCTTACCATTTACAATAAGGGGGCTATCTAATAAGTTTAAGGACACATGGAACTTTTTTAAATTTTAGATTAATTTCAATGAAAATTGATTCCTTATTTATTTGCATCCGAACCTGCTTATGTCAAAAATACAGGTTTCATTAACATGCTACTTTTGCAGTTAGAATATTTTGGATTTTCTTTATCATAGCTTGCAAAATGCAATTGAATGCAATTAAAACAAGTCATAGAATATATTTTCCATTGAAATTTATATCCAAATAGAAAAGTAATGGAAATCGTCATATTGCGAAGTTAGAAATTAAATAATGGAAGATATGTCCCGTCTGACCTTAAGGACTGCACCTTTTATATCTGTTAGTATATTGAATGAACTGTCACTGCTTGCTGTCCGGTCCCATTCCAATGGGACAAAGAAACAAACGCTAATCAATTCCTTGCAAAGGAAAATTTATAAATTTGTATTATACAGTTGTCAATAACAAAGTATTCAGTGGTATGTTTACTTTTGTTGTTCTTTAAGTTGGTTCAAGTACAGAAAAAAGTAGTTTTTCAGATTTAGCGTAGTGATTTCAATTTCAATACTTCAATTTCCTCTTCTTCTAAGAAGCTTCAGGAGTTCTCTCTTCAACTCTCTCTCAGCATCCCCCTTCTCACAGGAAGCTGTAAATAATGTTGGGATAGAATGAATATAATCGAAAACATTTCTTTAAAAATCGCTTTATTATTATTTATTATTATTATTTATTTATTATTATTATTTGAAAATAAAGGAATTATATACTAACCAATAACGTCCTTGACCACAGCATCAGCTTTGGCCATATTCAAAACTGACCCCTTGGTGTACATAGCTACCTCAACAACTGTAAGCACAATGCCAATTCCATTATACATGTATATTGTACAACTGAAACTGAATTTTCTTTGACATAAAGCGAGTATTTTTCGGTGCTTATTTGTTTACTGATTTTTAAGCATGATTTAAATACGCACTGTCAGTGTTTGTCCTCATTTCATTTAGAACTTTGTCAACCGAGTCTTTGATGCAGGTTCCAATTTGAATGGCTTGGCTCTCACATCCGTCAAGAGCTAGTACTGCGTCTGGAACATGAACTTGATGTTAAAGATTTTTAAAAAAAAAAGACATCACAGCAAAGTGAAATTGTCTATGTTTTAATAGTTTGAAAATTTGGTTTTGAAGAAATGAATCAAAACGTACCCTTGGTACAACCGGCTTCGATAGGAATGTTAGATGGAGTGATGGAACCAGCTCCTGAAAGAGCAAAGATAGGGTGACAGATTGAGGACATAACGGAGACAATCACAACCTACAGTTATTCACCTCAAACTGTGGTCACTGACCTTTCTCCTCGTGGAGGGTGGCGAGTTTGACGGCTGCTTCCAGGTGTTGAAGGGCAAGGCCAAAGTCCCCTCCCCCTGTCAACACAAAATTTCGCAATTTACTTTTGAACCTAGATTGGAAATCCATATACAATCCCTTGTATGTGCTTTAGAATGAAAGCTCTAATCTTTTTGTCACCTTATTTTTTTTACTTCCTGTAAACCAATACTGTTCTTTGTAGCGGTATCTTGTACACTATTTTATTTACTCTAGTGAATTTGTATTTGGGAGAGGATCTATATTAGATTTGTCTGTTGCCCAATTCTGTTGAGATATCAATATCTAAATTAATTTGTTTGGTTTTTTTGAAATTGGAGTTACGCTATTACTTCTCACACAGTTTCTCTTTGCGTGATTGTACATGTGCAATATCTTTTTTTATTGTTTGACAAGTTATTGACGTACTTCCTTCCAATAAGGCAGCGAGATTTTCACGAATTCCAACCAAATCGTTGTGTATTCTCATGCCCAACTCCTTGAACTTTTCCAGAGTTGCAGGATCCTTTAATTCTATAAATTCAAACGAATATTACTTTATTTTCTAACTTTAATTTTGATAAAAAATAATAAACCACGTGATCTTGTAAAGAAAAAAAAATGTTACCTTCTTCTGTGATAAGCCAGGCCTTCTCCCAGTGCTGAATGTCCGACTGTGATGGGAAATGTCAATTATAATCATAACATATAAACAAAGTTAACATAATGCTTCATACTCTACTGTTTTCTATTTTGATGTCTTGAAGATAAGTTTTGTTATATAACATTTATCCATCGTCGAGGTTTATACATGCACTATTATATTACTCAGATTTAAAGAGTAACATTTTTTTTTACTTGCCACTCATCCCAAACCAGAAAAACAAAAACATTAAAATTTTATTACATAATTTTGCTTTAAAAACCAAACATACCACAGAACAGGAGCCTGCAAAAGAAATGGAAAAAACCAATAATATTTATTATTTATTTAATAATTGAAATGGCCGGATATCTGAAAGTGTGTAGTGGTTCTAAATTCTATAACATCTTACTGGCAATCTCCTGCAGTACTTCCGGTGTCTTGGCGATGTTCAAAACCACTCCTTTAATATATTTCACCAGTCCAACATCTAAGATATCATAAAACACAAAAAGATGTCAGATTTTCAATTAGCCACAATTTTAATAAACATTTAGGAATAATGTTTTTGTATAATTCTTATGTTAAACATCTGAAATTGATTATTTCCTACCATTTGACATTAAGAGGACCGGAGTTTTAGACCACATTTTACTTTTTGAGACAAAGAGCTCTGTATAGAAACTTAAAAAGATATTAAATATTTGGATAATTTCTTTACTAAACAATATAGTTTACGGCTGAACATTATATCTAAAACTCTAAGCTAGAGCTGATGGTTGATTTGTTAAGCATACATCCACCTTAAACAGCACACAATTCTAATGTTGACAATAAACGACTCACAGTCTCTGTTGTTATTTTCCATTCGCTGGATCATCTTGTCCACAGCATTTCTCAGGCATGTTCCCACCCGGAAATACTTCTCTCCGCAGTCCGCCAGTTTGCCGATTTCTTCTGTAAAATGGTGCAAAAATAAAACATACGAGCCACATTCCCCTGAACTGTTTATTCATTACGGTAACTTCTAAAAGATTTTGTTTTTTTCTTTTCTGCGTACCCTTTGTGCAATGAGCCTCCACTGGAACATTTTCTGGTTGGACACTCCCAGCACCTGTAAAATTAGGTCAACAGTCTCACTGTGAGTACTAGACTTATTAGACATTAGTCGATTTCTGTTTACTTTTCTATGTGTATCCATACATTAGACTACTTGATTGTGTATCCATACATTAGATTGCTTGATTGTGTATCCATACATTAGACACATGGATTTTGATTGTGTATCCATACATAAGATTATTATATGTCTAAGCTTTAAAATTACAGGTATACAGACAGGTAAATATTTTAAGCTTACCTTGCTCCTCATGCAGTTTAGCCAGCATGACGGCCGCCTCAAGGTGTCTTTGAGCCTCTTTAAATTCACGCTCGGTTCCCTCTGAGTAATACACATAAATGACACGCTAATTAATAACTCTTCATAATCAAGACCTAAACCCAAACCGCTTAATGCTTTGGTCTAACTATTGCCTCATCGTGATGCTACTCACGTCCGCTGAGCAAGATGTCCAGGTTACTTCTGATGGCGTTAGCGTCCTTGTAAATCTGCATCCCCATGTCGGCGTACTTTTGTTCTGTCACATCCGGGTCACTCAGATCTGCGTACAAAATGAATACCGTCAAGTTATATAGTATCCATACAGTCCCTGAAACGTTCTACTTTCCCACTTGAACGGTGAGCGCATGGTGAGCGCACGGTGAGTGAACGGTGAGCGCACGCTGAACGGAATTTGGTGAACGCTTTTGAACGGTGAGCGAACGAAGAGCGCAAACGCGAGCGCAAAGTGAACGGTGAACGCACGGTGAACGATATGTGAACGCTTTGTGAACGCAAGATGAACGATTTATTCGGAGTGCCTCGGGGGTTATCCTTACATTGTATTTCATCGGTAATCAGTAAAAAAAATAGCTAGTAAACTAAATGAACAGTGCTGTTATCGTGAAAGTTGACAAAACAATCCTAGCCTATCCAATATCTTACAAATAATATTTATCCTATTCTATCTTATACCATACCATTTATATTTAGGAATAACAGTTAAATAAAACCAAATTTAAGACAATAATAATTGTATCAACGAATAATCGAGTAATGTAATAATACAAATGTCTTATTAATACATAAAACCGAAAATCTTTAGAACGAGGTAACTTAAATATCTGTGCAGTGGAAAAATTAAATCGTACGCGGAGTGTACACAATTACGTAGATAAACAAATTAGCGATTACATTTTTGTTTTCATTAGATATATGTATTATATTAAATAAAGCAGATAACGAACTTTTATTTATTGTTTAAACAAACATTTACATCAATTTTTTTTTCCTAATCATATATTAATTAAATGAGTTTAACGGTAATTGGCTGATTCGTTCGGCGAAATATGTAAACACGGTTCGGGAAGTTATTAGTACTTTTTAAATCATTTTAAAACTATCGCATTAATTGATAAATTGTTTGTATTTATTGCCTGACTTGTTAACCTATACATTTACAGGCATTCATAGTTAGTTTAGATTTCTTTAGTTGACCTGTTCAGTTTATGTCGAGCATGGATACGTTTGTGAACGGACATCGAAGGAATTATATGAATCGTGAAAAAAACCCACAAATACAACGCCCGTTTCTTATTTATAATTTTGTCGATTTATATATGTGTCGAATCGTTCGTTGATTAAATTCTTCTGTTTTTAAACGACTGAAGTCTTTGAATGAATCAATTAATATTATTTGTGTAGTAATTTATCGCTGTATGAAGTCATAAAAACAACAACAACAAAGAACGGACCTGCTCAAGAATGTGTTCTTTAAATTCTACGGATTAAATTCTTATTAAAATGATGTTTCATGAGTAATAAAAGTTTCCCTTTACCTTTACGCACGGGTTTTTTTTAATCATTTTGCTGTGACTCGCAAAAACCGATCCTTTCATTTTGGAGTTCCGAATGAAAATGAATGAAAACGGACTGAACGATAAGTAAACGCTGAACGAACGGTGAACGTTTTGTGAACGCTTTGTGAACGCATAGTGAGCGCACGGTGAGCGCTTTGTAAACGGTGAGCGCGAACGGAGCGGAGCGGAGAGCGCAAGTGAACGCACGGTGAGCGCACGAAAAAATGGGAAAGTAGAACGTTTCAGGGACTGTATATGTGTGAGCGAAGTTTCGGTTGAGCAATGAATTTGACAGTACCTGCTTCTGTCAGCTTCCAGGCTTGCTCCCAGTGAGTGGGTAAAAATGGCTGAAGATTGATAATAAAAACAAAAAAAGATTATATATTTACAACATTGTGTTTCGAACAAATTTCAGCTTTAAAGACCAAGTGTTTTTATCTTACCTTGGTGCAATGGTCTGTAAGAAAGATTGATAAAAATATATTCAATAAACACGAATCACAATTCAATGCAATTTATATATTTCGAAATTTGAGCTTAATATGTGAAATATGAAAAAAAAACCCACTGTCTTCATGATAGTAGAACAGTTCAATCAAACTATGATATATTGGATAAGTTTAATCTTAAATGTACTTAGTACAAGTATTTAAGAACTACAATTTAGTTACCGAACAACATCCTAATGTTGTCGAGTTCTCCCACAATTTTGCCAATCATTGCTTTCAACACTCCAATTTTGTCTTCAACTGTTGATAGCAAAACAAATAGTGTGTCAAAAAATATACATGTCTATATATCAAAAATATATATATATCAAAAGTATATGTAAAATTTTTAGGGATAACTTACATGAGTTGCTGTCGGAGGCTAGGGCATCAAGTACGGCCTGGGTGCCCCCATTGATGCAGTTCAACGCCTGATTCACCATAAGCTTACATTCCTTGAGAGCAATGATGTCATCTGTAAAGGAAGCAAGAGATAAGAGATAATTATAATCTTTGGTGTGTGAAGAGTTATATTGATATCATATGATATTCACATTGAATCTTTTTAAACTTAATTATTGTTGTTTGTTTTATTTCAATTTTGATCAGAGGCAGAAAATAAATGTGTGCTGATGTTTAGCCTCGTTTTAACCACTGACCTTTCGTGCATCCCTGGGGAATAGAAACTGGCTTGGCTGGGATCATAGCGTGACCCTCTTCAGCTAAAAGCACAAAATAGAACAATCGAATATTAAGTAAATCAATTTATCATAAACTTTACAATGTATAGACTTTACATTGTCTTTTATTTTGCAATTTCTACTCAAAAAATTATATTATACACAATGCAGATGATGCAGACGATAAAAACGAACACCTAAGAAAGAAATGATGCTTTATTTTTGGAAATTTATTTTTTTTTTAAATCTATGCAATCAAATGTTGCGGGTGTATGTAAAGTAACTCGGCACTCTTCACTAATTAATTTATGAATCCGCAACATAAGCTAATTTTATGAAGAAGTAATTAGAATATTCTGCTGTTATTCATTGATAGAATATTATTGATATAAATCAATTGTTTAAAACAAAAAATAACTACATAAATTAATGAAAAAAAAACGTTTACATAATGCCTTTGTAATGATACTCGTTAGTACTTGACACTTGTATAAACAACGTTTAAAAGTTCTCAGTTTGACATTTGATGATAAAATATAAGATAACGAGTTTATTTAGTATCATCCAAAACTAAAACAACAATCCACATATCGTGGTCAAACAATTAATTAGCAATCTTGTTAAAAATGTCGACATAAGTACTTTCAGTACTTTGATTACCTTTCTTTTCATGCATATCTACAAGATGGATGGCCCCTGACAACATGTCGAGGATCTCATATTTGCTCTGGTCGCCATTTTCTAAAGACAGAAACGTGAAAGGATAATATTATTATCCTATGTACAAGGTTTATTAAAAGTGATTTCTTATAACCATATTTATATTACATTTTAAGGTTTCACATTATGACATCTGATGACATATCAACCCAGTATTTAAGCTGAATATAATAGCCAAATATCTAAGAGTTTACAACCAGACTATTATGCAGATCTAATTTACCTCCACTCAGTGTTTTCTCGATCACAGACTTGAAGTATTTCATGTCCCCCAGGATGTTTGACACAATGGAGGCCTTTTTGGCATCATCGTAATCATCTAGAAAAGTCAGAGCAACATGGATAAAAACAAAACCAAACATATATAATAATCACAAACAAATCAAAAACCTAGCACCCCTTCTAATTATCCCTTTTAACTATGTAGATTGGTAAATAATCACGATGGTTTCAATTTCACTATGTTCGCGATGTATCATTTTTCCACGAAATTAAATCCATCGTGAATACGTGTACTATCATTAGTTTTCAAAAATGTGTTTATGCTTTTACTTCGATCATTGCGCCATTTCTTGCAGCGTGAAATTAAAACCATCGTGATTGGTACTTTTTGAGAAATCGTGAAATTTTAACACCGTGGAATTTTAAACGACTTATAGTATTTCAATAAATTATTGCATCAGTTACAAAATTAAGAACTCAGTTAAGGAATTCTTACTGTCTACGGTGGCCAGATATCCCGATACCCAATGGTTCTCATCGTCGTCGTTGTTGTTGTCGTCGCTATCCTTCTGAAATTATGTTTAAATGCTAATAAGTATTCAAGCAACAATCGAAAAAGAAAATAAGTCTCTGAAAACCTTCTCCGATTGGTCAGCCTTTAGAAATACATTTTATTAAATTAATATGTATGCACTGAATAATGCAGCATGATATTCTTTATTCTAACAAATGAAAAAATACAATTTCAAATAAATATATCTTTTACGAGATCAAATAAATATATTTCGACTTTAGAGTGTTTAGATAGAGATTATTTCTTTGCGACACAGTGTTTTATGCACAATTCTGCTTTGTCAACAATGAATATTCATCTTACCTTAATGCAATGGTCTGTTAAACAAAAAGAAAATTTACATTCAATTAACTTTGTTAAAATATTTAGATAAAAAAATTTAAATATTTAAAAATGTGGTTTGATATGTTTTCTGTTTATGACATAATTTTTTCGTGATATCAAAATAGTTGAATTGATTTATTTGACTGAATTTATCTTTAACATTTTAGGTGTGATAATTTATATACCGAACAACATCCTAATGTTTTCGATTTCTCCAGCAAGTTTGCCAATCATTGTTTTCAATACTCCGATTTTGTCTTCAACTGTAAGTTACAAAACAAATATTTCAATAAATACACAGAACAATTAGATATACAAGGCTTCATCCAAAAATAATAATGCCATCATTCTTTTTCTGCCGTTGCATTATAGAAGATAATATCCATTAAAAATTTACAAACATTTAAAATGGGACGTGGTTGCTTCATAAGTATTAACGTTAAAGTCGAAGTGTTTATTTCAGAGTGAATAACAATAGTTGAAATATAGAATACTCAGTATACATGATATCTTTAAATAAAATAGCATGCCCTTTTCCTGCCCACTGTAAAGTTATTTAGAACGTTATTGTTCTATTTAAGATTAATACGTGTGAACTTAATCTGTGCATGTTAATCAAACAATATGCAGCCCGGCCTGCAATCTGTATATCGTTTTGTAGAGTTCAAGATTAAACCGAAGGCGCAATACAGATGTTAACGTTATCAAAGAAATTTTCAGATATTAATTAAAATTGGAAGTTTTGTATCTGCTGCGTTGCTTACATGATTTGCTGTCTGAGGCTAGAGTATTCATAATGGTGTTGACACCCCCACTGATGCAGTTCAAGACCTGGGTAACCATAGGCTTACATTCCTTGAGAGCAATGACGTCATCTGTAAAGGAAGCACCGAGAGTGACCAATGGGGCTCAGATATACATTTTAATGTTCAACTTTTGATTAATCCTGATGTGGAATTAACCAAAAGCTTTGAACAGAATATCCGAGACCTCAAATGAAGGAATGATAGTGTTCTGTATGTTAAGAGTTAACACGACAATAGTATCAAATTTGATGAAGCTCGGCAAATCAAAAGTAATGACTTTCATTTCGATTTTGTTTATGTTATGAACATAAAAATGTTGACGGCTGGCCCCGTTTTGAATACTAACCTTTTGTGCATCCTTGGGGAAGAGACGCTGGCTGTGGCGGAATCATAGCATGGCCCTCTTCAGCTGAAAATTACAAAATTACCAGAGTATACTAATTTGATTGGGCCTTCTTATAATCAGTAACGGTAAGATGCGTTTTCTATCATAGATTTTATACTTTTCAGGCTGACAAAAGTTTCTCTTATCATAAATTCTTTTCAGACGACGACACCAAATTCTAAGTCATCAATGGCGTTTATTTTTGGATGTTGATTCAATGCAACAAGTCGCTGCAGATATACCGTGTGTTTTCATAACTCTACACTTATAAGCAAATGAAAATTTACTGACACTAAAAAATGTTTGGATAAAGGTCTTCAAAAGAGCGATATTGTCCCTTCAGTACTTTCACTACTTCGATTACCTTTCTTTTCGTGCATTTCTACAAGATGAAGAGCTCCTGACAACATGTTCAGGATGTCATAGTGGCTTTGGTCTACTAAAAAGAAAACAAGAATACTTTTGATCATTGGTCTCGATGAAAAATAATTGAATTGATATTCATTTGTTGAAATTTTTATCTTTACATGTATAATTTTCTTTGAATCTGTTGGGAACGAACATGTATAAGGATCACTGCATTCAGATGATTATTTTGTTCTACAAAGAGATTATCTAATTCTAGATCTATTCTATCAACACATGTTTCGGTAAAAAAAAAATTGCTTAAGGCAATTTCGCTATTTCGCTATATTGAGTTTATCACATCTTCACTATTGTTTTTGATCCGCTCCGCTCTACATAAACTATTGATGACAAAATGTAGAGCGGGGCGGATTAAACCTACTTGAATTGTGGAGATGGGTTGACTGGGGGCGCATTCCTGAAATCTAGTGATTACTGTAAATCAACACCTTTTGAATTCAATTGCGTCACTTCAATGTGTTTACGACACTATGAAATCGGCCGTGTTTTCAAGTTTTACAAGTATTACTGCTTCTTTAAGGTGGCATGGGACACCTTCATATTGTGACGTAATTCCTATCGAAATAAACAATATGATATTTTTGTAATTTTTTTCTTCCTAATATTGTTACCCAACAGCGTAGCGCAATGGGTTAGAGCGTTAACTACCAGTTCAAATCCCGTTGGGGCTTCTATAATTTTTACCTTTCCAAAATGCTTTTGAAACATATTTTTTGTCAAAATTGTAAAATTTGAACATTCTAAACCGGTGAAAGTATTTTGATTATAATGTAGTTTTAACTACATTAATATCGACAGATGTCCCAAACCACCTTAAGATTACGCAGGCTGACATGTGTAAAGATTTAATTTACCTCCACTCAGTGTTTTCTCTAACACAGACTTCAAAAACTTCAGGTCGTTAAGGATGTTAGACACGATAGAAGCTTTTTTGGCATCATCGAAATCGTCTGGAAAATTAAAGCAGCATGGATTAAAACTAACAACATTTTTATTCATGTACTTGATATACTACTATATATATTTCAAACAAAATCAAAACAGACCAAAAAAAAAAAATACACTTACCAATTGAAAAATTTCAATACATATTATATTGTATCAATCACAAAATTCAGACTTTAGAACATGCTTACTGTTCACTGTCGCCAGATATCCCGACACCCAATGGTTTTCATCTTCGTCGCCTCGCTTCTGAAAAAAAATGAAGTTTTTAATAGCTGTTAGGTAAGGCTTTTACTTTTTTTCCCTCCTTTGAATATGAATAGTTATGAAATTTTTAAAAGGGAAAAACTATTCCTATAGACATTTCACCGATTTGTAATGAACGTCTTTCTCTTTATATACATGGGTTTTATATAATAAAGCATTATAAATAATCGATATTTTGATTTTTTAAGGTTAAGTTGATTGTTTCTATATTGAAGATATTCAGGTGATAGTGTTTCAATATTTTACTAAGACTTTCAACGGAATTTGGAATCTGCAACAACACAAAATTCATCAGAATTTTTAGAAAATCTAAGAGAGTCAAATCTTCAGAAATAGATCTTTCTCCAAAAGTATATGTATCTTCTATCAATACATGTAGTTTACATTTTATGTAATCTTTTAATGCATGTCAACTTTTATTTTGTGATTTGTTTAGAACATATTCTGTAGTGTAGATATCAAAACTAGAGAGTGTGGTGTACTTTCAGCCTAAAACCGCGCAAATAGAAAATGCCACATTCTACAAGAATTTTACCTTTGATAACCTTTTTTTAAAATCTACATCACTGATCCCCGTTTTTATTATGTCAATTTAATACTAAGGATATTGAGAGATTTCATTTCAAAACAAATGTTTGATATCATTTAAGGTCATAAAAAATGCAAGCAGTTTTATATCAAGTTTTTCTAATGTTAATGTTAAATTAAATATCTGTATCTTGACCGACTTTCTGTTTCCCTATTCCTATTGAATTTATTCAATAAAATTATGTTTAAACAAAAATTGATCCATCGTTCACAAAGAAACAACAACAGCAAAAACCTAATCTAATCTAGACCTAAAATATAATGTGTGAAATAAAAGTACCAATTTACACGAGAAAAAAATGTAATATTTCTAGGCGTATTTATTCATTATTTTTATTTTATTATTAATAATTATTTTTATAATCTTTTTTTTTACTTATCATATTTTTTAAAACGTAATTTCTTTAAACAAAAATAAACCATGAAATTATTATTTCTGATCAGATTGAATATATTGTTGTACGAGTATTAAAGAGACTACCATATAGATATACCTTGAAAGAGCGAGCGGCGGTCAGCGCCAAAAGTCCCAAGAACAAATAGGCAACGCGCATATTCAGGTTCTTCTCTTCCTCTGTTATACGAAAAATGTCTAACGCGACCACCTCTACAGTTTTTATATATATACATACCCCCCCCCCAAGTCTATTTCGAAGTAAGATTTAAATGTTGATTTCTTTCTTTATTGCTTCAATGCTAATTAATCCTCTGGTAAAGTCTCGGTTTTGAAATCGCTGTCCGAATAGTGGTATCAAAATAAATAAACAAGATTTGATAACCCCTGAAGCATATCTGAACTTGATCGTGGTTTAAATATTTTTATAGTGAAAAAGAAGTTCAAATTTCAGTCAATTCAGATTGATCTTGTGTTGAATAGTCATCGTCTTATTATTTATTTTCAATTTAATTCCAAAGCAAAAACTGGTGTTGAAATTTTTTTCTAGAACTTAACAACTTTCAAAACATTGTACATGAGAAGGAAAATATCAATAGGCCAGAAGTGCGATCAATAAATGAGTAACGATATGTTTTTTTTTTCTAAAATTAAGTCATAAATGAAGTTTAATATTAGGGATGAATTTTCAGATGATATTAAGGCATTACGTCGAAATTTTCTACTTTGTCCGACATTTGTTGTCATGACAGCCTTACCAGCAGAAGAACCGGTAAACTTTTCATTTCAATTTGATCCGGTTCATTAATTTTTGATTGCTACACATTTGTAAAGTCAAGAAGTTTATTAATATATCCCGTTGCCATGTCGTTGTGTTTTGCAATGATCATCCCTACGTGTGTACATTAGTACCTTACGACTAAAATTTTTACATCACGTCTTAACATTCAGATTTACAATTTGTTTGGGTCTTTTTTTCTAAGATTTTCCATTGGCCGCTGACATCTATTCTGCAAATGAAATTTGTATCGAAATAGATGAAAGATTAAGTATTCAATGACCTGTTAGACATCTGTAGAATTTTTACGACGGAGTTGACACCCCACCTTCCCCAATATTTACAGGTATACTTATTTATTTTACATTATAGTCATTAAACAACAGACAGAATTAGATAACGTTACATTGTAATCCTGTGTAACATTACAAGATTTAACAATACAGAATAAGTAGATCAGGTTTATACACAGTTTACTTAGACATTGTAAAGTGTTTGGATTTTTCTAAAACGATATGTTTCCACAAGTTTGAATCCAATTAACTTTTTTAATTTCTTCATTTAACAAATTTTAAAAGCCTTCTGTGGATAGGGTTTATGACCTTCTGGGACCGAGGTCATGAAGTAAAATGTTGATATGGAATGACTCCACTCCACTGACTGTATAAACATCCATTGATGGACCCTTTGGTACATTCATATCACATTTGTTCAATTCAACTCAATTTATTGTCCTTGAGCTGTACAACTCATCAGATTACAAAGTATAGTACATATATATACAAATTTACAATGTGCAGTAGGTGGACATAAGAAAAAAATAATGTACACAACATAAAATATAATTTGACATATATGTATGCTTGGTAGCTTAAACTGAAGTATCATTACAACGCTGAGCTCTTATTTTTAGAGCGCTAGACAAATATTTACCTAAATTATTGAGTTCCTTTGTATCGTTAGCACTTAAAAGTTGAACTAACTTAAAAACACTTGGTTTTTTGTAATAAAAACTCTTTATATATTTCTTTCGTAATTCAGCGTAAAAAGGACAGATGAGTATAAAGTGGAACTCATCTTCTAAATCTTTTTTATTACAAAGATTGTAAAATCTCTGGTTTCTTGGCAACTTGTTGTCTCGATCTTTTTCAATATTTAAAGAGTGTGATGAAGTTCGAAAAATACTTATAATTTTTTTTAAATTATAATTAATTGGTTTTCTGAGATAAGATTGCAGACAAAAATTATCTACGAGATGCTGATATAACACATTCTTCGGTGAGGTTGAAAAAGATGACATCAAACTTTGTTCATAAATATCTAATATTCTACACTCAATTATCTTGTAGGTTTTACATTGATTTGAACACGTTTCGTCAAACAAAATGAATAATTTAAACCCATGCTAGACAACTCGTTTTGTATGGAAACCACCCAGTTACCGTTATTGACAAGCATGCTTTCGTGCGCCTCCTTCAAGACAATGTTATTTGTATTTTTAATTTTTAACCAATATTTAAAAATTCTAAGTTTCCTTCTAATATACAAAGGCAGTCCACCCAGTTCACAATACACTAAATTATTTGTAGTTCTTTTGTTGACCCCAAAAATTCTCTTAACAAAAATTAAGATGTACCTTTTCTATATCGGGTGCTTTGTGGAACCCCCAAATTTCACAGGCATACGAATGAATACTATGTACAAACGTATCAAATACAGAACATTGAGATTTAACATTAAAAGAATAATTTTTCAAAGCGTTTGATATTGCAAAAAGTGCTTTCTGCTACATTTTTTTGAGTTTGTAAAAAAAAATTGTACTGGTCTTTTTTAAAGGAAGTTTTTACATAACTTATCAACCATTTGACCAATCAATGTCTAGTTGTAAATGGATTCTAAACATTCTACACTTTAGTGTATCTGCGTTTACAAGCAGAGGACATAAATTTGTCTTCTTTCCGAATTCTTCAAAAATAGTAACAGGTGTTAACAGGGAATTAAAACAAACTATTATGACATTCAAAAGTAAGGTGGAAATATATTTTCCTTTATACATTTTTATAATTCTAAACCCTTAATAATTGTATCTGTAATAAGAGGGTATCTTCTGATAATACGGTATAACAAAACAAATATATGATCGCCGCACAACGTGGTTACGCGCTCTCGTTAACAACCCTTACTGCCATAGAAGTGTACATGTACCAACCTTCTGAAAAAAAGTCTCCAATGTCATGTCATTCAAAATTCCCATTAAATTCATATTTCATTTTGTACAAAACACTTTCAGTTTCTAAATTTTTTTTTTAGTTTACATTAGATACATCTTCATTCATCAATTTTTAAAATCACGATTATATGTAGGTATTTTGAGGGGTTTTGCTTCTTTTCTTTTTAATTTTTTAGCCTTTTTTTGCACCCAAAATAACCAGATTGTTATGTGAATAAATGTGATAAAGAGCATGTAATTGTAAGCATGTAAAATGAAAGATTTAATAGTTTACCCAAAATATCAGTTTTCGCAGACGGACAGGACACAGACAGAAAATAAACAGACAGACAGAAACAGACAGACAGACAGACACAGACAAACATAATAAAATTGTCATGCCCCCGATCACATTATTAGTCTTTATTATAGAATCATTTGGTTATTACAAGGATGAACATTAAGCCATATGTCTGAATAACGCAGGGTTAAAACTACCCTATTTTTATTTTCTTATAGATTAAAATAGACAAGTATACATATTACATATCAGGTACTTTAATGCTCGGTACACAGTAAAAAGTGATGTAACACAGTTATGTCCATTGTTTTATATCTGTGGTTTTCAAAATCGCGCAAATCCAAATATCCTAGCTTTTTAATGCTTATTGATAAGTCTGCTTGTTCAAGTGCAACAATTTTTATATGTAAATATTTAATCTTGTTTAGATGTATGTACATATTTATGAAAATTCAGCAAATTTCATTTCAGATACATTTTATATATTTTTTGTTTGCATTTTTATAACAACATGTATTTACTTTTAGGGTATAAAAAAGGTTTAATTATGCCCTACTTTGTGTATAGTCATTTTAAATAACAACCGAGCTCATTTTGATCCACTAAGGTTTAACATATAAGTGCAAATGGCAAATTTTATTCGCCATCTAAAATGAACGCTTTTTAAAAAAATTTTGGGGGAGTGAGGTATTGTGATCAAAAAGACATTTATATAAGGCTTAATTTGTATCATGTTGGTAAGGTATTGCCACTTTAAGGATGGATTCTTTTCATATTTCATGTATTCAGAAAATTATGAAATTAAGCATGTAAAGACTTTAAGATATGCACATTTCAATAAAACCAAAAAAGTGTAGGGTCATCTTGCTTGATTTTTATTGAAGGTCATTTGAAATGTCAATGCTAAAAATAGATTTTTTTCATGTAGAAACACAGAAATTCCATGGTGGTATCTTAAATTGATTGTTGAAGAAACAAAATATAATTAGATGTAAAAAAAGCAACTTCAGTCTAAAGTTCTATGTTAAAGCATGGTATTAAGTGGTAAAAAAACCCGAACTTTTGTCCTTGAATCTCACAAAATATTCATTCCGAATTTCCTCTGTACACTCTATTAATTGATATTTTGGTGTTCGCCAATCCCCCTTTTCATGGATTTTTTCGATATAATCATATATTCAGAATTTAATTTTTTTATATTCATAGTGAAGATCCATAGTGAGAAAATCATTAACAATAAAGGAATCATTGGGTATTCATGCATATAAGATTGTAAAATTAGCTCGAATTTCCTCATCTTTAAAATTTTCATTAAAAACATTAAACTATTTTAATGTATTTTTAAGACAATTATTAATAAGGCCAGACAAGCAGTTTGATAATATATTCTTTATAGAATGTGATATTATGAATTGTTGCTATTATGATTATGTTTCAAGTCAAGAAATAGTAAAAATCTCAGTCTGAATTTCCTCTGATACAAAGTATATAAGATTAACTGATTTTAAGAAAGTAACAATTTTTCCTGAATCTAATTGAAGCTGTATTATGAAATTTTAAAAAAAAGTGTGTACATTTACTACTAATATATGATATTATTTACAGTAAATTAAAACTACATTGATCACAATTCTCAAAAATGTACAATGAAATTATGTCTTCCTGTTTACAATTAAACAGTTGGCTGATGTGGTTAACAGATATCAGTGCAAAAAACCGCTAAACAAATGCTAACTATTATCAACCATGCTAATTCAAAAAGTCATACTAAAAAGGGATTGATAATAATACTTGTACTGTTGTACATGAAAAAATAGTACACTCAAAGCAATGGTCTGAAATCTTAGCTTTCACAGTTTGAAGCAAAATATTTGTTTAAAGATGAACATATTTTCAAAGACTTTGTATCATGTGGACCTTTTTTCACATCTTCAGAAAAGAGATTGTATTCTTTGCTGTCTGTGATATAAACAAGTTGTAAAAAATTGATTCTTTTCATATTATTTATATTACCATAATCATGATATTTTGAATAATGATAATTGAGACTGTGTATAATATTTTAAAATCAAGAAATTTTAGGGTAATCTTCATTGATTTTCTGTCAATGTCATTTGAAAGTCACTCCTTAAAATAATACATTTACACAGGTGAGTTTTTAAAATCTATGCATGTAAATAAACAACTCAGACTATACAAATATTTTTCACCACAAATTTATAAAATTTGTTATTTATTTTCAAACACAAATTCACATGTAATGAAATGGTGAAAAGAAAGCAAAAAAAAAATATCTTTAATCTAAGTTTCCTCCATAAATTTATCAAATTTCTAGATTGTGTTTCATACACAGACCCAAAATTTCATTTTGATTTTTACAATGGAACATATATTGTCAAATATATTTAGTTTTCTCTCTGAAGATATATCAAAGGTTCATAATTGCTTTACACAGTAAAACTGATCTTAGATAATCATGCAAATTATAAATAAAAAATTAGCCTGAATTTACTCTACATTTCAAAAATCATGAATATACAGAAAGTTTGTAAAAACAACGGTTTTATACCCAATAAAATAACAATTTGGGGTAATGATGACATATAATAGTAATAAGCATCTATTTTAGTAGTACATGTATGTCATGCTTATGTATGAGGTTTACATGTACATAATTATTCCGAATTTCCTCTGTCATATCACATTATGAATATTAAAAGTTTAATGTATAACTTTCGCAGCTTTTAAAACATCATGTGCATGCAATTAAATAAAAGATAACTCTTTTAAAATTAATTTTCGGAGCAAAATTTCAACTTTGAATTACATGTAAAGGTTGGAAAAGCCACCTTATACATGTATCTACAACATTGCATTTCAGTTAGAAAATTCATCTTTAAGTTTTTTCAAAAGAA
The DNA here is from genome assembly GCA_016163765.1 of Magallana hongkongensis. Classification (NCBI taxonomy): domain Eukaryota; kingdom Metazoa; phylum Mollusca; class Bivalvia; order Ostreida; family Ostreidae; genus Magallana; species Magallana hongkongensis. Next base: position 4,017,903 of record WFKH01011581.1, on the reverse strand, counting down.
TTGAAAAATAAATGGCAGTGAAAAAATATAACATTATGGTTTAACAAAACTACTTTTGACTAAAACTTTTAGAAAAAAATCATTGGAATAAACAAAAGCAATGAGATTGATAGCATTGATTTCAACATTTCTACAAAACATTTCTCCTGATTAAAATGTTTTTCCAGTAATTTCTCTTTTTCTCTGTGTAAGATGTACTTCTGCTTTCTGGCATGACATATTCTGATAAAACCTCCTTTCATTAACAGCTGCTATTTGTGTGGTGTGAGAATATCTTGCTGAAAATAAAGAACCTTAAATTGTACATACATGTTATACACAATATTGGAAAAAAAAGATGTTGATTTGTTCCAAAATGGTTTAAAAAAAAAATGCCCTGTTGACTCAAGGTGAAAAAGACAAATGTGACAGAATGGTCACTGTCATTATTTTAGTACAAAGAAACATCACTAGTCTAGATTACAATAAACCTTCTCTTACTAGTTTTTACTGAAGCTGTCAATCCCTTCTTGAAATTATTAAGAATTAACTTTAAATCAAACTTGCAACATGATCGACTAAGTGAAAAATTAATACACATTTGAAGTAATGTACTTACTATTCAACAAGCAACCTTCCTGCCTTGAGAAATAATCTCCTCCTCTTTGATTTTGTATATAGGGAATTTTATGCTGCTTAATTTGTGGTGTGTTCCTCTGGTGAAAGTCCTAATTTTTGTTCACCTAGAACAAGAATATCTTTCATATTCAATAGCACATGATTATGCTGCAATACAAGATATCCTTTATATTCAATTTGTATATTAGACAATATTGGTTTATAAGTGATTGACAAAAAGCAACAGAGCCAAAAACAATGACATACAGTAAAAATAACATTACCAGCAATTATATGTAATTTAGTCTTATTTGCTAATTCTTATTTGCTAATCACTGTATGAAAGTAAGATATACTCGTATAAATGTGCAGTTATGAAGCTTACCTCTACCAAATAGCTTAGTGTATTATTTCTCAATCTGTGCAACACTAGCTGCCACTGTAACCAATGATGTGACTGAATAGGCAGGCTTTGTGTGCCATCGTCTTTTTAATGCTTCCATTTGCTTGAGTGCTTCCAAGACTAGCGTACTGATTTTACTATAATTGAAAAAAAAAAGAAAAAAAAATCATTCTAAAATTAAATTCTCCTGTAATGTATTTTCTGTATCCGTATGGGCCGCCATAGATTTTACAATTGAGATTAAACATTTGAAATTTTTGAGTACACTGTAGAACTGTTCTCTGATCATTTTCTAAGGGAATTTATTCTTAATATTTACAGAATTACATAAATGCATGCTATATAATGCTGCCTACGTATTAAATTACCGATCGTCTGCTTGTGCAGTGGGGGATGTGAATGATGAATGAAATACATGTAATGTTATATAGTCATGCATGTTATAGTCATGAATGTGCGATGGTTGAGCTTGCAATGTGTATGTTATGAAATTAGTGCCCTACATTGCTGGTTTTCTTAATTTTATTAAGTCTAAAGTACGTCAAACTTACATTTTCTTCTGCAAACTACATGTATCTCGATTTCCTCTACTGGAATTTCCTCTGATTCATCTCGCTTGTTGGTTGCAGCGTTTCTAAAATAGTTGTGTTTCGGATTTTTTCTTGTTTGATCATTATTTCGTTTTATCCCATCTCTGTCAGTGGACATTTTAAAAGGATTCGTACTGCCGTTTCCGTCGCTTTGAACGAAGCGACCTTTTCTCCTTCCCCTCTCCATTATTTGTTGTTGTTCGCGCTGACTACGGTATGTCGTAAATGACATGATTTTAACCATTTCTTTGTCATTTACACTTTCAATAAGGCAATATTATGTGAATATAAACTAATTAATGAAGAATTTTTAGGTTTTTTTGTTAATTGTAGTAATTTGAATTTTACGACATGTTAATATATGGAGACCCATTTGGGGTAAAAAATGATGAGAAGAATCCATCCTTAAGGGAATTACCATAAATCTAATTGCTTATTTGTCATATTGTGTTGTTAAATGTCCTTTCAAGAACTTCACTCACACTCGACCCCACTGGTACCCACAATGGTGGCCAAGAATTCTTAAAAAATACTGCATACACATCATCAAAATGTTTGAAACATTCCAAGAATAAAATTAGCGGTATAACAGTTCGTGTTTTAAGCGTTTTGATTTGGATTCATGGATCATTCAATGAATTAGTTAATAAATTAACTTCTAATTAATTAACTTCTACATGTCATTTGTATGCAATTTAACGCACCTAACACACACTTTTCGTGTATTCGACAGATTAAAAAAAACAATTTTTCGTTGTATTATTGGCCAATCCTGAACATTGATAACGAAGCCTCACGAACAGCAGCCTTAATAAATGTTTCACTGGACACATCTACACGAAATGCCGGAAATGTTTAGTCACATTGTTGAGTAACAATGGAGTTGTCCCTGTGTTAGTTTGACAGAATATTACATTCAACTGCAGGAGAGTAGCGGGGACTTTGATTAATATGTCCAGCCAACATGTATGTCCACGGGAGAAGGGGCGGGACCTTACCTCTCATAAAACAATAGGTCGTCGTAAATGCCATACCTACAGTGCTATACCTGCAAGGGCGCTCACACGGACCAACACCATGTGGATCAGTACACTGGTAAGTTATTTTTACGTAGCATCCTTATCAATTTGACACAATTAAAATAATATTGCTTTAAAAAGAGTACGGTTCATTGCGTTGCAACGTCAAGAAATTATCTTACTCAAATCTCGGTCAATGATTCTTTCATGAACGTTTTAAACTGCTTAGTGAAATATTCAGATTTTGTGTAGAGAAATACTTGTTTGCAAGTGTCACATCTGTCTCGCTTTTCAAAGGGTTGAATGGTTTACCGGGGCTTTCTGAGGATTGCATGGGCCATTCATGAGGAGTTAACACCCTTGTGACTATTTATAAATTTGTATATCCATTATAAATTGTTTAAGTTACACACATTGAACTGAATTGTTAAATACATACCAAAAATATAGATAAACACGAACCATAGTAAAAACAAAATTACCCGCATTGCCCTTTTTGACAAGTTAAATTGATTGTGAACAAAATATTTTTGTTCAAACAAGCGGAAGAGCATTTCATCACTGTAGTCCCGTCTGTTTTACTGACAGAAAAAAATCTGCAACATAATTTAAATTGCAGATTTCAGTGGATAAATGAAGAATTGTCAGAAAAGGACATAAATCGGACTACAAAAAACTGTCATTAAAAACGTAATATATGTGTCAGAATTCCTCCAGATGTGTGTCATAATGGACCCATGAACCCGTGGTCCTGAAGGCACTAGGACAAGGGATGTGTTTATGACGCGATTCTCGCGCGCATTGATGGGTTAGTTGACGTCTCGTCAATGTTGCACAGTTCGTGGTCTGTCCATTGATACACTAATTACAGTATACATCTTACTCACCAGAACTATTAAACTAGGTGACTCTAGTTTACACAGGATTTGTCTACTCTAAGATTGTATTGAATAAATAGATATACTTGTTTGTGAATGTTTGTGTCGTGTCTCATGAAATGATTTTTTTTTTTATATGACGACATTTCGTGCTATTAATAATAGTATTGCGAAGAAGCCATTGTTTATGGGCAACATAGCGGAAAAAATAAATACCATCCTCGAATGATGCGTGTTTTATATCTATACATGCCTTTTATTGTTTATCCTATGAAAGAGTTCGTCAAGGTTGCCCCTTGAAACCAATCTATTTACTGTTATTTTAAGCGTAAATACCTGTCGCATGCCTTTAATCTTGTTTATAAACATATGTAACATTCATCATTATCTAGCATGTCTACCACACTTTCACAGTTTTTAGTTATTGTAAAGTCTTATTTTCTTCATACAAATTCAATCAGCACTTCAAACAAATTTGGTTGTTGTTGTAGATACTTCTTGTCGCGCTCTACTTGACCTGTGTCTTATGTCAGTCGACGCCCACGTGTGTAAGTATTTACTATTTAGGATATAAATTTAAAGGATTGATATCTCAATAAATAATATGGTGGTGTTGATTCATGTGGTGTTTTTAAACTCCCCTTTTAAAATCCAAACCTTTGTTAGTTTTTATGGTCGAAACTAATTTGATCAAAACAGATATAATCAATTACTTTAATTTTTTTTCTTATTACAATGATTTCCTATTCGTTGGTTTTACTAAATTTAATACTAACGGTGCCTGTACTTTAAAAAGTATCAAACTGATTTTTAGAAATGCAAGCAGAGAGGTTTCCTCTAATTTCACTATACACGAATTTAAAATACTAGTAATCTGAATATTTACAGTCATTATCAAAACGGGTTCACGCGATACTTAGTTTTTAAAGAAACAATAACTATTATGAGATCATAAGATCTTCATTAAAGATCTATTGATTCAAAATGCAAAAAATAATTAGTTGCTTTTGTATTATTTTAAGGACCCTCCTTGCAAGGCCGGAACAGAAACGTGTGTACAATTATCAAGATGTAAAGGGAAACAGTGCAATATGTGTGCTGGTACGTTGCAATTGGATTCAATCCCAGTTTTATTTCAAAAAATATTGCTGATTTTGATATGAAATACAGAACTCTTGAAATCTAAAACGATTGTTACCATATATTAGTTCGTTTAATGCCTTTTGTCTCTAAACATAAACTATCTGTTTTTAGAAACATCAAGCATTCAGGTCAACAAAGCTGCCAGTTTACAAATCCCTGGAATGGGACAACTGCAAAAGCAACAGCTTCAAATGTTGCTCCAAGCAAAAATGCTGCAACAACAGAACCAGGACCCAACTAACATAGCAACAGATGCCACGTTGATTGACCCCGTGACCCCGCCCCCTAACGACTGGTCCACTATTTTTGGAGGGAACACAGCTAACACAGGAGCAGCCACGGGTAAGACGCTTACAGGATAGAGGGGGTGGGAGTTTCTTGATTTTCTTGTTTGATATTTTTTATTTGAAAAAAAAGAAAGAAAATGATAATTTTTAACTGTGAAACAGAAAACGAGGGGAATTAATCCGACATTTACATGCATAGTAGAGGGGAAAATATCTGATATTTATGTAGGAAATGGATATTTTATATAATACATGTACATGTATGATCAGCGGGATAGAGAAAAAAATGCTATCAATATTCTGATTATGTTCTTTGATATTCTTATATATTTTAATCATGAGATACTGGTTTTTTTACAGGTTCAAACTCCTTCTCTATGAACGATTACTTGTAAGTACAATATTTGAATAATCAATTTCCATATTCAAATTTTTATTAGCAACTATTCGAAAAACATTTGGAGAAGACATTTCTAATTCATAACTAAATATAAAAGAAAATCACTTAAATATTCATAAATACAGAATATCCGTATTTCACTGATTATTTTGGATTGGTTTTTTTTTTTAGTTTATCCGGATACTTATTTGACGGCTTCGGTATGGGACTAATGGCATGAAACAAAACACCCGTCACACGAACAGCATGGCACATGTTTAAAATTATAAACACTGCTCTCATTTTCATCCCTTTTTTGTTATGTATAACTTTGTTTACAAGTTAATAAATATTATACGACAATTTTTGATGTTTTGTTTTGTATAAGGCCAAAATAAAGTAAAAGTACGTTGTAGGTTTCCAACCTTAAATGATTCCTACATATATAATGTGTAGGTATATATCGACATTTTTTTCTGGGAAATAATCATTTTTTAAGTTCATTAAAAGAATTCCTATGCTGATTTCTTGCACCAAAAAAAAAACAGAGAAATTGCATATATCAGTAAGAAGTATTTAGGTATCTTTGTGACCATATCTGACACACGACAACAAAATGTAGTAATTGAATGTAACGTTTCTATATTTACTGATCCTATTTATTTCCAAGTGGAAGAAGGAAACCAAACTTTTACTTCATTTGGCCATACTGGTTCTCTGACAAAGATGGTGTCTGTAACTTTTGATAGAGGTTAACTTGTCAATGATTCCAACATGGCGGAAGTGATAGAACCCTGACAGTGATAAGTAATTTAGTTCTTATCAGTCATGACCCCACTATTTATCGCTGGACGCTACTACGGTCAATATTTATACATCATGGTGACTTTGTGCATTTGCATTTTCTTGGCCCTGGGGAATGTTTGTGGTGAGATTTCACGTTGATCTGTCTTCAGCACAGCCATTTTATCTTCGATACTTCTGTTCAGCAAGGTGGACAGATTTTCTTGATGACTTGCATTACGTAACCTTTAAATAAACTCAGTTCATAATGACACTTATTTTGCATGAATTTTAAAGTTAAACTTTTGATCTTATTAATTTTAATGAAATTTCTTTAAACATTATATACAGGCTCTCAATACAATAATATTACAAAATGTATTAATATTCAATTTAAGTTAGATTGGAAAATCTAATTGATCAGATTTCTCTTAGAACAATGAATCTCTATTTTCATTTATCTATTTATTTATTATTTTATTCATTGCTTATTTTTTTTTATTTTTTTTAATTGAAAATTTAAATACAATGGTAGTCAAAGTAAAATGATGGCATGGAGGAG
>WFKH01011581.1:3954516-3964775 GCA_016163765.1 Magallana hongkongensis | reverse complement strand
GGGGGATGGATTTTTACATAGGAATATATAGAGAAAATCTTTAAAAATCTTCTTCTTAAAAACTATTTGGCCAGAAAAGCTTAAACTTGTGTGGATGCATCTTCAGATAGTGTAGATTCTAATTTGTTCAAATCATGGTCCTCGGGGGTAGGGCGGGGCCACAATGGGGGGATGAATTTTTACATAAGAATGTATAGAGAAAATCTTTAAAAATCTTCTTCTCTAAAACTATCAGGCCAGGAATGCTCAAATTTGAGTGGGAGCATCCTCAGATAGTGTAGATTCAAGTTTGTTTAAATCATGGTCCCTGGGGGTAGGGTGGGGGCACAATGGGAGGATCAAGTTTTACATGGGAATATATAGAGAAAATCTTTAAAAATCTTCTTATCAAAAACTATTTGGACAGAAAAGCTTAAACTTGTGTAGATGCATCCTCAGGTAGTGCAGATTCAAGTTTGTTCAAATCATGGTCCCCGGGGGTAGGGTGGGGCCACAATGGGGGGATCAAGTTTTACATAAGAATGTATAGAGAAAATCTTTAAAAATCTTCTTCTCAAAAACTATTTGGCCAGAAAAGCTTAAACTTGTGTGGATGCATCCTCAAATAGTGTAGAATTAAGTTTGTTTAAATCATGGTCCACAGGGATAGGGCGGGGCCACAATGGGGGGATGAATTTTTACATAGGAATATATAGAGAAAATCTTTAAAAATCCCCTGGGAAAGTTTTCAGCCCAAAATGCAGTAACTTGTGTAAAAGCATAGGTTGTGCAGATTAAAGTTTGATCAAACCATGATTCCCTAGAGAAAAGTGGGGCCACAAAGTCGGGGGGGGGGGGGGGGGGGGGTTATATAGGAATAGAAAAAAAAATCTTCTTACAGGTACAACAACAAAAGGGGTTTGGTATTTACCATAAAGATATGTGGATTAAAATTGGCAGATTTTTAAAAATTTTTTAGCAAGATCTACAGTACTTAGTTGTCAAGATATTTTGATTTTGATACTGTAATGCTGATCTGATCAGAGTTAAGGCTATTGTTGCTCAGGTGAGCGATGTGGCCCCTGGGCCTCTTGTTTTGTCTTAAAGGAGCTTTTGAAAATATGTTAAAAAGATTATCCCATGATTTTAGAAGTTGCTCAAGTTGTTGGATGGAAATCAATTTTCAAAACAAACCATGAAAGATTCCATGTTTACACATGTAATAGGGATCGAAATAAAAAGAAATATAAAAAAAATTTGATGAAATACAGGAATGATTAAAATATCACCCTGTACGTCAGTGACCCTAGTATTTTTTTACAACATAATCCTTACAATTTGTTAATTGTTTGGTTTTCTTGCTTGTAGCACTGGAGCCTCCTTCAGAGGTGCTGCCTCCTATGGAGCAGGGACAGGGAAAATCTGGCTGGACAATGTGAACTGTACGGGGTCTGAGACTTCCATCACCCAGTGCCGGTCCAATGGCTGGGGGGCCCACAACTGTGGACACAACGAGGATGTGGGCATTGTCTGCTCATCTGGTCAGTCAGTGGTCTGGAGAGAGGCCTTGTTTCTCCTCTATTTATATATAGCAAATATACAATATAGCAAGAAAAATGACCCATTTGAAATATTAAAATACTACATGTTATTCAGAAAGGCAATTCTTTTTCGGCTATTTGAAGTTGTTTTTCCCACATTCATCCAGTAGAAACGTATCCCAGTAAGAATTGTTTGACTGTTATTTCAATAAATTATTTAGGTTGGTTACTTAACTTTGTGTGAATAAATATGTTTCTTTTGAATAGTCTACCAAAATACAACACAAAACCTCTGACATTAATTATCATTCCACCATTATGACCAAATATGTTTAACATTTCAATAATTTTACTGAATGTAATTTTTCTTCATACCAGGATCATACCCTGATTTCTTCCTGCTGATGACTGATACCAAGAACAGAAGCATCTACAGAATGGATCTAAATAGCTACAGCTATGAGGTGGTTCCCCTACATAACCATGACAACCCGATCTCCATTGACTTCGACAGTCAGAACCAGGACATCTATTGGACGGATGTAGGGTCCAATCAGATCAGGAGTGCCTCCATCACTGGCAGCAACGAGAAGGTCGTCAGACAGCTGGGCAATAGTAAGAATGGATTGACTTTTTTACTCAACTTTTGAAAAAAGAATCATGCATGCATACATATTCTAGTACATAATACGTTATCTATTTTATTTCCATTGCGATTTGTTATGCATGATTGCAGAATAATATAAATAATAATATAAATTTTTGATACATGTATGATATTGTAAAAGAATTAACTACCGGTTCTTTAGAAAGGTCATAACAAGTTTTACATGCATTCCTGATGACATGAAGAGCAAAATTAGACATGTATTGTATTTTGAATTTTGAAGGTGCCACACCTGATGGAATATCTGTGGACCCAGTGTCACGACTGGTCTTCTACACAGACACAGGCTACAATGTCATCGCCCTCATCACTATTGACGGTGCCTACTCCAAAACTGTTATCAACCAGAACCTGGATGAACCCAGAGCTATTGTCACAAATCCACAAACAGGGTAATGTCTTCTCACATCATTTCATTTGAAGACGATGTGACCAACCACCTTGTCTGGTTTTGAAGTGAGAGATGCTTAAGCTTCTCTAAGACATAGGTTAAATGTAAGACAGTCATAAATGTGTGTTAGTCAAATTTTTATTGGTATATTTCATAAACAACAGGTTTAATATCTATACTGGCAGTAGTATGTGTTTTTGTTCGGTTGTCTTCAGTTTGCTAAGAGGTTGATACATGTACCTGGTATATCAAATCAGATTTGGAGGATGCTATATGTACTGGTTTTCATCTGTAGGGTATTCTACTGGACAGACTGGGGAACAAATGCCAGGATAGAGTCAGCTAACTACGATGGAACTGGGCGCAGAGCAATCATCACCACCAATATCAAGTGGCCCAACGCTCTGGCTGTGGACTTCCAAAGTATGTATATTCATAGAAGTCCATATAAAGAGATGTGAAATGAGAGCTTCATTGGCTTTAAAAAACCTTCAGTTTGCTCACTGTTTTGATGGCCATGTTTGTGTGTAGGTAACAAGATGTACTGGGCGGACGGGAGCACGCGTCTGATAGAAGTGGCTAACCTGGATGGTAGTGGTCGTACCACGGTGTCCGACCAGTCTCGCACACAGGCACATTTCTTTGGCTTGGTACTGTACCAGACCACCCTGTATTACACAGACTGGAGCAAACAGTAAGCGAACATCAACAGGCAGTTTATGGTACATGTACCAAGCTAATGGAATCAGAAAGAAACTCTGTCAATTTTCATACCCGATTTTTCATTTTTTAATCCATAAATATCAATTACCAGTAATTTGAAGTTACTGGCATGTTCAGCTAATCATTAAATGGAAATGTTCTTTTTGCACACCATTTTTTCATTTTGTTTGCCAGTGAATAAAATGATGCCCTGTCATTTGATAGAATGCTTTATGCTTTGATGAATCACTTGACAAAGTCAATAAAATTGAGTTTTTTCCCTATTTCATCAGCAAAGTTATGATGTTACTGTGTCTTTATATTTGTTGCGATACAATCAAGTTGCTCCCCCTTTTTCATCAGTTCTGTAATGACGCACCTTACAAAGCTTTGCCCCTATCCCTGTTCATTTTTCATCAGCTCTGTGATGACGTTACTGTGTTATGATTTGCTGCATGATTGAGTCTGAATTTTTTCATCAGTTCTGTGATGAAGGTCTCCACCTCACAAAGCTCCTCCCCTGTCGCTGTCGGACCTGCCACGTTTGGTAGACTCAACGACCTACATTTGTACAGAAGTGGAGTAGGATTTTCAGGTCTGTATTGTTCTTGTTTTAATGTCATATGTTGTGGAAGATTTGCTTGAACAATGATAAAATACTATGCTAAGACTAGTGGTTAGCGATTGTATTACAAGTATTGTCAGACAGCTTTGATTGGTCTGTTACAGGATCCAATGCCTGTACCAGCGGTAAGGGAGGCTGCTCCCACATCTGTCTACCTGGCCCAGGTAACATCAGGAAATGTGCCTGTCCAGACGGCTTGTCTCTACAACCAGGAGGTTTAACCTGTGGAACAGGTAAAATCCACAACTTTTGTTCTGATCTGTCATTTAGTTGACATTGACATTTATCATTAAAATCTGGTCCATCAAAGATCAGTATCTGATTCACATTCAAATAATTGTGTTAAGCATCTTAGTAACTCAGATCATGAATCAACAATTATAGTCTACAAACATGTATTTTTAAAATTTCATTTAAACCTAAGTTATGAATTTTTGATAGCTGGTGTACCATCTTAGCAGGTCAAGGGTTTTTAATCCACTCCCATTTGCTGATATGTATTTGTGTGGAGCAGAGCTATTAAAAAATATTAGTTAGCAAAGATGGTAGTTAAGATGAAACATGATATTTTTACAAGTGCCCTGTGTTATTGAGTGGTTGGGCATACATGTGATTTGTGATATTTTACAAGTGCTCTGTGGTTGATAGGTACTAGAAATGAGTGTTTGTTTCGACAGCTGTCCCCTGTCAGGCTCTGCAGGCCCCCACCAATGGTATGATCACCCCCGCAGCCTGCACCACCTCACTGTCCAAGCCCAACACGAACTGTACAGTGTCCTGTAAGAGTGGCTACACCCTGTATGGAACAAGCACCCTCACCTGTAACGCCAACGGACAGTGGAATGCAGGGGCAGCATTCATCATGTGTCAAGGTACGATCTCTTTGTATCATGTTTGACTGAGATACGTAATACCCTACATATACAAGTATGTGTATGATACACACTAATAAATAACAAATGTACATGTATGACAGATTTATACTGTATTTAATCATAATAAAGTAAAACATGCTTAAAGCAAAGTGCCAGGGGCTAACAATTTTGATTTGGCTTAGACTTAATTCATTATATTCATTTAGTTTATACTATGATTCTAGTTATTTTGGATGGAATATGATGTAAGTGTTCTTTCATTTAAAGCATGTTCATTGTAATAGTCATGACTGTTTTACTGTAAACCTTTATCTGTAAAATGTTATTATGCTCTTAAATGGTGTGATTTCTAATATAACTTAGATAATATCTGACCTATTTAACAGATACCCAGCCCCCAGTGCTGACCTGCCCGTCCAATCAGATAGTGACCGCTGACATGGGGAAACAGACAGCCACCGTCCAATGGACCCCTCCCTCAGCCACCGACAACTCGGGCAGTAACGTAGCTGTGCTACAGGAAGTGACATCACCAGCCATCCTGGGAGTGGGAGCCCATGTGATCAAAGCCATTGCCTTTGACTCGGCTGGACGATCAAGTTCTTGCAGCTTTACTGTTACTGTTAATGGTGAGTTTTTCATGAAATACAGTTGAACTTCGATATCTCGAACACTGATATCTCAAATACAATGGATATGTCGAAGTGATTTGTAAGTCCCAACCACTTATTTTTAAGTATTTTACCCTCGATATCTCAAATATCTTGGAAGTTTTTTTAAATCAGTCCCATCTAGTTCGAGATAATGAAGTTTGACTGTATTATTTAGAAAGATAGAAACACCCCAACTTTTTAAATAAAAGCCTCCTTCACAGGAATGGCAGCACTCTCTTTTGCATCGCAAATTGATAAAGTTTGGTAATTTTCCTAATCATTTGATTATCTACTTAACTTAAATTTTACCAAAATTTATCAATTCGTCCTGCAAGAGAGCAGAGATAGTGAAAGGGTCTATACCTATACCTATACCAATTAACTTGCATCAACAGTCCTGTATGGAATAATTTATTGATGCCTTTGTTTTCAGTGTTGAACTGCCCTGCCCTGTCTCCCCCTGTGAATGGCATGAATCTGTCCCCTGGGTGTGGTAACTACTACGGCGCCACCTGTCAGGTGGGCTGTATGGCCGGCTTCAACCTACAGGGAGGAAGTGCCACCATCATCTGTCAGAAGAATGGCAACGGTGCTCAGTGGTCTCCTGCCACTTCCACCCTGCAGTGTAAAGGTAAGGTTACTCCAAGCTCCATTGTATAGGTAAGATTACTCCAAGATCCATTTTAAAGGTAAGGTTACTCCAACCTCCATTGTAAAGGTAAGATTACTCCAAGCTCTGTTATAAAGGTAGGATTACTCCAAGCTGCATTGTAAAGGTAAGATTACTCCAAGCTCTGTTGTAAAGGTAGGATTACTTCAAGCTGCATTGTAAAGGTAAGATTACTCCAAGCTCTCTTGTAAAGGTAAGATTTCTCCAAGCTCCATTGTAAAGGTAGGATTACTCCAAGCTCCATTGTAAAGGTAAGATTACTCCAAGCTCCATCGTAAAGGTAGGATTACCCCAAGCTCAATTGTAAAGGTAAGATTACTGCAAGCTCTGTTGTAAGGGTAACATTACTCTGAGCTCCAGTGTAAAGGTAGGTATTCCCAACTTCAATGTGAAGGTAATGTAACTTTATGATCAGTTTATAGTAAAGATCTTCAAGCTCCAATGGTAGAGTTAAGTTCAAACTCAAATATAAATGTAAGTCTAAGATTCAAAATAAATGTGATAATGAATACTGTAAATTCCTTATTAGGGCACGCTCTGCGGGCGCTCCATAGTGATCAGTATGTCCATCCGTCTGTCTTTCCATCCTTCCGTCCGTCTGTCCGTCCGAGATCGCTTGTCCAGAGCGTAGCTTCTATCCCCTTGGCCCAATCTGGCTCATACCTCACCCACAGAGTGCCTTTGAGTAAAGGGTGTGCAGTGACCTTGAACCATGTTTCTAGGTTTAAGGTTAAGGTCATAGCAGAATTATATATAAAATCCTTGTCCGGTGCATATCTTCTCTCCCCTTGGTCAAATCTGGCTCATACTTCACTCACAGAGTGTCTATGGTCAAAGGGTGTGCAGTAACCTTGAATGAAGTTTGTAGGTAAAGGGTCAAGGTCATATCGGACCATGCAAAAATCCTTTTCTCAGAGCATTTATACTTTCTACGTAGCCCTATCTGGCTCATACTTCCCATAAACAGAGCTTTTGAGTAAAGGGTGTGTAGTGACCTTGAACCAATTTTCAAGGTCAACTGTGAAGGTCATAGCAGAAGTATATGAAAAATCCTTGTCTGGTGTATATCTTCTCTCCCTTGCTCCAATCTGGCTCATACTTCACCCACATGGTGCCTTTGATCAAAGGATATGCAGTGACCTTAAATAATGTTTGTAGGTCAAGTGTCAAGGTCATATCAGATCACACAAAAATTCTTATTTTAAGAGCATATATATACTCTCCACTTGGTACTATTTGGCTTATACTTTACCTAAACAGAGCTTTTTGGTTAATGGCGTGCAGTGACCTTGAACCAAGTCAATGTGAAGGTCTTAGCAGATCTCTTTATAATCAGTTTTAGACCGTAGATTATTTCCCAGTTGCTTAATCTTGGTCAGATTGAACAAAAATGCATGTATGTAAGGGGTAATGAGATTGAATTAGAAGTTCTATGCGAGCTGGAAAAATTTCTACGTTATAGGTCAAGGTCAAAGCAAAATTCTCTGAAATTCTTTTTATCCTATTGTCCATTATTTAAGCGGGGCCCTTTGAGATGGTCCCCATCTCAATGTTGTCTAGTTTTATGCGAGTATTTAATTCTGAAATTCCACTGTTTTGTATCAAATCGCGAGAATATTAAAGCACGAGCGCCAATTTTTTGTTATAATTTCCTATAGTTCAAAACTGTCTGAAAAATAAAATTGAGATTTTGAAATCAACGAGGGTTGCTTCTCGCGATTTTATGCGGATGTTCCTCGCATTTAATTAGGAATCTACAGTTCATAGACTGTTCTGTGGTACAACATTGTAGATGTAAATCTCCAAAACAAATAACCTACATCATGGATATCCGCATCATAACTAGCACTGTACATTTTCTCTAATAGCTGTGACCTGTCCAAAGATCCCTGTCCCACAGAACGGTTACATCACTGGCTGTCAGCCCCCCTACACTGTGGGCTCCGTTTGTACCCAGGGCTGTAATGCCTCCTATATCGCCTTTGGGAACACCATATACAGAAACTGTCAGTCCACAGGAATGTGGGGCGGGTCCATGCTGACCTGTCAGCCTTATGGAGGTAAGGACTTTGTTACCAAAGATAAAGCTTTACTATTGTCCATTAATTCTATTCCTATATTTAAAAAATGTATATTCATGCAGTTTTGACTTATAGTTCTTGTGTACTAATAAATTATTATATATGAATATGGATATACTAATATTAGTACATGTATTGAAAATTTAAATGAAAGTATATGTAATAGTCATATTGGTATTTTATATTTCATTGCCTTTGTTATAATTTTATGATGAAATAATTCAGATAAACATTATGCCCAATATGTTACATTACTCGCTTGGTTTCTGATGTTCGTACGGTTTTTCCAGGATCACCTGGAATGATGAGTGGGGCTCAATCCGGTGGTGGTTCTGGTGGTAGCTCAGTAAACAGCAGTGCTATCACCGCGGGGGTGGTGATTGGGGCAGTGCTCATCGTCATCATTATTGTGGGGGCCTTCCTCTACACCAAGCGACAGTAAGTGGTGCCAGTTTCATCAACAGCATTGTTTACGCCATGTTGTCATAGTTTCAAGTATAGAAATAAAATAAAATTTGTTGAAAATAATTTATTTTGGGGATCATCTGCAAAACTATATTAAAGAAGAAGAATATATACATAATTACTCTCTTCAAATATAAACAGTATTTTGGTTCTGATATAAAACTCAGCAAGCCTCGTCCCCGGGAGGCTTTTACACTGGGTTGTACCCCATGGCCTACTGTTTCTTACCTTCACACAAATGTCTATATATTCAAGGCAGTAACCTTGTAGTTTGTATATATTGAATTTCAGAGAAGTATATTATTGTAGTGAATTGTTGATCTTTTGGATGACAGGGTTTCTGCTCTAACTTTACTGATGAGGAATACAGTATATCTTATTCATGTTTTCCAGACAATTTGCTGTGGCAGGTTCTAGTCGGTCTTATGAAATGGGAGGCATGAGTAATCCAAACTATGGGACATCAGACACGTGAAAGGGAGAGAACTCTAGTGGATAACAGAATACCAGTGACTATATAAATAGTGGAGAATATTCTAACCGTACATCATTTCATCCATCATTGTTAATATTTAGTTAATGATACTCATTTGGATCATCATTTACATGTGAAAATGCATAAGTGGTGACTTATCAATACTCATCAAGAATTTATAATACTCCTGTCAAAGTATTAATTTATTAATTAAATGTGTATGCATGTATTTAATAAAGATTTTAAAACACAGTCCTTCTGTTGTGTTGGTCTGCTTCAGGTTAAATTTATTACGAATTACATCCAGTAGAATAAGTATTCAAACTCCATGTTGGAAGTTGTAAGAGATTAATAAAACATTCACTCAGAAACCACTAGAACAGAGAAGAAAATTTGATTGCGCAAAATATTGTGTGTAAATGGACAAGAAATATGGCAGCATTTGACTAAGAATTTATCAAGAATCTTTTTACTCTGGTGGGGCAGCCTTAGACGCAACTTTTTGCTGATGTTGTTTCATTATTGGTTAAATTTTGATTACGAAATTCAAGTACATTGTCCGAAAGAGACTATGATAGTTTAGAAATATGTTCTTAGAAAGTGACTGACACAACTGAATTGTTCCCAAGTGGTAAAATAAATATTGAAGATGAATCCAATGTCATATGGAAGGCCAAGGTCAGAAAATAAATGAGTCTAATTGCTCTCACTTCCTGCTCTTCCAAAAAACAAACTTAAAAAACATAGTGTATTGTAAACTTAACCTGTTCTTTATCTTTATTACTTCTACTGTACATATGTGATTCTTGACTGTTATTTTGTGTACATTTGTATATACTTATATTGAACCTCAAATACCAGTGAACTGGTCTTGAGAGAATAAAGAATTGAATTGATTGAATTGAACAAACAGGCCAGGATAAGGCGATCAGGGTAAAGGAGTTTTATTATCGAAGTACTTAATAGATAGTTATCATGTCTTTAAAATGTGTTTTAACAACAATGGCCCCCGTGATAAATTTTGCTGTAGAATTTTACAACCTCACAAAAAACAAGAACGATATAAAACTTTTTACTGCCATTGAGCGCCTGACACCCCCCCCCCCCCCCCCCCCCCCCCCCCCCCCCCCCCCCC
>WFKH01011581.1:3914820-3949608 GCA_016163765.1 Magallana hongkongensis | reverse complement strand
AACACTCAGACAGCTCACCGAGAACTCAAAGGACAACGACAGACAGCTCAAAGAACAGCTCAAGGTAAGAACACTCAGACAGCTCACCGAGAACTCAAAGGACAACAACAGTCAGCTCAAAGAACAGTTCAAGGTAAGAGCACGTTACATAGACAGCTCAAAGAACAGTTCAAGGTAAGAACACGTTACATAGACAGCTCAAAGAACAGTTCAAGGTAAGAGCACGTTACATACTTAATAGACAGCTCAAAAAGCAGTTTACAGTAAGAACCTAAGAGTTTAGCAATACAAAGTTTAATCCCATGTAAGGCAGCCTTGTTATTGCTCAACGCCATTCGGAATTACGCACTTATTATATATTCTCTCTTTTAGCAACTAAAATACGGACAAAATGCCAGATGTGATGCTGCAAAAAAGACAGAGAATACTTCTAAAAACAGATTCAAATCGATATATGCATGTAAGAATACATTTGTATTTTTGAATTGAGTTAAACATTATACCAGGGTTAAAGAATCATTATTACAATGCTCTTCTGGGATGGGTGTGGAATATTGTTACATTATCTGAGGTAACAATTATAACAAATCAAAATGAATATTATACTCTCTACTGAAAATGCATGAATTGACTGAACTTTGTCAGATGATCACAGTCGAGTCAGATTGAAGAAAGACGATAGCGGAAAGTCGGACTATATCAACGCCAACTACATCGACGTAAGATCACAGCTCCTCATATTCTTTGAATTATTATACCCCCCGCTCTGAAGGAGAGGGGGAGGGGGTATACTGTTTTACCCTTGTGTGTCCGTCTGTCTGTCTGTCCGGAACAAAAATTTCTGTCGCATTTTCTCAGCAACTATTAATCGCAGATGGTTGAACTTTTAACACTACTTTGTTAAGGCGTGCCATATGGTGGGATTCATTTTCGTACTAATCGGACGTCAACTTCCTGTTAAATGACGACTTTTGTTTATTTTTAGCTTAAATTTTCAAATAAATTTTTGTCAAAGATTTCTCAGCAACTATCAATCGCAGATGCTTGAAATTTTAACACACTCTTTGTTGAGGAAGGTAATATGGTTGGATTCATTTTTTTAACAAATTCGATGTCAACTTCCTGTTAATTTCGACTTTGCTTATTTTGTATTTTTACATCAGGGCGGGGGTATCACTACTGAGCATTGGCTCACAGATATCTTGTTTTCAATTTATTTAAGTCTGATTTTAAAAAATGTTATTAATTAAAACGTGGTGTTTTTTAACTGAATAGAGCGTGGATGAGCCCGGATACTACATCGCCTGTCAAGGTATATATACTCTTATGTCCACGAATACACCTGAAATGATACCACAATACGTCTCCTGGTTTTAATTGGTGTGCTATGGATTTTTTATCGATTTTCAAGGCTGGAGAGAGAGAGAGAGAGAGAGAGAGAGAGAGATTAAAAATATAATCATTTTAAAAAATTAACAATTTTACAAAATGTTTGAATAATTCGTTCTTGAAACAGTCTCAAACTTGTTATTATAGTTTAGGTGTAAGTTTAATTAGAACCCTTTTAACAAGAGCTTGGACTTTGGGTAGTTGTGTCAAACACCACTCTGACGTAGGCCTGTCTATTTCGTTGTTGGCCACTCAGCCATGGCTCTTTGAAATCAACACGATTTGTCTGGCTTTCGAGCTAAGACTACGCAATCGGTGCATATTTCGCTTGAATTCAGCGTCATTTTTAACTTGTTTTGACGCAAGAAATAGATAGCTACGTCCTACCGAAAGTCCAAGGTCTTGTTAAAATGGTTCTAATTATAAGTCAGTTTAATGCTACTCGTGCGTCAATTGCTATACAACACTTTAACTTGAATTCGCTTACGCAATAATGAAGTGATTTAGCAAGAAGTTGTCCATGGTAACTATGATTCATATCAGTCTTGTACTTGTGTACTTAGGTCCAAAGGCGAACACGTTGTCTGACCACTGGCAGATGATCTGGCAGGAAAACGTCGCCATTGTTGTGGCCCTGGCCAACGTCTATGAAAACGGAAAGGTAATAGTTCTAGCACTCAACGTCGTTTATCTTTTTATTTTTAATACTTATTAGAAGCAATATATATATACTTCCCATCATAAACAAAAATATCTATTTTTTCCATGTAACAGCACATTATTTTTACATTTACTATATTTAGGAAACAGAATTTCTTTTCAATGAATAGAAAAGTAAGATATTGTTTTCATAATAGACAAATACCAGTAGTTGTTAAATACACGTGTACAATTAAGGGAACCGACAGACCATCTATTTGAGAGTCAATTTTTACATATCAAAGTGGGTTAACTTATTTTTATCACATAATAGGCAAAATGCCACCAGTATTGGCCAGAAAGAGATCAAAATATCCACACCGGAAAGTTTGTGATCCGCCAACAAAATAGGAAGGACTACTCGTTTTATTGCGTGCGGTATTTGTCCGTCCTCAATAGAAAGGTATACTTGCAGTCCGCCTTGTTTTGTTTTTATTTCCATCATTTATCAGGAATTATTTTAACCTTTCAGTTTCTAACCTTCCACTCAGTGTTAAGATTTTCAAAATGTAAACCTTAAAGTAAACAACAAAACAGTAGTAGTGAGTATTAGTGAGTAGTGAGTAGTGAGTACTAATATTTTCCCTTGAAGACAAAAGAGGAACGGACGGTGGTTCAGTTTCACTTCCGGGAGTGGCCGGACCACGGCGCCCCCGAACACCTGAGTCTTCTTACCTTCCAAACGCACGTCCGGAAAGAGAAGGGTAGAATGGTCGGTAAAATACTTGTTCACTGTAGGTAAGCGGCCAGACAATTCACGGGTTTGTAAATCTTCAGTTGAATTTATCACACACTCAGTATTGCATTCTGTGTCTTTCGCTATTATGACATCAACAATTATGACATCATTTTGTCCTCTCAGTGCCGGCGTGGGACGCACGGGGACGTTCCTGGCGGTGGATGCTCTGCTGGAAAACGGACGAAAAACTGGACAAGTGAATGTGTTCGAATACGTCCGAAAGATGAGGGAATGCAGAATGAACATGGTGCAGACTGAGGTACGCTAGGAGCTGGGAGCAATGTTAGAGTGTGTTCGAATAGAAATACTGTACTCAGTCTGATTGTGTTACATTATGTATGTACATGTATTAATAAAACTTGATATTATATTTTTATGACAGACGCAGTATATTTTTGTACACGAAGTCTTGTTCGAAGCATTCCGATACAAGTCTCATGCTATATTATACCGCGAATTTGCAAAAGAGTTTAAGAAACTATATGGAGGCGACCAGCCAACCAATGAAAACCCTCTACGGATGGAGTATAATGTAATTGTATACATTGTATAATCACGTATAATATTAACGTTGTTAATGTAATGTTGTACTGAAATTTATCAATATGGCTAGTAATATAAACAAATACATGTATAAATCACACACTGTTTAGGACATCGAGTCGATGAAACCCAGCTACTCACAGTCCCGATACAAAGCGGCTCTGAAACCTATCAACAAAACCAGAAACCGCGAGGAGGAGGCCATGCCGGGTAATCATCACGTGATTAGACGACTTTCGTTCGTTATATCTATTATGTTGGACGCGTGATTAAATGTCACGTGTCACATTTTGTCGTACCACGTGATAATACATTTAAGTGAGTGAAGTGAGTGTGTGATCACGTGATTTGATAAGTTGTAGAAAACTCGTCACATGTTTACGCCTCATTGTATCTAGGCTAATTTTTGCAATTCGTGAGAGGAACTGTATCCAATTTATTGCATCAAATGATTTTGCTTGTTGTTAGATAACTTCTTTTTTTTTGTTTTATCGAACTAACTGATAATTTTCACGTACAGTGGATGACTATAGGGTGTACTTGACAACCCCAGTGGTAGGACGGAATGACTACATCAATGCAGTTTTCCTTTCCGTAAGTTTGGCTGAAAGTTTTGCCAATATATTAAAACACATATAACATAGCTAATTTCATACACAATGAATACTGAGTATATATTTGATATCAGACATACACAGAAGCTAACGCGCTGGTGATCACGTGCTCACCTCTATCACACAACGTGGGCGACATCTGGCGGATGGTCCATGACCATAATGTCGACGCCATCGTCCTCATGGGATCCTCGGGCATACCTCAAGTACGTGGTTATATCGACATATAGATGATAATCACAATTATGAAACTATTCAATTATGCCGAAAGATAGTAAATAAGATATAATTTTTCATAACATATCATTCACATTTACATGTATTTTTCTTTGTCTTTAGTTTTCCCACTGGCTGCCCTCTTCTGAAGAAACAATGGAGTTTGATCCTTTCATTGTCCGGAGAGCAATCAGTTTCGCTGGTCACGAGGAAATCGTGGAATCCACGGCCAAATTCCACATGCAGGTAACGCTGCAACAAGTGTTCCTTGCGAACACGTTCATACAACAAAACTGTGATTGAAAATACATGTAAAGTGAAAATCTTTATAGATAAGAAATCTGAGCATACTATTAAGTTTAACTCGTGTTGTTTTCAGGAAAGTCAGGAAATGGAGGAGGTAAAGATTTTTGAGTTCCTGAACTGGGAAATCAAAAACAAGTTCCCGACGTCAGCGAAGATAATGGTGAAGATGATCGAACACGTCCATGACTGGCGGAAGACTCGCAACACAGACGGTCCTATACTGGTCGTATCCGTGTAAGACTCGGTTCTCTTGTCATTACTGCAGAACGCAAGATAATTTGTTTCCTTTCCGGTCATATTAATCTAACAAAATTACATTCGTAAATGTGACTGTTTCAAATACGGTGCTGTATTAGTGACATCACAGAAAATTCTGAAATTTGAAGAATTACCGACTTTATGGAAGGTCTTAAGGTTTGCAAAAAGTTAACAAAATAAGGTCATCAATTGCCATATAATCAAAAACCAGTAAGACAACCAACTGTTTTTAAAGTGCATTTGTATTTGTTTAATCATATTGTCAGCCACTTCCCTGCAACGTTCTAACGATGTTCAGTAGTTAGATGATTAACCTTGACTAGATTATGACTACTCATGATAATGAAAGTTTATTGACGTTTTGACGTTATTCGATAGACCTTGATTTATTGAAAAGAATATTTTTTACTGTCATTACCTACCGACTACCAATTATGTATCACCACAAGGCATGATAATTTGTACAAGTTTGTACAAACAATTATTTGGACGTCCAATTGACGTTGATACGACATCAACTGTTAGAGTCCAAGCTAGATGAAATCGTACGTGTTCATTGTCAGAAAAGCTGTGGACGTCGTCATGCATGATATTTAAACGACGTGGACTTTATTGAGTCAAAATATATCTATCAACATTTAGATGCCTCAGAGCTTAAAACGATTTACAAGCAGCTCTTCAACTGTCAACAATGAGTAAACGTAACGTTGCTGACGTCGTGAGAAAATATCAAATTTTTTATGACGTGATATGCCATGTGTTTTAGAGAGGAACAACTTAAATAATCACGAGTCAGCTATATTTCAAAGGTTTTTAAAAATGTATTGATATTAATATCTGTTTACGGCAGTGATGGTGTGAAATGGTGCGGGGTTTTCTGCGCCGGATATAACGCCGTGGAGCAGCTGACGTTGGACGACGAAGTAGACATGTTCAACATCGTCCGGCTCGTGCGCGTCCGGCGACCGGAACTTGTGCCGTCCTTTGTGAGTACTTGTTTATTATTTTCGCGTGCGGTAGATTTTCGTGATAAAAATACTTTATTAATTAATCTTTATTGAAGAAAAGGTATAAATTTATAAATGTTATACAGTTATCCCATCCATGGGAAAGATAATCTCATTGTTTCATTAACACAATATAGAAGAAAATGACCGTTTGACTCATACATTGTCAGACTAAGGTCTTGTAAGCATATAAGCACTGTAATTTTAATTGCTTACCCAGGAGGAGTATCAGTACTGCTACCAAGTTGTCCAGAACTACCTCTACAGTGGGGGACCGTATGAAAACGTTGACCTACCGTGGGAGGGATAAACCTGCTGTGGGAGGGATAAAGCAGTCTCAGGGACCTAAAGCAGCTCATCTCAGCCTGGTGTGATATTCTGTCTCATCTCAGCCTGGTGTGATATTCTGTCTACTGACACATTCAGCGCTGTGGATGGTCGCTTAAAACATCAAAGTTTTAAGTTCACTCAAGTCTTTTGACCTCGTGCTACAGTAGTCATCATTTTGTTTGTGTGTTCGAATGTGTGTGTGTGTGAGTGTGTGTTACTGATGCTTGTAAATTGATGATTGTCGGTTAAGTGGTTCTTAAGTTAATTATATTATTTAAATGCTTATATGCTGTAAATGCACATTGTTATGGCTTGAATTTGTTCATTTGTATCTGTCTTGTATAAAGACACCTATTACCCATTTCCCACCAAAATTCAGCATCTTGCTGTCAAGTACAATTTTTTTACTGGTGTTGTTGTTCATAATTAACATATCAGACTGCATATTCAATGTAATTTAACTTTTTATATCTTGTACATGTTTGTAAAT
Source organism: Magallana hongkongensis (assembly GCA_016163765.1). Taxonomy (NCBI): domain Eukaryota; kingdom Metazoa; phylum Mollusca; class Bivalvia; order Ostreida; family Ostreidae; genus Magallana; species Magallana hongkongensis. Next base: position 3,943,017 of record WFKH01011581.1, on the reverse strand, counting down.
GTAACACTGGCTGTCAGTTCTGTGTGAAGAGAAATCCCAGATAATACACCTGAAAATCAGATAAAACATCCCCTTTCTTTGTCCATCTGTTTGTAACGGATTGTTTGTAATTCATAACTTTCCGTGTCTTAATGCGGCTACATGGTCGGGACGTTTTAGTGTCTTTTCTACCTCCAAGAAGAGTTTGAAGTTTAACTATATATGTGTGTTACGTGGAACTGATTCAATAAATGAACAGAACGTAAGTTATTTATGGTGCCAAGATATCAATTGTGATAAATGCAGTAAATTCTTCAGCCTCTTCAACAGATCAATCAAAATTTCCAAAAGAAAGAAAATAAAAATTTACATTGTACCTTATAATACATATTGACATTATTTTTGTAATAAAAACAGATGTTAGACATTTTTATAATTCTTAAAATAGATGTTAATAAGGTGAAGTTTGAGACAACCCAGTATGTTGACAACAGACAAGGATAAATATTTAATAAAGAGACAAACCACAATAAATTAATCACATGTAACAGTATATACATGACATGTATGTACAAAGGGATCTGGACACAAATGGCAAACTTCAATTCATGGAAAGAAGGGCCAAAACAGGGAACAAAAACACACTTTATGGAAATAAATCCATCTTATTTCAAATCTTCTGATACAGAGGGACTCGGAGTAACAAAATGAAAGGTAGAAATGGAAAAATGGATAATTTAGTCAATTTTCTGATGCTCTGTGGAATTGTGGGTATCAGCTGACTGACTATCCTGACTATCTTTGATCTGTTCACTCTCCATTTCTGTGTTCTGTTGAACCTCAGTGTTCTGTTGAACCGTGTTCTTCTGTTCAACCTCTGTGTTCTGTTCACCTCCCTCACTGCCTTGTTCCAAAGATGGCGCAGCTTCTTCCTGACCTTTTGTACTGTCATTCACCTCCATGTTTTCTTCCGCTCTCACTTCTTGCATTGACGGCTGATCAGCCTCTCTCTCAACATCCCCTTGTGAGCTCCCTCTGTACCCACCGCTCTTCCCCAGGGAGGATGAGGAGGAGGATTTGTGAGTCACTGGAGGAGACTGACCCCCAGGGTTCCCCCGATTCTGTTTGATGAACAGCTCTGGACCTCCACCATATATCTCTGAAAAAAGTATCAAAATTTCGACTCGGCATTTGCACATTGACCCAGCATTTGCACATTTTACACAATCAATGGTACATGTAGCTTTGAATAATGTCTTACTATGAAGGAATTTCCAAGTCTCTGCAGTCAGTTGTCCATGATCCGAGTTGTTTTTGAGGTAAGTCTGTCCGCCCTTAGTGTAGGATATTCTCTGATTTTCAATTGGGCCAGGGGGTGCTGAAATTATTTATTTTCCTTACGCAATGACAAACTTTAATCGCAACACATTTCTTCATCATTCATTGTTAGATTACAAAATGCAATCATAATATTATAAAATACAGTATAAAACATAATTCCTTCAGATCAGTGAATGAAAGCGCTTACTGTCAGATTTTCCTCGGACAAAATTTTCCCACTCTTTAAACCAAGCCATGCTGATAGCATAGATGACTGACGGACCATCATCTTCATGGAATTTATCATTCAGCTACAGCAGAGAAATGTCACTAAATGAAATCACTTCAATTCTTCATGTCTATTTACTAAAATCCTGCTTCCTTTTTTTTTTTAAATGAATAAATTATGTTTACAATCTTTACTTAATAACTCCTACCTAAAATGTTTTTTTAAGAGAGTCATTAAAATGATTTCATCTGATACACTTTATCAACATACATAGTTTACTGGTATGTAAGAAGAAGATATGAATTGTGAATTGAGGCAATACTATTCTACATGGAGCATGTATCAGTTTTTACCTTATTCTAACTGAAGCAGTCCAAATTAATGGATTCATATGACATGCCCAGTTATTTAATTAAGGACTGTATCTGATTTAACTAAATTCTTATCTACATCATTTAAGTGAACTAAGGATCTGAATTAACCAAATTCAAACAAAGTTCAGTTAAGGTGTGACAGATTTTACCTGAGTTATAAAGTTCCACTGAGATTTGTTAGATCTTACCTGGATGAACTGGTCCATTTCTGATTTCTGCCGGAACTGTAGCTTCTCCAGCTCTTCCTGACAGGTTGTACATGGAATTAAATGGTTACAGACTGGACCGCCTCCAAATCTACACCACAAAAGACATACACGTAACTGAAGTCATGACTTACTAGCACATACATCTTCAATGTACCTGTAGCCAGTAACATTACAAAGATCAAAATTCCCCCATTTTGACCCATTCTGACAGATGTTGTGATGCCTTACCAAAGCCCAGTAATGGTTAAGACACAATAAATATTTGTTTAATGTACTAGAAAAATAATAAAACCCATCATAGTTTGACTATTTATCTTACATCAATGATGCCTGAATGTTCAGTACCTTTGGTAGAGAAACTCCCACAGAGATTGGTTAAAGGAAATGACGAGGTCATCAACATGATTAATTTTATGGGGTGGCACTCCTATATAACAATACAAAACAACATTACAATATGACAAGGGATCAATATGTATCAAGAAACATGGTCCAGAAGATATTGTTGGAGAGGCTTACCCCCATGTTTACAGAGAAAGTCATCATTGCATATCGGACCTGGTTCTGCAAATGTATTGAATTTATTGATCCACTGCTTGGAGATGAAAAACTCCATCAAACTCGGCTACAAGAGATATGAACAAGACTGTACATAATTCTACAAGATTGATATTATCCATGTGATATCATCACTGATTGTGGACACACCCAAAAAATTGATCAGATGACACACATAGACACACCCACCTCCCTGGCCTCGATCAGCTGCATGGCTTTCTGTCTCAGTGGTATCATGTCATCATTCCTCTTCCTGAGAAAACAACATAAAGTTAGACAGTACTCACAAAATCTGAATGAAGTTTTTCTTTAACAAAAAAATAAAAGATGAACTAAACTTCAAATTAAAATTATAACTCTCATAAGTGTGAATAAGAGAGATATACAGATACTGAAAGATACCGGTAAGATGTTCAATTTCAGATCTACATTTAGGGAGGATATAAAACTACTGTAGAGTACACATGAGAGCTTTAAAAATACATCATATCTATTTTATTTTTTTTAACTTCAGTTGCAACTTCTCTGAAGCTGTAATGTACCTATACCTGAATGATTTGTACTATACATGTGTAGTACAAATAAAAGCCGAGTTCAATCAAGCATACCTGTAGAAGAGTACGTAGGCCTCACAGTTAATGACCTGACCTACTTCCACCTCGGTGACATACTGGTCGTCAAACTCGTACCACTGGTCATTGAGGTAGTTCAGGCAGTAGGCCGTGTAGTGCCCACCTGTCACAGAAAAAACAGGTAAATCAGACTCAATTCTAAATGTACCGGTGTAATGAAACTTAATTCAACATTATCATGTATAACCAAAAAAAAAACACCAAAAAAGGGTTCTAAATGCAGTCACTTACCCCCAGCGGTCCCGTGGTGACAGATAACAGCATGAAGGTCAAAGACGGTCACTTGGGAGGAACAATCTGTTAATCATTAAAGATATAAATAGACCTCTAGTTCACAGATAAAATAATCAGTCAGCATCAACATCAAATTTTCAGTAGGTAATTTTTGAACGAAATAAGGAGTTGTAATAATGAGCACTACAAACCTCTGTGTAAATACTTCTTCATGTCCAGGCTATCCAGAGGAAATGATACATAAGAACTGATCTTGGAAGAGTAAAATTCATGTCGAAATCTCTTCAGATGAATGCACAATATCTGTTATGTAATAAAAGATTACTGTTAATTGATGCAAAAACAAATTATATACATGTATCACAATGAACTTTAACATGATGATTTGTACTAAATATTGGGGTATTACTTATTCTAACCTCTGGTAATTCCAAAACTCTGGAGAACTTTAATCCATTTCTTAGTCTGTAAAATGAGAAATATTTTATCAAAACGGAATTTACATTTATAGATGGAAAATCCCCCACCAATCTTCCCAAAATACAAGGTACTGGGTAAATATTAAAAGAGAAAACTTACTTTTTACATTTCTCACAACTATACATGTTGTCTCCCTTTAATTCATCTGCTGAAAAGAAGGCTGCCAAACAATCCTGAAGAGTGATGGTGGGACCAATGAACCAACTGCAAAATAAAAATCAGTACTGATGAACTACCTAACTATAAATCTCTATAGATCTTTTAAAATGTCTACAACCTATGTCTTAAAAAGTGCATCCAATGTCTCGAAAGAAAAGATGTCTTGAAACTAGTGCATTCAATGCCAATAAAATGAGTTTAATATCTGGAGTATTTTTTCCCTGAAAACAACAACTATCTGTATCTAGTAAACACCTTGACTGTGACACTCACTTTCTCATCCATCCAAACATCCAGCTGAACCAGCCCTGCTTGGCCTCGCCGCACGCCCCCACCTTTGTCAGGGCGGAGGTGTTGTGTCCGTGCAGCATGTGGAGGTGGTCCTTGGTGGGGATAGGCAGGGACAGGTCCTGGAACGTCTCCTTGGTGGTCGAAATCTAAAACAATGTCAACAAATTACAATAATCCAAAATTAATTCCAAAATAAATAATTCCAAATTTCTTTTTTAACAATGGTCAAAACTTTCCAAACTTTCTTTTTGACAATGCTTAAATCCTTTTTGAATTTTCTTTTCAACAATGATCCAAACCTTTTTAAATTTTCTTTTTAATACTTTCATACATTTTTAAGTTTGATTAATTACAATTTCTAAATGCATTATAAAAATTAATCATGAGCAAGAATCACTTCCCGTACCCTTTCACAGGTCAAACACTGCACTGAGCTCAAGATTTTACCATCAAATATGTCTGATATCACACTTCTGTATTGCACATTTTTCTTGTTTCCTAAAGGAAAAAACAAGTGTTTAATACAAATTCCACTTTGAATCAAATATACCAGTACATGCATATGGTAATAAAACATTTTCCAAATTTCTATAACATGTATTATGAATTTCACATATACTCACCCTTTGGTCCAAGAGATGCTTTAGATGAATACTGAGACTTTTTGGAGTCCACATTTTCGGAGAACTTCCTGGTCCTGTTGGAACTTTTCTCAGTGTCTCCCCTCCCCCCATCTGAGGGCTCTTTACCCCTGCCCCCCTGTTTCATCATCTTGTCGCTCTGTGTGTCACTGTCTTTAGAGGTGATGCTATCCCCCGCCCCTGAGTCCTGGTCACTGTTATTCACCTGTATGTAAGTTTTCCCACCTGACACTATACTGTTTGGACACTGATTCTGATTTTCTTTGTTTAGCAGAGTTGAGTCTGTCAAATTTTTTTCACTACTGTTTCCAGAGTCACATGACTCATAACACTCCTCTGATTGGCTACTGCTATTAGAATCCCCCGACAACTGCCTGTGATGATTTTTTTCTGTTTTATCACCACTTGTCTCTTCATCATCATCATCATCAGTAACCAGGGGTTGTTTTAATTCCTCATGGATTTGATCCATAAAACATCTCAAGAATTCCTGAGCATCCTTTTAGATAAAATTTTATATTCTTTTAGTTTATCAAAATGTTGCTTCACATTTATGTCAAGGACAAGCCTGGTAGTTGATTTAAAATGTAATTCAACAACATTATTGAAGCCAATTTTCTACCACTCATACCTGTTGAGAATATCCTCTGAACATTGGATGAACTACTTTTATGCCAGTAACAACTCCATTTGGAATGACATAGCTGGGCCTACAAATAAATTTCAACCAAGTTTTATGCTTTCCAGAAACAAATAAATTATATAAATACATTCACATGCATATCTTCATCAAGTTTTTTTTTATGCAAATATACTATCATAGATTAGAAAGAACCTACAATTTTCATTCAGGAAGTTCTTTTACTGTTTTGTCAGATTTCATTGATAAGCTTGACAATGAATCATTTCACTGGGTTTTAGTGATAGACGGTACCTCTTCTTGTGCCAGATTTCATTAACAAGCTTCATGTAGTTCTTGGACAACATGGGGGATCTCTCTGGTCTGACATAGGCTGAGCAGTCCAGGAAAAATCTGGTTAGTGGAGGACTGAAAATTAAAACATACAGTATAAGGCTTTTTATAATAGTAATCTCCCTATCTTTTAGAAATTAATTTGATGATTATGGTTTGCTTTCCTTCTTTAAAATTAGCAATGGTATCAAATAAAGTGTATGCATCATTTATACTTCAAATACAGTAAAGATTGAGTGAGACATTCAGAATTTTATAAAAAGAGTTGCAGAAATTTCACCAGTTGGATAAAGCTTGAATAGCTGCATTAAGGTAACAGGTGTTCCCCAAATTCTGTAGTCCTGTTAATCCTACAATTTACAATAGATTTGTTACCAGATATTCCTAAAACTTTAGCCCGTTTATTGCTTCTTTGTCATTTTAAAATTCTTTTTTTGTTCCATTCATAAATAAGTAACAAAATGACAAACAAATTGACAGGATAGTCATATCACCATGATATTGCCTACTAGTAATGGTGGTCTCAATGTGTTTACCTCTTGGCTTCATGTTTTCGTCTTCTGCCTCAGAGTCTGATTCCTCACCAGCTGAAATACTGCGATATGGAGAACTGTCCGAGCCCAGCTTCCTGCTCCGTGATCCACTGCTGGGCAGTGAACTCATTCCATCCTCCAACATATCACAGTCCTTTTTAATCGGAACACTGGCAGAGTTTTCTGGGATGCTGAAAGGAAATTAAATTATGGGTCATAGGAACTGCACACGTGTGTGAACATTAACTTCTAGTCTCTAGTAAACAACATGGTGGTATGTGTAATGGTGAAATACACATACATAAAGGTTGGTGTATTTCTCGATGGGAAGACCTCACTTTCACATCTGTAACACCATATTCGTAGAGTTGTCAAGTTGATTGTCAAATAATGCTGATACTCCTGCAATTAAACCATCAAACTATCAATTAAAGTAGTCTGTCTAATATTGTTTTATTATGAAAACTTTCATTTTTATTTTTGAAAAAGAAAAGTGAACATTAGAAAATGGTAGAAAATAAAAAAGTAGTGAAAGTTACTGAATATGTGTTGAAATACAATCAACTAGCATTAGTTTCTCCCAATAACTCTTTTGAATGTTTTGAGTGTATCTTACCTCAGAGTGAGCGGAGCTGTGGTCGGAGTAGGACTCTCCGCAGCCTACATACTGACAGGACCCCACCAAACACAGCCACAGGTTACTGGTGCTCACCTTACAGGTAAAACAACTTACAGGGCCCTGAAACAAACACACAACTTTAAGTTGGCATTTGGCAAGCACCTCTAAAAGACTCATGTGAAAGATCCGAATAAAGTACTCCTGATATAATTTGGTTTCATACCTGTTGCTTGCGTCTGAGCTCTTCCCAAGTAACGCTGTCTACTACATTCACATGGGGACATGTAGAAGTTTTTGCTGGCATACTTTATCAAACCCTGTCTAAATTAAAATCATCAGCCATTTCAGTAAGATTAAGATATTCTTCTATAGTCAGGTTGGGCACCAACCCCCATTTGGTGGTTGGAGTCCCATTTGGTGGTTAAATGCCTGAATGGTATACCTATTTTACCTACCAAATGGGACTCATTTTTCGTTCAACTCGGATTACGTTTTTTTTTAGAGAAAAAGTGCATCATATTTACTACGGGGGCAAGTACTCTGAATATCAATTTTTATTCAAAGTACGACATGGCCACATTTCTCGAACTTTCACTTGCCCGGATGATAGAAATCGAAAGTACAGAGTTCAAGGAATGAGGCCATGTTGTACTTTGAACAAAATCGATCTGTTTGAAGACATAAACACTTTGTTTATACATGACTTCCGGGGTGCATTTCATTTCAGCCTTTTTTTTTAAACACATGTGCGGAAAAATTGACACATAAAATTTTTTAAACGAATGTTTAATTATGAAGCAAACATGTCAGAGTACTTGCCCCCGTAGTAAACATGATGTGCTTTTTCTCCAAAAAAAACGTAATCTGAGTTGAACAAAAAATGAGTCCCATTTGGTAGGTAAAATAGGTATACCATTCAGGCATTTAACCACCAAATGGGACTCCAACCACCAAACGGGGGTTGGTGCCCAACCTGATAGTTCTCTATATATTTCCATATATTTCATGAGCTTAAATGAATATAGTTTCCCTTATAAATTGCTTCAAATCTCTTCTTTAACATTTTAATGCAATTAGTCCTATATGAAAGTTTCTAACTGTAACCACAAATATGACATATAATTTATAAAATAAATTGAAACAAGGGCACCGCTAAGCGGAGCATCCCCTAGCGACATGACTCATTGTACGGGGGAATACGTTATTTAGGAAAATACAAATGTACATGTAAATTTATCAGATCAAAATAAAGAAAGTATTTCTTTTAACCACTTTGAATACATACATGTAATATCTATTTAATCCCAATCCCCAAGCTTTGTGGTGTATAAATTGGGGGAGGGGGTTTACATAACAGTTTTCCTATTCCTAGCAGAAGCTCAACACATATACTTTAAAGTTTAATAATTTAGATTCATTTAGTGACATTCATTTTTATATAAGCATACATACACGATCCGTATACATTATGAAACGTACTGAAAATCAAGCGTTCTGTAGTCTGCTCTGATGGAAATTCTAGTTGCTAGTTGTCGTATTATAATTAACCCATAGTATAGTAGATATATATGCAGTTATTATTAATATAAAACAATTTTTGCGTGATAAATGATCAATATCTGTCAAAGTCTCTACTGAATTTTGGACTAGTTCTATTTTAAGTAATACGGGAAAATTTGTCCGAAAGTCGACTGCTTGTTTCGATGTAAATCGACAGACTTAAATCTCTTGCCCGCTTCAACTTTTAACTATGGGCACTCGTCTAACACTCCAATGCTACAAAACGGTTTTTTTTTTTACCTTTACTAGATTTAAATCCCCAAAAATGTCAAGTTGTTGATTTGAACTGTATACGGTAGCGATTAACTTCAAGTCGTACATAAAATTACCGGAAATGTCTATTGTCAAGTCGTACATAAAATTCATGTTTTTAACTTCATTTTTTACGATAATTTAAAAAAATACTTAATCAATTGATTTTGAAATCAACAGGGTTTGTCCTTTTACCATGCCAAAGAAGTGTACAAAGTTTGATGGATATTCATGAGAGGGTTTTCTTGGAATTTACTAGAAAATTGAAATGGAGTACACACACACACACACATACATACACACATACGAACACACACACGCACAGTAGCGATGCTATATTCCCTTCGCAACAAGTTGCGCGAGGGGATAATTAACTTTCGTTTACTCAGTATTCATTCAGACTTAAACTTTTGGTGAATGTCACGTAAATTTATATACCTACTGTATTATTTGCACCCTTCCTAATTTTTTGTTCGGTTATCAAGCAAAACTACACCACGCTCATCAGAACATGATTTTTAGCTCTCGAAATGAGAGCAGTTTCGGGTTCTTGCTGATCATCGATCTTGAGAGGAAGTAGTGTCTTGCTCAGTCGGACGTTTGGGATTTTTCGGCTATCTCTTCGACTTTATGATCACTGAATATACTCACGAACCGAAGAGTTCCGAGTAGAACAAGAATTTTTATTCAAAATGGTGGAGAAAATTCTGACGATGGCGAAAATAATTCAGTGTGACTGTCTGTGGGTAAACTCTCTCCTCTAGAATAAATGTAATTGTACCTTTCTCAGAAAATTTGAATATGCCTGCTCCGAGTATTATTGTGGACGAGACCGACGTGGTCAGACTGGTATCAGAATTTCTGCACAACAGAGATCTGAATATTTCTATGCTTTCAGTAGAAAGAGAAACGGGTATCATCAATGGCGAATTTTCTGATGACATGTTATTTCTTAGACAGCTGATTTTAGACGGTCAATGGGATGATGTTATCGATTTTATCCAACCTCTGAGTTCCATTGAGACTTTCAACTACACAAAATTTCAATACATCATTATGAAACACAAATATCTTGAGCTTTTATGCATCAAGTCAGAACCAAGTGTTATGCAGAATTATGATTTCACTGTAGAAGAGGTAGTTAAATGTCTGAACAGTTTGGAAAGCTTATGTGTTTCCAAAGAAGATTATAATAACTTGTGCTTGCTGTTAACAATTCCCAAAATATCTGATCATCCGGAATACCAGAATTGGAATCCAAGTAATGCCAGAGTGAAGTGTTTCCGAGATGTAGCCCCCCTTGTGGAGAAGTACCTTACACCCATGGATCAATCCAAAAAGAATGCAAAGACAGCTGAGGATGACCGACTTCTTCAGCTAGTACTGAAGGGCATGCTTTATGAATCTTGTGTTGAGTATTGCCAGCAGAGAGCAACCAGCTCTGAGGCATGTGATGAAATGACATTTCCTGCTCTCCTCACAAATTCTGGATTTAGTGATGCTGATCTTAGTTTGATTTCCTGGTTGCAGCACATACCAAATGACACATTCTCTTGCCCCTTTGAGCAGAAATCATTGAAATTTGACATAAGACAGTTAGTAAAACCAACTTTAGAAGCGTCATGGTCAGAGCAAATTCTTGTGACCCCTATCAAACCAAAGCTGTTTCCTCATTCAGCTGTTCCCAACATGAGACCAAGGTCTGCAGATGTCATGACAAGATCTTTGAACCCACAGTTTGATGGCTTGAGTCGAGGACTCTGGCAAGGGGGAAGGAAAAACATGTCTGCATCAGTCAGTGGAACCAGTACCCTGTCACAGTCCATGTCTGTTGTGTCAGGCATTGGTCTGAATAATGCTTCAAAAGACCCTATGCAGATGTCAATGGATAAGCTGTTTTCAGAAGGAGAGATGGTGAACACGCAAAGTTTGACAGTATTAGAGGAAAATTCTCCAAGACAGAAAGTTCAACAAGGAAAGCCTCAGACAAATAAAAACCTAAACCTGAATGATGAGACAAAACCAACTCCACCTGTTGCAACTATAGCCCCACAGGACAAATTACAGAACAAAAACAATCCCAAGCCAACTGTTGATGAAGAAATGAGCAAATCATCCACAGAACTGTTAAAGGAATTCCAGCGCCAGAAACAGGTGTGTAGAGAACAGATAGAGATTTATGAGCAACAGCGAGAGAAGATGCTGAAGGAGCTGATGACGATTGAAAGCAAGACCAGCATGATTGACAACAGAGAGGGACCGGCCACACAGGAGCAGACAGGTAGGATACAGGTGTTAATTGTTTTAGATAATCTGTCAGCTGTTAGGTGAGGTATATATTTATGAGCAATAGTTACTCTCAATTCTGTTGTTGTCCTATCAGTGTTTGTTTAGTTGTTGTTATTTTAATATTAGTTTTGTTTCTGTTTATGTATATATACAATTTATGTGATTTGTTTCATTGTTTTGTGTCAGTGTTCCAAACTATATTCTAGGCTAGAAAAGAGTACAGTGTATTATTTTCATTATGACCATTTTAAAATATCACATATTTAATGAAATCTGTAGGGAAGACCGAGTGAAAATCACAAGGTTTAGGGTACATAACAGAGTCTGAAAAGTTATTTCTAAATTCCTGTGATTTATGTTTTATTGTTTACATTCTGTTTTACAGTGTCCATTTTCCCACAAAATCCAGACTCACAGTCAAATCAAACTAACAGTGTTTCACACATAAACCAAACAAACAAGCTCAATAGTAAACCTGTTCAAAAACATTCAAACAGTCCCACAAATGTCAACACAGTAAATTCCCAGACTGTCCCTACACCTACCCCTGATGTTAACCCTGTCTGTAACAGACAGACAAGCCCTGTGACACACCCTGTAACCCACATCTACCAAGTGGACAGTCTGGCTAATACCCCCACCTGTGAGTTTGTGGTCGGGGGTCATGAGCTAGGGTCAGACAGGAGCATTCTGACCCCGGTTGGTGTTGAAGAGAGTACCATCAGCAAAGTTAACCCTCCACCAAGCCCTAACACATTACCAAGAGAATCAGCACCTGTCATAGACTCGTCAAGGCAGCCTACAGGTAATTTACTGTAAATTAAATGATACTAGCTAACCTCACAAAGTAATGAAAGAATTATTGTAACTAACAATCTTGTAATGGCTTTAGCCTCTGCCACAGGCCGTTCTTCTGCCCACTCCACTAAATCTGTCAAAGCTAAAGACACACCCACTAACCAAGGCAGTCAGGGTAAGACTACTACCAGCAGAAAAACAAGCACGTCTGCATCTGCAGGTAGAGAGAAATGTACAGACTCAAAACCTACAAAGACAACAGGTTCAAAATCCTTGGGCCGTGGGACTGCTACAAGGCCCACAACTCTGACCCCTGGAGGCCTTGGTAGAGCCAAGAGGGCACCAGTGACCAGTAAAGGTGACTAAGTGATGCATGAGAGCCTGCATCCACTGCCTGTCTCAACAGATCCGAGGATGACTGTAGTTTTGTTTGAAGGAAATGTTCCGATGCAGCATCCCTTCATGTTTAATCAAATTGCTATCTAATGAATACTTACTCAAGTTTTTGCAGCCTGCAAATAAAGCCTGCAATAAATTATTGATATAAATATTATTTTGCAGACAAGATGGTCTTTGAATGAATTCCCTTTCATTCCCTTGATGGATGTTGTTAGAGTTTTGCTGTATATGATTTAGTTACTTATTGATTGTTGGATCAGTCTTGTCTTTGATTCTACAGAATCACCCCTCTGACCCCTACACATGATAATCTTTACTAACAAAGCATGTTCATATCTTTACATCTTGAAATAGTATATTATGTTCCAAAAATCATGAATAATAAAAGTTTATTCATGTATGTGTGAAATCTGCTAAAATTAAAAAAAAGGAAAAAATATCCTAGTAATAATATCTCATTTGTCATGATAATCACAGACATTAAGTGCATGATCTATTGTTAAATATTTTGCTATCTTTAGCATGCAATTGTACTTTCTGTTGTCAAATTATGTTGTTAAATTGATTGTAGTAATGCATATACACTTTATTTTATAATATAAATTATCAATTTTGTTTATAATACTTGTTGAAAAGAATATCTCCATGTAGATTGATTTAAATGATTTATTAACTCTCTCAAAACAGACACTAGCCTAGTTCAAAGGACAATACCGTTAACCAATTTTTGATAAATCTTTATACGTGTATTTAGGATAGTAAATGTTCGAATGGTTATTTATAAGTTATATTGTCAAAGAAAAAATATTAATGGAAAGAAAAATGAAGAGAAAAAATCAGTTGTGTCCTATTTCATCTTTGCATTCTATTCTTTAAATAATTTACCAGACAATAAACCTAATGTTGGTGGAAGAGTGGGAACTAAGCCAGTAGGACCAGTTATATCTCAGAGCCCCAAAAAGACGCCCAGACCCGTCAGCCATATTGATGTAAGTTCTGTTTGGTTTTGATTCTTTCTCTGACCAACACAAAATTATTGTGATTTTATAAAGGAAGTATTATGATTTATCATATCTAAAATAAATGTCTACAGATAACTACCGGTACATAACTAATACACAAACTTTGTAGAAGGTAAGCCATAGTGTGATATCTCTGTTTGTTAGATTGAGGACCAGAAGATGTCCCGCCCTAAGTTTGTACCGATCTGTCGTCTGGAGGACCCCCAGGCTATCCGGACGGTGTCCTTCCATCCCTCCGGAACCATGTTTGCTGTTGGATCCAACTCCAAGACCCTGCGGGTCTGTGCCTTCCCAGATGTTTCCAATCTCAGGTAAAAATTCGTCTTTTTGGAAAACATATACATGTATATTGTATGTGATGATACTGTGTAGGATTTAAACAATGTAAAGATTTAAAGCATTATATGAATTTATCTTGAATTCCAATATCTGTTAAAAGAGATGTTTTTAACACAGCGAGAGTCATGAGACGTTTGAGACACAGACAATGTACACTAAGCACAAGCACCACAAGGGCTCTATCTACTGCGTGGCCTGGAGCCCCATGGGGGATCTACTGGCCACCGGCTCCAACGACAAGACCATCAAGATGTTCCAGTACAACATGGACATGAACGCTCAAGGTAAACTGAACTTGCATGATAGATTGTAAAGGCTTAATACATGTATTAGGAATGGAAATTCTCTTGTTTACCAATTCTTGTAGAAAAACGTGTAAGGATATTACACATGTAGTATACATGTATGGGTTGGTTTGAATAATTTATGTAACTCACAAAATACAAAATCCCAGATTATGACACTATTTCAGCATAAAATTTAAACAGTAGCAACTTGGACTTTGTCGCAAGGTTATATTTTTGTACAATTTATACCACGTCTGATTTGCTAATACATAAAAGGTATCAAGTTTTGCTCTTGGTTGACAATAAAAATTGATTAATCTTGCATCTGAAACTCTCTTGCCGTATATTAGTACATCTTCTTTATACATGTACAGTGTACTTGTTTACCTTGTAGGGCCTGAAATGGAGTTATCCTTTCATGATGGTACGGTGCGAGATATGGTCTTTATGCAGGACACAATAAATCGGTCCTCTCTTTTGATCAGCGGAGGGGCGGGGGATTGCAAGATCTATGTCACAGACTGCGAGACAGGCATGCCTGTACGAGCCATGGCCGGACACTCGGGTATGAATTTTCAAGAGAATATAAAAAATTTTACTTGCATTAAAAAAAGTATTTATTAATTTAAATTTGTTTATCCATTTTCATACGAAAGATTAATGAATTTGATAAGTTTAATTTTGTTTACAGAACATTTGTAACACTTTTGTACTACTATTAAAAAGTGTGGTATGTTTTTAGGTCATGTGTATGCCCTTCATTCCTGGGGTGGCTGTATGTTTGTCAGTGGATCAGCAGACAAGACAGCCAGGTTCTGGGACCTCAGAGCTTCCACCGCAATCACTGTTGTTCCCAGCTCCACTGGTATGTACACATCATCTACAGCTTATTGAATAGCCTAGTAATCTTTATGCACAGGAATCACTGTTCTATTTGCTCTTTGATGACTAGTAATCTTGTGGATAAAATAAAACAACATTGTGCTCCAAGAGCGTGTTAATCACTGTCACGTGATTCCATTCTAAAAAATGGTAATATATTAATATAATAGCTACCCAATTTAGAATATATTGAATAACATTGTTCTCTGTAAGGAATTATTCACAATTTGTTTTCTTTCTTCCCAGCAAGTGCTTTTGCCTCAGTGTGTGTGGACCCCTCAGGGCGCCTCCTGGCCTCGGGCCATGAAGATGGCAGCGTGATGCTGTATGACATCAGAGGGTCGAGGGGGATCCAAAGCTTCCGACCCCACTCTGGGGAGTGTCGCACGGTCCGTTTCTCAATGAACGCTTTCTATCTGCTGACTGGCTCATATGACAAGAAGATCATTATGACAGACATGCATGGTATGTACATGTTTATAAAAAAGAGAAACAGTCAAACCTTGTTATCTTATACTCTATGGGACTGAGAAAAATTTAGATACTTATAGGTTTGGAGATAAATTATACTCTTAAAATAAATGGTTGGGACTTCCAAATCACTTTGTGATTTCCATGTTTCTAAAGGATACCAAAGTTCAACTGTATTAAAACACATTTGTAATTCTTTTTAATCCTTAATGTAAGTGTGTAAATTTCTCACATGATGTTGATTTTAACTTCTGCTTTAGCTGGATTTTTAAATGTTCGTTTCACAGGTGACCTTCTTCGACCCCTACCCAGTGTGGTGGTGGCAGAACATGAAGACAAGGTCATTCAATGCCGTTGGCATCCAAGTCAGCTGGCCTTTATCAGCTCCAGCGCAGACCGACATGTAACCTGCTGGGGACTTCCTGTTGTTTAAGCCCCCCACCCACCCAAGAACTGCTATAATACGGCTTTATCTGAACCAATCTGTACAGTGCTTTTTGTTTGAACTTTAAACCATGTTCATACACGTATATTTGCAGATATACTATAGATTTATAGATATTTTCTGAATCCAAATAATTTCATGTCTGGTTATTGCGTAATACATGTTTACTCACATTCATGGACTTTGAACTTCAAAATACCCTAAACCAAGAATTATTCATGTGCAATAAATATTGGTTAGAATGGAAGCAACCTCTGCTCACAGATATGTTACCCCCATGGATACAAAAAGCATTTCTGGAATTAAAAAAGATTACATACTTGCTTGCAGAAATTAATCATTGCAGAAAAGTTATTAACTTGCCATTTGTGAAAGAAAAATAATGTATATAAAACTTGGTTTACAGTCTTAAAGTGAAAGAAAATCATGCACTATGATAACAACAAAAATACAATGCACAAGCTGGTAAAAGAAAATTAGGAAAAGGAAACCTTTGAATTTGGTGGTGTTTTGAGTTCAAAGAACACGGAAGGGCAAACTTTGGTAAATATTACTGTACATAGGAGATATAGTTTTGTGCACATTGTAAAGAGCTTTTATATGAACATTTACACAACCAGTGTGCACTGCCATGATTATTTTATGATTATGTTTACCGGTAATTATCTCATTTCTTTTGGAATTTATTCTTTGTGTTTATCATGTATTTCTTGACATATAGATATATATCAGTAAGTTCTACTGGTTATTGAAGAGAAAGAAAGAGAGAGAGGAGAGAGAGGTTGGAAGTTTGACTACTTTACACTTCTAAAGCTTGCTTACAATAATGTACAGTTTATTTTACATGCTTCTGAAGCACTTGTATGATAAGCATTATGGAGGTTTTGTACACAGTTGTATAAACCAGAGTCATTATATCTAGTCAGATACTTGTGTGTGTTACGTGCAAGTGATATTTTTGTGTTATGTCCCCATTTAGCAGTTTATCATTCAAGTACTTAATTTGTGGTCTCATGGTTTTTTTGCTTGTTTACAGCTATTTTCTTACCATACAAGGTTTCTGTTGTTTACATACGTAACCAACTGTACAAATGATTCTGTCCCCAAATATTTAGTCTGTGATGCTGACAAGTTGGGTATTATATTTTCCGATTTTGTTTTCTCTTATTTTGTGATGGCTTTCATTCCGCCCATTATTTTTTTTTTTTTTGGTTGGTTTTTTCCTCCCATATTAAGACTTTTATTTTATTTACATTATATTTTCCCCCATTATTACCCATTTACATAGATTGTATAAAGAATAGCGTTTCATAATTATACAAATATATTCCTACGTGTTGTGAAAGAAAAATATTCACGTTATACATAGTATAGTATCTCACTATTTATTGTATATCATTCTTACTAATCTGTAGATCTGAGATTTTGTACACATGTATTGTGCATCTATTATCTGTATTGCACACAGTAGAGGAAAGAGGACGAGTCCAGACTTGTTCCTGGAGATTCATAGATGTAGGATTTTGATGAAAGGATATCAAAAATGTTTGTTCAGAAAAAAATTCTATTCAAAGATTTACAAAAAATGACCATTAATACATGCTTTGGAAAATTAGATTCTTAGAATATCAATTGATATACTAGTATTCAGCTTGACCTTTTGAGTACAAGTTTGGCTCTGAATCTGACAGTTTAAAAAAAAACAAGACTTTGGTGTAAATTCATTTACAGAGTGAAAAAGCTGCTTGATTGCTAACTTATTTGTAGACATCACTCACATGTATTGATAAATCAATCTAATATGTATAACATGTAATTTTAAACTTTATAACTTTAAAAGGATCAAGACACAGTGACAAAAATTTTGATATTAACAAGTGGGAAGAACATTAGTTTCATTTTTTACCCCATTTCTGTTACAATTTTAAATTGCTTTACAATGTAAACTTTTTAAAATATGAAATCAACTTTTGTACATGAATATTATTTAATAGCTTTTGTCACAGATACGCTCTGTATGGGACTGAGTTGGGCTTTGCGTGTTCAGCTCATCCTTTTGATGTTATTGTCTTTGCAAACTTTTTCAAATTTTCTTGCAGTAAAGGTAGATTAAACTTCACAAGAATTCTGTGTTGTTTTTCTGTGGACTCTCCTTTAGCCCTCAATTAACACTGCTCCACTGTATGTCTACGTATTAGGTCAATGTATTGACGATGAGATGTTGACCTCTTGTTTACACTGGACTTTATCTATAATGGACGTAGTGGCAGCACTGAGTGGACGAGTGTTGTTCAACACTACAACAGGACTGACAATCAAAAGATATCCTCTGCATCATAGCTCACAATCTCTCTCTTGTCTTTGTAGGAGCTCTTCTGAGAATTACTGGCAGCTAAAAGATAACAATTTGTAACCCTGATAAATTTCTTGCATAAATATTGTAAATCATTTACATAATTTAGAATTTAATGATAAAAAAAGATATCTAAATTATAAAGACGATGTTTACTAATTGTGGGTATATGTGGTATATTTGATTTCACAGGTATGTTAATGCATAAGACTCTTTACAAAACACTCTGTAGATTAAAGGCTTGCAAAGAGAGCACTATACCTATAGAGGACCAGGATTTGGTGGACTGGTCATTGTTCTGATCAAACGATGGCTGTCTCCGAGCCATGGTCACTTTTAACTGAATTCCTTCAACCATTGCCCCATTCACCTATAGATGAAAGTAATGATACAAAGTCACATTCAACCGAATCTCTTCAATTTATCTACCTACAGAGCAAGTGATGAAACAATGTATCCAATGACCAAGAAATTATTTCACAACAGAAAAGCACCTCAGCAATGGCTGTATCTGCTGACTCCATTCTCTCAAAAGTAACAAAACCAACACTGAAAAACATCAAGACATCTGTGATTACAATGGTCATATAAAATACATTATAGAATTATCTTATTACCATCATAAACAAAACGATAGAGATATAGACCTTGTAGAAATGCTACACATACTGTTTATCCCTCTCCATGTTGATGTTGAGTATGGTGCCTATGTTAGAGAAAGCCTTCCTGAGAATCTCCTCTGTGATCCCCAACCCATTCACGTAAATTGTGTTTCCTTTTTTGGGCAAGTCGTAGTCTCGCTCACGTCGCTCCTGCTGAGCTCTCTCTTCCCTTCTCTCTTCCCTTTCACGATCATAACCTTGTGGGAATGGGCAAATTGATCAAATTGGTTCAAATCTTCTATTAAACATTACTTATAACTGCTGTATATAAAATTTCTTCAAATCTGAATCATGTCATGATGAATGAAATTTTCTAAACATGTCTAATCAGGAGATAAATAAGACAAATACACAAAGTAATACCTCCGCTGACAAAACTGTCATACAGGCCTCTCATCCTTGGTCTCTGAGAAGTTTTCTGTGATTCAAAAAAAAAAAAAATAGCAAAAAAGTCAAACAGTAATCCTTATTTAAACTCTACTTTTCTGTTTAATAATAAATGAAGTCAGTTTTTGTTTCCTTACATTTCCATCCTTGTCTTCTTCCTCTGCATGAGCTGCTGAAAAAGGCTGAAAGCCTACAGCAGTCGGGGTCTTCTCAGGATCCTGAATCAGATAAAGAGGTCAGCACATTTAAAGAAATCCAATAATGAATACACCTTTTCAGCACTTAATGATTTTACAATGTTGAATTTTATATATACTGATGACTCAGTTTCAATCTAGGCAACTGAACACGATTTCAAATTACCTTTAATTTTCGCTCCTGGTTCTTGGATCGTTTAAAACTCTGTTTTTCGTTGTCTACTTTGATTTTGATAGACTGTAAAAGAAAGAGAAAATTTCTGACAGTAAGAAATTAAAATAATAATGAATAAAAACTGTTTAAAAAAAAAAAGAATACAACTTTTATTCTTTGCGTTTTCACTTATCTCTGTACATGACTGAAAAAAATACTAATATGGGATGTTTACCCCGGACTTGAGCAGTTTCTTGGCTTGTTCTTTGGCATCTTCTGCAGACTCAGCTGCAGCTGTAAGACAGAGACGAAATTTATTAAAGACAGAGATTTTACAGTTTATGCTCAAACAATTTCTCTCTTGCATAGAATGATGGATGTATTGGTCTTAAAATAATAATTTTATTTATCATGCAAGTGCAACCCTAGATAGAATGTTATATCGTTAAAATGATAGATGTCCTATGGACCCGGTTTAACGATAGAATTCGTTCCCTATACTAGCTTCGTAGCAAATGAAAAAAAAATGACGCGTTGTATCTCGCCTAAATTTTCAAATGATTGGTCTAAAATACCTCCATGGTTGCTCTTTTATAGTCCCATTTTACCACATTAATTGTTTTTGCAACGAAAGCACTACCATTTAACATCACGTTTGAAAATTTGCTGTTTACGGTCGCCATTTTAGTGAAAAAATCCAAGACAGTCCGTGTGTGGTTTCCAGCAAAATGGCAGGCAAATTCAAACGTAGAAATAGTGTAAATTTCTTGGTATGACCTATTAAAGGGATATTTTGTGGACTTTAAACAACATATACCGGTACATGTTCAAAAAGGTTTGTAATGTATATTTATGCGTTTTTCCCCTGAAGATTATTTTTACCAAACTTAAAATTGATGCGAAGCAGATCCGCTTCGCGGCTGCTACATTGCAAGTATATGGGACGAGTTCTTACTGTGACCTGAGCGTAGCCTGGTCATGGTTAAACTATTCTTTCTAGTGCAACCCATATGCAACAATTTTGATTAAGAGAATTTCATTGATGCTGACTATCAAATGAAGATTACACAGCTCCTCACAAACTTACGCCTTTTAGCAGGAGCTGTCTCAGCTTGAACACGTTCAGGTTTGGCTGTTCTTATCGCTTGCAGTGCCTTTTTCTGTTAAAAATTTGAATTATTCGGTTATTGAGTCAAATAAAAGTGCTATGTAGAAAGTTTAAGGTTTTTAACTATCATGTTATTGTAGCACTTGTTGGTTATTAAACACAACGCTGCTGATAAGGTTCACAGTAATTAATCAATGTGTAAAAAACGTCAAATAAAAGCAAATCTCATTTTTTGAAATAAAATCAGATAATAATCTTTCATTACTCTCTTATAGACTTATTTCATTTCCTCTGAAGTGGCATTCACAGAATGTAGCATGTAGACCCCCCCCCCCCCCCCCTATATCTTATTTGAATTCATTGATATAAAAAAAAATACCTTCTTTTTCAAAATGGCATATTTCTGCTTCAAAATTAGCTCTTCTTCAGTTAAATTTTGTGGAAAATTGACGTAAACCATTTTCATAGATAAAATACGACTCTTCTGAAAATGGAGGCAACAAAATGGTTGGTTTTACTAATTAACGAAATGCTCGAATAAATATTCTAAAACAAAATTCTTGAAATTCTTCTATATTGTCATATAAAATCTCCTTTTCATTATCTTGTGGATTATTTTTGTCTTTATTATTTGATGAAATTCTTATTCTATTATGAAATATTCCCGACATATTCTAAAATAATTTTTAAAATAATTTTTCTGATTAATGCAGTTAGCACACGTGTGTTTACTTTCACTTTGCCAAGTGATGAGATTTTCATTACGATCCGTGTCGCAGTGTGGCTGTCGAGTTGGAACACTCTCGTGTACAAGAACGGTGACTGATGGAGAGAATAAAGAAGTGGAAACCCCTATGTGTACACTCTACACTAAAAAGGGTAAGCATTTGCAGAATTTAACCTGCTTACTCCATTGGACTGTTGGACACAGGGCAGTGATCAGGTGATGGAACAGATATCGCTGACATAAATTTGTTTATAGAACTAGGGACCTAAGTGCTCCCATACGAAATATCATATGTGTTTAATTAACTGACCATCTGACTGCACTGTGAATCTTATATATATGCTGCCATGATAATTTGCTCTAAACAAAGTAATTGTTTGACAGTTTGTTAGTCACAAATGAAATTGTGAATGAAAACAAATAATGTTAAGGTTTTTATACATGCATGGTAAATGTAGAAATGCATCTAATTTAAGAAGGATCTCACTTATCTGTTAAAATTGCAAAAACTATACCAGGTACGTACATGTTATAATTAATGCAAAATTACATATATTAAAATACTTAAATTTGATCTATTACTTTGTAAGAACACAAAATGCACATTTCAGTTATTACTTTATTTTTATTTTACCTTTTAGGCAGTGCTCCATATCTGTCAGTTGACATGCTGAAAAGAATTGAAAAATTACCTCCCATTGTAAACATGCATTTATCTTCTCTGTGAGTAAACTAATGTTAATATTTTATTACTAGTAATATCTTAAAATTGTTTGCCTCTCCTGACTGGAAGTAACCAACTTCAATACCATTCTTAGCAATCTTAATTAATTTTTCAAACTTCTTTTTTAATGCTTTTCCAAATTTAACAGTACTTAAAAAAGACAATGTGTTCATCTGTTGTTTTGTGATTATTTCATATTATTGCATAGTTATATTGACTCCAATATGACATTCCCTTTTAGGGCAGATCATACAGAAGCTTTAGATAAGTTCCAGCATGGTGTTGGCCAGTTTACAGCCTTGCAGGTATTCCTTGTTCTGAAGTTGAATATTTGTATTGAGTGTATTCATCTTTTACTGTTTGTAAATTCCTGATTTCTTGGTTGTTTCAAAGGATTTCTTGGTGTACATCTCTGTGCATGACACAGGTATAGATATTCCCTCGGGATACAACACAAAGGCAGGCACAGCTGTCTGGAACAAAGCCGGCAAGAAACTGGTCAGTAAATGTAAATTTTTTATTGATATGCCTGTATAAAACTGATCTAACAATTTATTCCCTGGTAGAAACTGGTCAATGTTTGTGAAGTTTTCAATATACTCCTTGATAGAAACTGATCAGTGGATGTGAGTTCTTAATACAATGTACATACTCCCCAGTAGAAACTAGTTACTGTACCAGTATGTGACTTTATCAATACATGTACAGTAAAACTCGGTTATAGCAAAGTCCTAGGGACCAGTGGATTTACTTCGTTATATCCGTAATTCGTTATATCCGTATAACAAATTCGTAATAATGACTACAGGGAATTCACTTTATACATGTTTTCTTTCACCAGACTACAATTTTTGCTAGTTGAGGCATAGAATGAAAATACATTCTTTTGAAACCTATAATAATTGGATTGTAAATTAAAGAATTTATGAGAAAATAAATTCATTCAAACTATTATGTTAAATGCTAGTGCAAACTTTTTAAATTGTTAAGAAATTCGTTATAAAAGTGGTATATTTTGTCATTATTCACCTCTTCAGGACACAAAATCAGTTCGCTATATCCTTAAATTCATTATATCCAAATCATTATAACTGTAAAATTTTACAAAGATTTGTTAAGAATTTTACAAGGGACTCAAAACAGTTTCACTATATCTGAGATTTCGCTACATCCGTGTTCGTACTAAACAAGTTTTACTGTATATGGTACTCCCTGATACATGTTGTAGATATCTTCTCTATTCTCATCATGTGACACCAAGATCTATATTTCAAGAAGTTTTTGATATTCTTGTGCATAGAGATATGTTCTACATGTCATTAAAATGTAAGTCAATTTTGTAGATAGAGCCCCAGCAGTTTGTGAAATGTCAGGAGGCCTTCCGTCCCAGTTTCTACCAAGCCCTGTCTGACAGTGACACTGACAAGAATTCTGGGAAAAAGCGTGCAATGAAAGCTGTGGACAGGACACTTGACTTCCTGGACACAATACTAGAACTACATAAAAAGTCGGAGGTGAGACACTACAATTCTATGAAGTTTCCGAGGTAATTAAAATAGAGCTTCATTAAAAAGAAAAAGGATAGATAATAAAATTCTAAGTAAGATAAGAGTTCTATGAAAAGTCAGAGGTGAGATGATAAAGTTTACTCTAAAGTTCAAGGTGCAAGGACATTTTTTACTCTTTTAATCCAAGGACCAAGGTCATGGTGTTTGAGAAAATGCCCCAAAAATCAGAGTTTTGAAAAGAGCTTTAGAATGTTTTTTTAAAGACAGATTGAATGATATACTGTATAATTCAAGTATCTAAGATAAATTGTCTGATTGATGTCATTAGTGAGATATACTGAATAGATGATGATCTAATATCACAAAAGTTAAATATTAGAGTAAAAAAATTGGATATTTTCTACTAGTTTTTGAAAGGAAACATTGAGCACATGCTTACTCCAACACCATTTCTTTTCTATGAGATGCAGAACAACATATACAATCATATACAATCATATATGTGAAAACAGTGCTGGAGCAATCTTGTGCTCTAGACTGCCCATTGTTGAATGTGGAAAAATGGTGAGTTTTTCATGTTTTTGAGAAAGAGCATGAAATTGCCCATTTTGGTGTCGTGACATCATAGAAGCACAAGAAATAAAACCAATGATGAGGTCAAACATTTAAATTACTGTAACTGGCATGTTTAGCTTTATATTTTATCAAAATATCGATCTGTATGACATGATGATTTTTTAAATTCATAATAAAGGGGGCAGAAATTGGACCTTGTCAAACATAGTCCTTATTTTGAAAAATTCAATCAGTCTTTGAAGATTTTTAAAAACATAATTGTAGGAAAAACATGTGCTTTTCAACATTGGGAATGTAGCCTATTTAAAAAATCTTGAATGTCAAAAATGTTCCTAAATTGAGATATAAGAGCTCTGTAATATTAAAGTAAAATCCAAAGGGAGATTTTAAATTTCCACAAAAAGTCTTTGCTGAGTTTTAGGAGCTATGCTGAGTTTGAGGAGCTATGATTAGATACTGGGGCTCCATTAAGTGTTTGATCTGAGATCCATTAAATGTTTGAGATGAGATACTAGAGCTCCATGAAATGTTTGAGCTGAGATATTGAAGTTTCATGAATTGTTTGAGCTGAGATACCAAATCTACATTAAAAGTTTGAGCTGAGATACTGGAGTATCCGAGTTTCATAAATTGTTTTGGCAGATTTTCTACCTTACCGGTGATCAGTAACTTCTGTTTAGCGGTACATGGTATTTCGTGATCATCAGATCTTGTTTTGTAGAGACTGCAAGATGTTTGTGTGTTTGGTTCTGTGGAGGGGGGATTCCATGAGGAGGCAAGAATCAGGTCGGCCAGGGAAACAGCTGCAAGGAATGTTGATGGTGAGCAAATACTATAGGTCTTGCTAGAGTTACCTCCCTTAGAGCATCTCCAATTATTCTCCGTTTACCTGCATGGGTTATTTTTTAATTAAAATTTGCAGCCTGTGTTAACTTTTTGTTTTAGGATTTGTAATAGAGGGTTTCCATGCACAGAATGAAAAAAATAAACAAATAGATGTTAAAGAAATAAAAGATTTATGCAACAAAGTGTTTGTAAGTATATATACTGATATGCAAAGAAAAAAAAATGAAAACTTATTTTTCAGAAATGATATTTGTGAAATCTTCTTCATCAAATATGTTTTTATTTAAGAAAATTTTGCCCGAGGAAAAACCACGACTTATGCATGCTGTTTGGTCACCTGATCAGGTTGTTATGGCTTTGGAGCTTGGCATTGATATATTTGACAGCTGGTATCCTTAACACAAACGTCTGTGGATATCATTCATTAACATATTTATTCAATGTTTACAAACTCAAAAAAAAAAAGTATCAGTGGTAATGTTTTTAACATCATTCAGGAAGCTTATGGGTTTCTCAGCATTTTTTCAGTTACCGGTATAAGGGGTGGAAATGAATCCACCATTCTTGTTTATGGCTTTTCCATGAGCTGACAAATCTAAGAAAAACCTTTGAAGCAAGGATATGTAAAACTATAGAGCTTTCCCATATTGATATGGAAGTGAGTTCAAGAAACACTGGCTCAGCAGTCCTGCAAGTTTATTTTGTAAATAAACTGTCTGTTCATGTTAAGTAACCCCTGCTGGTGGAAATCGTATCTGATTCTTAGTGGTGATTTAATAGGTTAAAGAAACTATGAAAAATTCAAGCACTTTGAATTCACCATGCCCCGTAAAATTTCAAAAAAAAGTTTTACAATATTTCTTTATATCATGTACTATAAATGATAATTTTCCTTGAAGTAATTTTTTTTCATATACCATTACATTTATATCCTTTAAATAACTTTCTTTTATTTAATGTTTTGTTTTAGTCTTCCATTGAATACCATGTACATGTACATGTATATGTGATTTTTTTTTTTCATTTTCATGCAGTACATTTATTACACCCTTTTGTACAACACATATGTAGCTTTGTTTTCCTTCATTGTCTAAGTTACCCATGGCTGGTCACAGAGAGGGGTGGGGCCCTAGTTTTCTCCTTCCAGTATGACAACAATTTAGAGAATGAGAGAGAGGCTAGGTCAACTGATGGGTTCGAAATCTCCTTGAAAGATAAAAGGTATGGAACAGGTGTGTGAAGAGAGGCTGAAGTGTGCGAGGATTGGCGGATACATCCATCTCTTTGTAGATGACTTCTTCACTGTACCATTCCTCAAGTGTGGAATCTGGATCTCTCAGCCAGTCGATCTTTTTTAGTTCAAGTACAAGGGTTTAAGAATTCATTTTAAATGTGTATTCACAGCTGAAAAATATTTATTAAACACACTCTGTTATATATAAATATTTTACCTGATTACTTGTAAATAAATGTGAGATAATGTGTGTGCTTATATGCTGCCTTTTGAACACGGACATAACGTCCCTCTGGTCACTTTTCAGCATGTTTGAGGACTTCCGCGCCCCTCTACCTGGCTGCTCCTGTTACACCTGTCAGAATTTCACACGTTCCTACATTCACCATCTCCTGAACACCTCAGAACTCCTAGCTCCAGTCCTCCTTATGATGTAAGTTCATTAGTTCCTCTAGGTGTAGTCTACAATAGTAATACTGCAAGTACTTATATACTGATACAACATAAATTTTGCCTCATGTTGAATATACCTTAGTTATTGCACTGTTGGGATGTTGAGGGGAGGAAGGGGCTTTTTTTAATGGAATGTCGTGCAAGACTTTAGTGAATGTTGTCAGAAAATTTGGTCATGGTATGATGTGTGTAGATTAGAATTTGATATGGTAAATTATCACCATGTGCAGTGTATAAGGGGGTATTTAGGTCACTCTGCACATAAATACTTATGGATAGACATACACGCCTCTTATAAAGTTTCAAGGTTATTCAACTCAGAAAAGAACCTGAAATTCTTTATGGGATTGTACTGCTTATATCAGTGAATTTGATGCCTCTTTACCTATGATATTTTTCGAATAAGAAAAGAAACTGTGGTATTTAAAAGTTCCCGGTCTATGTTTATACTGGAGATAGTGTTCAGAACAAATTGAAAAGAATTTTCATGTCAAATTTGATTAAATTCATTGTGAAAATGAAGTGAAATTTGATAAGAGAGTTAAGAGTGGCTTTGTAATGTATATAAAGATCAGATAAGATTTGAGGAGATAATCGTCAATAGAAAAAAAAAAGCCAAGGTAGATTTCTTTGACAAGAAAGGTGGTCTTGCACTGTATATACCTGAATGTATACCTGTCCAGGTAGATGATGTCTCACCTGTATCAGCTGGCACTGTGTCAATAGGCTCTCTTGTGTTATGCAGGGATATCAAAATTCAACACAAAACCAATCTGCTTTCATCTTATTGGGTCATTCCTCACTGTCGTTTGTTTAAAACAGATGAATGAAAATTGGTTTTGTGCATGCATTGATATTCATTTAGGTCATTCTTTTTTTACGTCTTTTATTTTCCAGACACAATTTTCATCATTACTTTGAATTCTTTGAATCCCTTCGCTCATCATTGAAGACTGACCAATTCCTGAAACTAAAGACATTGATTCTAGAACAAAGGCTATCACAAGAGCCTTCAAAGTAACACAGTAACAGGCAGGGAGGTGTGACAAAATGAACCCTATGTGAGAAGAAGTCCTGGGACAGGATTCCTTGGGACACAATTATCACCCAGGAGGACCACAAAATGGTGGGGGATTATGCTGATTAGAGGGGAGGTCCAAGTAAATTACACCAGTTAGTTTTACAGAAATCAGAAATGGCTGTTTTATCTCAAAATAAACACTGAAATGGAATGAGTAATGTTCTTTACATAAAAAAACTCAAACAAAACAACTTGTTTCAATCTTTTTTTTT
>WFKH01011581.1:3895310-3909288 GCA_016163765.1 Magallana hongkongensis | reverse complement strand
CCCCCCCCCCCCCCCCCCTCTAGATCCGCGCATGTTGCATATTTGATGCAAACTAATACGTGTATCCGTAAATTACGTGTATGTTTAGAGGTGTGAAACTGTCTTACTTTAACATTGATACTTTTATAAACTGGAAACGTAACCCATATTGTTCCCGTCAAAACATTTATTGCGCGATCCCGTTATAACCGGGTGAGATCTAAGTGCAAATTCATATATATTGAATAGAAATTCAAAACATCCTTTCCACATATTTATATCAAGACTTTCTGTATTTCACAGACACAGAGTCGCTGAGAAGCCGATCAGAACAATACACTGACAAACGGCTTTTCACTCAATTAACATCGAGTAAATAATTCTATTTTCACGACAAACAAGAAATGAACAGTGCTGGCTATTTATTATCAGAAGCACAAACTGACACTAATTAACGCTAAAATAATCGCCACTCGCTCCAGGGGTGTCAACGAGTGCCATCAAAGCCTGAAACTGCTGTATCTGCGATAAGATTTGTCACTGGTCATCGCTCATCGTCGCAAGCAGTTCCATTATCGACATCTTGCAGGTCATGCTAATCGCCCAAACTAATCAACCCCGACACTTTCTCACGCTGCTTGAGGAATATTGGACTCTTGCGGGGAAATCAATTTATAGACGCTCGTAATTATTTATTGCAGGAAGAAATCTGAATTATTTTGTCACATTTTTTTTTATAGCGAAACAAGAAAATTATTTATCATTTTTTATTGAAAAACTTGTAGCAGAATTTACATACAGTGTATACTTGAGAATTGACCTTGGTTCGGTTTTATAGATGTCAATAAGTTTCATTTGGTCACCATGAAATGTGCCCACACAGAAATGAACTAGTATTGGAGATGTCAGTCAGGCTCGTAAATCTGTAACTATATTGCTGAGAACATTCGGCGTGAAGACTTAACACGGGAGCCGGCGAGCAGGTGTTTGTACATAAACCGAGACTTTAGTTTGACGTTTAATCAGATGATAGCTCCCGTGAGTAGTACATACAACAACAATAAGCATCTCAAGCGGTTCTTAGAGATCTGTAAACATTCAGCGAGGGGACGATTACACAAATTTCTAATTGGATTAAAGGGGTGTTCCCGTGGATTTGTTCAAATGTCATCTCTATTTTTGTTTACCTATGATAGCCTAATTCATGTTTTTCATTTCTTCCAAAAGAGAACATTGACCCGAGTTCCAAGATCTAATTCTTGAGTGAGAGAGATAGAAAGAGAGAGGGAGAATAAATATCTTGTGTTCGCCAGAAACTCATCATTCAACCTTGGTCAGGAAACGTCGTACATTTTGTCTAAATCGCCACCATCTTCAGATGCTCGGTCTCGTTGCGTTTAGTGTTCGTATTTTCGCCACCAACCCCAACCCCAACCCCCCTTTTTTTGTTTTTTGTTTAATAAAGAAACAAAAACAACAGATCACAATTTTGTAAAATTTTTAAAAATCAGTTAAATTAACAAAAACGTGTCATCGATGTACAAAATATTTATTTTTGGTTCTAGCATTATGAATTCCAAGATCGGAAACGGCAGCTATATAGACCAAATTGTAATGTGTCGGTTATTAGTCAGACCACATTCTTGGATAGTAAATTGACATAATGTATCACCCAGTGACAAGATATTTTATTGTATGCATCACTACCTACATCAGGCATTTTACCGAAACTTTTAATTATATAAACAGATCATCAATCATGCAGGGAGCATTTAATGTATACCTACCGAAATGCGTTGTACGTTAGTTTTTAGAACTCAAAAAATGTGTTGTCGACAGATTTTCAAATATATTTAAGATCTAAAGAATGCTTGCAAATCCTCTAATATCTATTCCGGGATTAAGATATCAATCTGTAAATTTATTTAATTTTAAAACTCATCATATTCAAATCAGAATCTGAGATATTTGTCATTACTTTTCATAGACTCCATTGAAAACCAAAAACTTTATTGCAATTGACATTTTAAAAAATGTGTCATGACTCAAAATTTACTATAAGGGTACAATTTATATGACTTCATCGGCATCCTAAGTGATCAAATTGTTGCTAATGTGGCTGGTCCGTCCCCCAATTCTATGGCAGGGAGAAATTTCCCATACCAGGGTTGAGAGGGCAAAGTCGATTATCTACATTTTATTTAACTCCTGTCCTAAATATGCCTTTGTACAGGGTTCCGACGAACGAGAACAATATTCCTATTTAAATTCATCGGCGAACGGGGCGCGCTGAAGCCGTAGAATAGCATTTAAATGAATCTATTGGAGACTCGGGAAATGAAATTCCGTGGGAATCCGCTAAACTGACAAAAGTATTTAATGATTTCTAAATAAACAAAACACCCGGTAAAGATAGACTTTTTATCCCATTATATCGGCGCGCAATGTGATCAGGTGGTTATTACAAGTGGTCCCTACACAGACCTTCCCACCCCTAGCCTCTATAAAACAATCACGATTCATTACAGAAAAAAAAAGAACAAACGTAGGGAAATCCCGGCGAATTACGGATCATTATTACCGGGGCACCACTGATGTACCCCGAGACAATGAGTCCTGTGGAATCGTGTTTGCTCTGATACAATACTGTTGCACCCCGGTTTTCCAGTCGGTCGCTTGTGGTGTAAAGAAGGTCGCTGGGTTATCGCTGGCCATCAAGGGGGTACATCGCACCCCTGTTACTTGTGTCTATTTGTTCAATTCTTTTCATTCATGAAGTAGTTTTTTCCTGTGTGAAAAATTCTTGTCACTGTTGGGCATGGGGGAAGAAAATAAAGGCAGTGGGCAACCGATTTAAACTGTTTAATAGATAACCATGCGAAAACCCTACGAATTGGGGACTCAAAGGCCCAAATGTCAATGCAGGGGTCAAATTTAGCATGGACGATTCATCGCTTTACAATATAATAACTCCACAAAACGGAAAGGAATTTCCCCAAAGTGAAGAAAGAAGTCCTCCATTTTATCTCATATGCAGTTATGTAAATGTTCGGATCAGCTTCTAGAATCAGTATGAATTTCCGGTTGTTAAAGTTCAAATGGAAGACTGTTTTCCAACTTGAAAAAAAAAGTTGAAACACAAGCTTGAGTCGTTTAACAGATTTTTATCAAGCTGAAGTGGGGGGAAAGTGAGGGTGCTGAGTTTGAGAAGGCCGGGGTTCCGCCTCACGGTGAGTGCTGTTTTCGGGTCCCAGACACCCTGCAGATGAAAGGCTTATCTGCCGAGCCATCTACACAAATTCTGCTCTGACATCGAGCAACTGCCTTTCTGCATATGCTGCACCATGTCTTTTAATAAATGTGTCAACAGGTTACCAACATAGGGTAACGCTCGGAGTTTTTTTAATTCAATCTAAGGAAATTAAACTGATTTCAATGCAGACATTTTGCAGTAGAGGCTTAGAACTGGCAGCTCTTTGGATGTCACACCCATTTCAAAATCATGAAGAAAATGAATTAATATTCTTCTTATCAAGCAATTTCTCATTGAGCTATGTGTATATAACATAAATTATAAGAC
The DNA here is from genome assembly GCA_016163765.1 of Magallana hongkongensis. Lineage (NCBI taxonomy): Eukaryota > Metazoa > Mollusca > Bivalvia > Ostreida > Ostreidae > Magallana > Magallana hongkongensis. The sequence goes on along the minus strand of WFKH01011581.1, from coordinate 3,905,729 downwards.
CCAGCGCACGATTGTATCATAGAAACCCTTACCCTCGATCCCCCTTCACTTCTTGTTTTTCTGAGTTGAGAATTTTGGCGCGGTCTTTTCGTTTCTCGTGGGCCTGGCTTCTATTCCAATTTCCCAGTATAGCAAAGTGCAGCGACCGTGTTCTTCTCAAAGATAAGAAATCGTGGAACATTTTCAAAACTTTTTTAAATATCTGATTTCAATCTGAAAATTATCAGCAATTTGTATGACGTTAAGCATGGCGGGTAACAGGTGCCCGTTTGGGGACAACATCCTTCATCTGTCAGTCCCCGGCCAGCAACGTGTGGTACTTAGGTTCTACACATGTCCCCCCTTTGACAGCTTTGCTGGGACATCGGTGATCCGTTCTTATCTATGGGGAACAGATTTGGTATGAAAAAACTTTAAAACGTGTCACTAAATTATTGCAAAAAACCCCTTAAAAGCATTTTAATGACATGTTTTTTTTACACAATATCTTTTTTCAAATTATATCGTTCAATTCCGCCGCATTGCAATAATGCAATTATGAATGTTGAAGCTTTCCCTCACCTGTGTACCGCAGACTCGCGGGAGTTCTAACGTTTAGTAAGAAAGCAAAGCATCCTAATGTTTCTACATCTTCTTTTTCCCCAATACGATCAAATTAAAAATTGATCGATCTACATCTATAAAAGAAAACATACCGATACATTGATTCATACAGCGCATCAAGGACTAATGCATTTCCACAGCAGATTTTCAGTATACATGTACATAGAAAAACAATTTATATTTAGTTAAAATAGATAATTATGTGCGTTCAAGTTTATTTGGGTCAACCATTTTTTGTAAATATTGCTATGTCATTACCTTTTTTCTCGAGGGACCCATAGCAAGTTTTATTTTTTATTTTTTTTAAATCTTTGTCAAAAAATTTTTATAGACTATTAGAGAAGAACTGTGTATTTTAATTTAGAATGTTTCTTAATGATAAATGTATACTTGTTGAAGTTTTTGTATTTTAAAAGTTTCAAGAAATATAAGTTTAAATTACCTTATAATCATGACAAGCAAAAAAGGATCCATTACCTAAAAGACTAATAGCTCTTTTGTCTGAAGATAAACAACAAACAACAAAACCAGAAGGGTTGCCTTACTGTGAAAAGCAAATACAAAATATACCTCTTTCAAAAACGGACGGCACAAACATGCTCATGTACATGTATCTCCTCCAACACACAGCTGAAAGTGGTGGCGGGGTCTGTAATACTTTCATTTTTAAATATTTGAATTTACCGGGCGGCATGCAGTAAATACAAAATTTACATGTTGTCATGTTGTAAATTTTGTAAACATAGGTAATTGAGTGTATGCCTCTTTTGCAGAAAAGGGTTGTTACCCACATTTCTGTGAACAACGCAATGCCTATATGACCTTCCCTCGATGATAAATTGATTTACGATTCTTTTCCCCCCAAAATGAATAGATCTGTGCACATATATATCATTGAAATCTGGGAGAATTGAATCAAAGTTAAAGTGTACAGAATTGTAGATTTCTCTTCAAAAGACGCATATATACGTATTATAGCCAATTATTCTATACAATGAGGTAAAACTCAATACAGTTAAATAGGACCATCTTGGGGTCCCCCAGAAATACTGAACGAGGTGGGCGTGTCGAGTTACGACCGTATCACGGGGTGTCGACTAGCGACATAAAACAGGAATATGTTAATCTCTGTAAGACGTAGATACAGCGCTCCTAATCTCGCGGGGCTTCGCGAACAAGCTACATATTGTAATAGAACGCCACACATCCGTAATGAGAACTTGTCAGAATTACCCCGACCTACACCGCTCAATGCCCCAGATAGTCCAATCCTGTCCTCCTCTGTCTCTCAACCAATGACGTCAAACCCAAACCCCGCGCTTTAGGCGGGGTGAGAGCAGCACCAAAATGAACCGCGTTATTTATGTGAGACTGACAAATAGGGTCAATTGTTGTATATTCACACATGATTTGAACAGCAGTTGTGTTGCTTTGATTATTTATTTTCTTATCATTCTACATAATTTGAAACTTAAAACATAATATCTGATGGATTAATTAATTAATACTGCTGCAACACAAAGAGAATGCTAACAGATATAGTAAATGAAAGTACAAAACGGTGTGATATTATTTCCAGTATTTTGAGATCATACTGAAAAACGTTTGATAAATAGTTTTTCAAACAGTCTGCAGATTGCTTCTATTCACTGTGTATCTCAGATGTCTTCCTTTTAAATATCGTTGATTTCGCCTTCTCCCGAAATTTAATAGTTTTATATATCTATGTACACTGAAAAATGCAAAAACTTGGAAAATTTGAAATCACTTTATTAAATATACACTTTTATTACCAGGACAAAATCATTTGGAATAAAAGAACAAAATAACACTTAAGATACTATGACATTAACCCACATTCTCCATTTTGCGTATTCCCTGACATTTTCGTAATCCGTGTCATAATGATAAGTGCGGATTAGAGATTAGAAACGGGCCAAAATCTAGTGTGTAAATGAAAGATTTGAAATAACCTGTATATAATAGATAACAATAAAAAAAATCTATATCTAATATATCAAAGTTCTTTAATCTTGCAAAAATGTAGAAGAAATTGGGTTGTAAAAAAACCCACACAAATTGTACACTAGTATTTAATATACATTGTATATATTGAAGTTCTTAAATCTTACAAAAATGTAAAAGAAACCCACACACAAATAACAATTTCCATTGATCATCACATTTCATGAAATCAATGAAAATTAGTATACATGTATATATACTGCAATTAGTTGGGTGGTTTTTTTTTTCAGGCTCAAAATCGAACATGCAGATAAACTTTAAATTCGTCAAATTTATTCTTTTGAGCTAATGGTCACATGTGCTTCGGGCAACGACCTTTGACGAATTTTTACTACAGACATAAATCGTGACTCTGACACAATTAAAAAAATTATTTTTCAATAAAAAATCCGTAGCAAAGGGAAAAAAAAGCAAAGGTTGCCAAACCCCCCCCCCCCCCAAAACCAAACGAACAAACCTACCCTACTAAAGAATTATAGCATAAAGATGAAAGGAAAAAAAATCAGAAAATTGCTTTTATATATCCAATTTATTTTTTTTTTCTGATATTGTGGGTTACAATGATAATTTTGGCCGTCGAGTTGTTTTAACAAGCAGGCATTATATCAAATTCCCATAGGTAATACTTTTATCTTAAAATGGGATCAAGGTTATCAACCGATCACCACGAATTACAGCATGTACATTTTGGATAAGATTTTCATACATGTCAACAATGAAATATACACAGGGGTCATTAATTTATGTGTAGGAGATCGGCGCAGCCGATACAATAATTGCTACAGGCTAAGTTTTAGCGATAACAATAAGCTAGCGATAAAGAAAATTGTAACAATGTCGTTATGTTGTTAGAGGGCCCAATCGTCACATGGGAAAATGTTTCACACTATTTCGCTGTCAACTTGCGACTGTGAAACCGTGTACCCGAACCAAGCAAAAACTCCCCAATGTAACTCCAATAGCATGAAAAAGCATGTATACCAAGACTTCCAGCGGAGAAAATTGAACATTTCCTTTTCTAAATAAAAATATAATGAGACTTTGTATACCTTTAAAATTAATTATTACAATTTCAAAGCTACGGGTTTTTTCTGTGAGATATCAAAGTTGATAATAAATTATACAATTTGCTTCGTTTTCATTTCATGTTTGTTCCAATTCATAACTTCTTTACAATGCGTAAATAAAAACGCCATACAAATAACAGAGCACTTTCATCTTGTGATTTTGATTAAATTTTAATGATTTACTTCTTAACACTTGAATTCTTCCAGGTATTTCAAAAGTATTTTTGACTTCTCTCAAATCGTGTATACATGCTACAGTTGGTAGAAATCAAACTAAGCTTATCTCTGTGTGAAAGACGTCGCTGGGTGCATTATACCACGAAACTAAACACAATTATCTTTTATAAAACGAGTGATAACAAACAATGGCTACATATTTGACCCTTGTTTGCGAGACCTAATCCTATTGTTTAGCAGATCATCTCCTGTTAAGTCGTCAATATTTCTTTGCACATCTTGGTAAGTTTACGTGGTCCCACGGTTATGAAGAATCTATGGGTGATTAGACCTGTCTTCCCCAGGGTAAGAAGGCCACGAAAAGGGGCGGATCCCAGGAATTCCGTACCTATGTCGGTGTGTCTACGCTGAGCTATCAGAACCCGTTCCCACGCTAAGCTACTTGTGAATAAACTTCTTCAATAAAGTGCTTGTATAACATCAACCAATCATAGCGAGTTTTACTGTGAAACTCGGCACGGTGTACCTTCACACAGTATCTAAACAAATCAAATCACGGCTTTCACACGAAGGCCTGGAATGTGTGTCAATTTTTTTCTCACACTGTATCTCGCCGTCAAAATCACACATTGTGCCGAGCGTTGCCGACATGAACGGGACGGGTGTGAAATGCAACCAAATTCAAAAATATTTCCTGGATGTCGTACGGAACGGTGACTGTGAAGAGTTACAGAAGATCCTGGAGAGTCGGGACGAGAAGATAAACATAAACCTTTATGACAATGAAGGCCAGACGGCCCTCCACCAGTCCTGTTTAATAGGCAGTCTCAAAAAAGTCCAAATCCTGGTCAAATTCGGTGCTGACATCAAACTGGCCAACAGGGACGGGTGGAATGCTCTCCACATCGCATCGTTCGGGGGTCACCAAGATATCGCCCTTTATCTGATATCGACAAAGACCAGGACTAAAACAGTGTCGACTAGTTCGGACTCCTAAGGTTCCCCCCTCTGTGTGTGAATGTGTGTGAATGGAATATAGGACATGTCTGGAGAAATTCTGTGATTAATATCATCTTCATCACTCTCTTTGAGAACAGAAATAAACAGAAGTTGGTAAAAATGGTGTGGCATTTTCATTCGCTACCTCATCATGTATACGTACGTCAGGGTGTGTCCCTAGCCAGGGTACCCACGTGTGTCTTGTGTATGAACGCTTTAGTCTTCGGCCAGTACAGCGCAGTAAAATGGCGATACATCGGATACTGCAGAGAGAAGGGACTGCAGAAGTCCCCTGATACATGCTTTGTGATATAACTTGTTGTTGCTGACTCGGAGTCAACTTTTTTTTTATTATTATATTATTTTGTTGTTATTACCTTAACCAGTTGTTACAAAATATTATTATTATTATTAATAGAGTGTAAATTAACAGCACTTATTAAATATTTTCCAAAAATTGATGAGGATGGTGATTTGTCCTTGTGAGGGATTTATTAACAGCATACCTCTCTATACAGCGTATTTCACGGAGCAGGGTTTAATGGCCAAGATATCAACTGATTCCATGATTAAGGAGCTGTATTTGAAATCTTGTGGGTTGTTTTATCTTAACGAATACGAGACCGATTCCTATAATTAATGGTACGGTAGCGGAAATTGTTGGAGTCAAATTTTCTCTCAGTTAACCCCTCTAATTGTAGCTGTAGTTGGTTTTATTAACTGATTATATATACGTCTATCAATATATCTTGTATCTCATTGCCTCTCGACAAAATTATCTTTAAATGTTGTATTATGTTCTGAAAATAGAAGGTTAAAAAAATCAATGATTTAAAGCGGATGATAAACTTTCTAGTTTTTGCCCTGGCGTTTTTATTAGGTATATTTTCTGCGGTACAATATTGCACACTTCTGTGGGTTTGTTGAACGTTAGTGCGTTTTTAAGACCCTTTCTATGGGAAAAATGGACTCTCCTTTTATAAAACGACGCATATGAAATGAACTGATCTGAATACTGTGGCGGAAAACCATTGAAGGGTTTTTTCCTCCAACAATGTTATAATCTTCAATGGCAGGGAGAATAAATTTGAAGCAAACCAAGTCCCGAAACTCGAGAAGGCAGTGTATTTTTCAGCCGTCGAGAATTACAGTGAACTCCACATTTCTGGGATAATTCACCATCGTCAGTTAGGAGAGCATTCAAGCGCTCTGTAATCCAACGTCAGGCAGCCCCAGTTTTTATGAGAAAGCATTGTAGAGATTTGGTGTTTGATTTTCACATACGATTGAGAGACTAGAATATACAGCAAGGTCATGCGGTATAGGACTTAAGATCCTTTAAAAACAAGATTTAAAAAACGCCCAACACAGCTCCTATTTATTTCATTTTTCATACAAAATTTGTATTAATGATTTATAGAGATATATTCAAAGAATTGTAAAGTGTGTTTGAATTTCTCATTTGGGTCTGACGACAATAGGTTGTGGTGGTATATTCATCCCTGCCCAGATTCAATGGCTGACAGTGTTTGCTTATTTCTCCCAGCGTCAATATTGGATAGATCTGTTCATCGTAATTCTCCCTGCCAAATTGGAAGATCTATTTTTTTCTTTACAGATTTAAAACGTTCAAAACAAGCGCAGGGACGGTTCCCATCTCCCTCGATCCATTGTACATTTGGATAAGTGACATCACAGTCATCACAAATTTAAAAAAAAATTGTGTGTATGTCAGGTTCACAAGATAAAAAAAAAGGAAGATGTATCCAAGTACTTATGGTACTTTATATTTTGCGTGTTATGTTCACACATTTCTTTTAAAATGTACGCTTCGGTCTTATCCTACTTTTTTTCATAACGCGCTAAAATAATTCAATTACTTGCTAATTAAAGTATATGCATTTATTTTTGTAGCAATAAGTTCAAATTTGCTCCTGACTTGGTGCTGTTAGGCAACTTATTATTCGAGCTACTGTATACCCCTCCACCCCACAGGGTGTCTGTTGTGCGGTGTGATTATTTCAGAAGATGACAAATATAATCAAATTGATAAGAAAAATCTATAGAGGCCTATTTATCACGTATTTAAATAATATATTATATATGTATATTTTAAAATAAAAGGTATTTTAATTTTTACATAAAACCATCTTCAACTTAACACAACGGTTTTATTTTTATTGAAAAGCATGAAAACATATTATGATCCAATTGCATAGTTATTTTTGTTATAGGAAAAACACAGTACAAAAACTACACTATCCGACAACTATGCCCCTGTGATCCACCCTGTAATGATTTCTTTGTCAAAAATAAAATTCCCTGGTCTTCCAGCGGTCACCCACGGTTTGATAGACACTTCGTGTTCTTGTCCCCATTCAGTACAGGTGTCCGTACTTTTATTTAGTCAAATCATAACTCAGCAAGAAAAAAAACCTCGTCCAGATATGCAAGAAAGAAAGGATAGTGGAAATAATGTACAATGTGGAGAGTGAAACATCCGGGAGTGACCCGACACCAGTCAGAAAACACCCAGATCTTTCTACCCGGACCAAGCAAGAACAGTTATGTCCCACACCCATAATTTCATTGAAATTGTGAACTATATTCGCTTTAGCCTGGCGGATGATAAGAGATCCTTTTTATCTTTTAAAGTTTTTTTTTAAAAAGACGATCTGGGTTCTGGTGTCAAAAGTGTTACAGTCTACATGTAGAGTGTAGAGTGCCGATTTTCACACCGCGGTCGGCTCTCTCTTGGATCTGTCTGGGCTGGTGTTCTCACGGGGAATTGAACGTGTGAACACGGCCAAACCTCTCTCACTGGTTACGCAAGATGTCAGGCAAGTGACACCGAAATGACATTTTCAGGAGCCGGAGCAAAAGAGTCGCAAATCATTAACAGTTATTGTGTCAGATATCATTATTTAGACACACTAATTGACCAGTCTCTTTTGGGGGTACATCCATGTAAAGCTAACACTAGAAGCAACTCATTTATTTTAAATGGTAAATTGAGTGTGTTTATGATAGCAATGTTTAAACCTTTAGCGTGAGAAGTTTACTCACATTCTTCTAAAGGAAACGAAAATTAAGAGGTGAGGTTGATGCAGTTCTAAGGATGACGTCACGTAATTCTATAACCTTACCTAGGTGTTGATGTTCTCTGTATACTAACAGGTTTCCACCTGATACTACATCGATATACATGTATTTTACATACTTAAAAAAACCCACGTGTATATTTTATATTGAGTTATTCATGTTATACTTGTATTCATGTATTATCAATCGGGATATATTAATGTACTTGTAACATAATAATGAAAATAAATAACACAGTGTTTTAATTTAAAAACGAAAACAATTAACAAAATTAAAACTCTGTAATTTAGTTAAAACACATGTACCCAAAAATAGTAGAAATTTCGAAAAAGAAATGGATAAAAAAAAAAGTTTTAGAAATTTAAAACTTAAAAAAAAAAATCGAAAAAGAAAAAGATTATTTATACCTTCACAGAATTTCATTTCCATTTCACCAATAAAAAAAAAAAAAAAGTAATTGGGAATCAATCGAAGGGTGTTATACCTTTATACAATACTATTTTCCAATTCTTGTTGAATTATTCAGTAAAAATGTGTTTAAATAAAAAAATAATCTTTCATACTATAAAATACTATTCAAAATAACAAGGCTCACATTACAGTTCAGTTGTAATTTTAGGTTTTTGTCGTTTACATACTCAATGATTTTGAATATTCTATTGCAAAGAGAAATTCTGAAAAAAGGTTCATTATGTTCCTCGTATAGTCTAAACAAATGTTTAGAAGGATATGAAAAGATAAAAATTGTTATTCTTTGCAGTTCTTCATAAAATTGGTCTGCATGCAAGTGTTTCACTAACGAACAAAGAGAGATAATTCAAATGAACTGTTATATTTTACGCAGGTTTCCACAGCTAAAATTTTATGTAGTGTCACTAATATTGAACCGAGCTTTTCAATAAAAACCAGTTATAATTCCACAGAAACAAAGAATTTAAATATATCTACATTTATTTTATGATTTGCATTGTAAAATCCAAACATTTTTTGTCCGTTTGGGTTGTTTTGTCGAAACGCATGCATATAGAACCTTTTTAACAAGACCTTGGACTTTCGGTAAGATGTAACTATCTATTTCTTGCATCAAAACAGTTTTAGCTTTAAAGCTAGACAAATCTTGCTGACTTCAAAGAGCCATGGCTGAGTGGCCAACACTGAAATACACGTCACATTGCTGTTTAACACAACTACCCGAAGTCCAAGCTCTTGTTAAAATGGTTCTAAAACAAATCGAACAAAAGATGTTTCGAAGGTCTGGTTGGTAGACAAGAGTTCCGCTTCCGGTCTAGCATACTATCAGAGGGGGCGACACCTTGACATCTTTATGAACGTAGAAACCAGACCATTCTATCCGGGAAAGAATGTTAAATTGAACTGTGGTTGGTGTCCACTCAAACCTGATGAAGAAAAATACATTGGTGATAGATAAAATTCGTGACAATCAATTTCAATACAGTCAATATAGATATGAATGGATTGAAAAATGCCTTTTCTATTATGTCACAATGATAACATCTGCAATGTCGCAACTGTTATAGCTGCAGAACTGTATATATACGTAGCTCCACGGGAAATTCGGGTTGACGGAGCGTGTGTGAGTCTCTGACAATGGTTAATGTTAAAAAAAATAGTCAAATTACTTAAAAAATCATTTTCTTTTCTTTTCTTTTACAGTTAACCTTTCAAGTGTTGTAATATCGCATTTCGAACAGTATGCTTTATGAATAACGTATTTCTGCGGAAACGAACTGTAAATTGCTTTGTTATAGTCGTAAATTCGTTATATCCGTGTTCAGTTTTAACATCTTAGCCAATACGAACTGGTATATATGATGAGGTGCTGATAAGTCATGGGATATTCTCTGATCACGTGATTTTTATACTCATCTTTGTAACACTTACATAAGGAGGAAAGGTTAAATTATGGATCAAACATGCAGTATATTAAAGATAAATCTAATTTTAAAATTGTATATACGTACTGAGACAGAGGTTAACTCTTGGCTAATAGACGATCAGCAGATTTGATCAATGCGCGTTCGAATTTAAATTCCACTGAATTCGTTCCTGAGTGACAACGCCCTATACCCCTTGCTGTAGGTGAACAGTTCCATGAGTTTGTAGACAATTTGTTTTCTTTTGATCATGGGGGTCGGGTTGCACATAGAGATGCCGTATGAATATGTAATGTTGAATAAATTAGCAGGCTCGGAGAAGCAGAACAATGCCTACCTGTCACATTCCTGTGTATACAATCGTCCTTTAACTTTTATACACTAATTCTACGGCTTCTCTCGCTTTGTTATTTGAGAAGGCAAGCTCCAAGGCCGCGCAATCTTTTCCATCCAGACTTGACCTCTGACTTCCTGTACGCACCCTAGTCATTAATTAAGGTAATTTGATAAGGGACAGGTACATAGGTTTGATATTTTTATGTTCAGTTTAT
>WFKH01011581.1:3863546-3878577 GCA_016163765.1 Magallana hongkongensis | reverse complement strand
GTGTTATTTTGTGAAAAGTTAAAACTCTTAAGGGGATTGGTTTGAGAGAGAAATGATCTGGCACTAAAATGACTAAAAACTCAGACCATCGAGTTAAAGCGATATGGCTAAATCAAGAGACTATGTTTGGCCTGATAATCATTGAAGATTTCTGCACTTGAAATACGAAGAATTCATATTGCATTTATAAATAATTTTTTAATCATTTATTTCATAGGGCACTGTGATGGCGTCACAACAAGTTGTAGGAGGCTACAATGTAGAGATATTTATGGGGGAAACTTTTGACAGAAAATTTCTGTGTAACCACTGTAGTTTGATTTTAAGAGACCCTGTACAAAGTTATTGCGGTCACAGATTCTGTCGATCATGTATGGAAAGCATCATCAGGTAAAATGTTTTGTACACTTAATTTTATTTTGATCAAGGTGCATCCAAAATGGAGTGTATTAATGTTTGGTTCTGTAAAATTTTGCTTATTTTATCAACTGCTTGCATTGATAAAATGAATTATTGTAATATTGACTCTGTTTGAAATACAGATTAAAAGAATTCTTATGGTGTTGTTTGGATTTTTTTTTATCTGTTGAACTTCAAAGAAAACTACAAAATGAGTATATAGATATGACCTACATGTATTTTATGCTTTTATTTTTCAAGATTTCGTAATTGCTACTTAAATAATTGCAATAGTGTATCCCTTCCTATTTAATAAAGTTCAGATAAGGCTACATCATTGCAGCTACTTTGAATGTATTTTAAAAGGTACGGTAAACATTGTCAGTTAATATATTTCAATTACCGTATTTATGCTACAGGTCACATGAACAGGTGAGATGTCAGTCCTGTATTGAAGAAGGGACAATGGATGAAGAGTACAGTATACTGAAAATGGACCAGGTTTGTGAAGGGAGAGAACTCCAGGGTTCAACTTTCAATAAGTAAAATATAAGACATATTCTTTTTCATCTTATAACCTACCACCCCTCCCTCTCCTTTGATGATCTTAGTTAATTAAAATTTTGCTTTAGAAGCTCATATATATGAACTAAAAATTTGTTATTCCAATTATCTTTTCAATTAAATTTATTGTTAATGTTTGTTGGAAATTAATATGTATAAAGTAGGAATAATAGTTGATATTGGTTATGTATTAAAGCTATATGTAATTAGCTGTTTTGGTTGCATTTGGGCATTATTGCTGAGGTGAACAATGTGACCCATGGGCCTCTTGTTTTTGAATTTCAAAATGGTACAGGTATATACTGGTAAATACACTAAATATATAGATTTTAATATGAATTTGAATGAATGGAAAGCTTTTTAAAAAATTGAATAATTTTTAGATTTTCCCAGACAATGCAGTGAGAAGAGAAATGGGAGCCATGGCTGCTAAGTGCATCAATCCTAACTGTACATGGAAAGGAATCTTTAAGCAGTATGAAGTATGTACCAGATTCTGCATATACATGTACAATTAAGCTTTGTCATCTCGAACATCAATTCTTTGAATACCATTGGTAGTTGAAGTTACAGTTGAACTTTGATATCTCGAACACTGATATCTCGAATACAATGGATATGTCGAAGTGATTTGTAAGTCCCAACCACTTATTGTTTAAGTATTTTACCCTCAATATCTCGAATACTTGGATATCTCAAAGTTTTTAAACAGTCCCATCTAGTTCGAGATAACGAAGTTTGACTGTATATATTTTAGTCTTGTTTTTTTGTATTTTAAATTCAATATCTTGAATCCTTAGATATATGGAAGTTTCACTGTCTTGAATTACCTTACTGCATACTTTGATGGGATAAGCTTTATTTTGTTGAATTATAATATTGAACTGCAATCTGATTTTCAGGCTCATGGTGCAGAGTGCAAATTTAAGCAAGTTCCCTGTCAACAATGTGGTAACTTGATAGAACCACAGGCCCTCCAAGATCACATGACCAAGGAATGTACGGAAAGAAAAATCGCATGCAAGCACTGTCAGTCGGAGGTCGTAGTAGAGAACCTGGAGGTGTGTGTTTGTACAGGGGGATTTTCATGCATGCTTACAATGAATTAGTCAAAGCACTTATCTGCAAGATTTCTGTGAAGAATTAAGACTACGACACATTTGAAATGTATTGTTTAATTATGTTGTTTATTTACATGTAGTTGTATTTGGTTCTTATTATTTGTTTCGCACAAACAATAATCTTGATAGAGATTTTGATGTTAAAGAAAGGTAAATAATATTTGTTTTTAGATAATGTAGACAACATTCTGTTGTTGGTTAATTTTGTTCGCTATGATAATGTAGACAACATTCTGTTGTTGGTTAATTTTGTTCGCTATGATACAATGCTTATTCATATATGTGTCAATCTCTTTTCCGTATTTGTTGGCACACAGGCACACAATGCAGAATGTCCCAAAATGCCAATCAAATGTGACTCCTGTGGCAAGAAAAAAATACCCAGAGACAAGGTATTTCTCTATTTAGCTCTGTGAGTCAAACTGGCTTAATAAGAACATAATCTGAATTTAAGCTATGGGTAGTTTATACACAATGTATTGGATTTCTTATGATTTGTGATTGTACTGGTATATGATTTTTGTCAAACATGCTTTGTGAGTTTTCTAACCCCCCAAGCCTGAGAGACCTTGAGTGGGGATATAATTTTAACAAAGTTGGAATTCTTCTAAGAAAAATGGGAATTTAAAATTGAATTATTCCTGACTATTGTACATGTTTTATTTAGATGCAACATCATATAGACAGAGAGTGTTCCAATCAGAAGGTCCCCTGTCTCCCAGACTGTGGTGAAGTATGTATTGGTCTTACTCATAGGGAAACCAGTACAAGATGTGAAACTTTTGTAATATTGCTTGGTTGAATATGTCATTTATTACACATGCATTACACAAGAAGGAAATTCCAATCAAATTTTTATACATACATGTACCAATACAATGTACATGCACATGTACCTATGTTTCTAGCAGTTTTTCTCAACTTTCTTCAGATCAGCAGAGATAAGTTTGTGGAGCATCTGGATAAACGTCCTGGAATCCACTTAAAAGCTTTGTCCGAGAGTTTGAACTCTATACAGAATGATATAAACTCGAGGCTTGAAGCAGTCGTTGTTCAAAGTGACCTTGGACAGTTTATTTCACACATCACTGAACTCAAACAAAAAGTTCAGCAACAGGAACAGCTGATTCAAACTCTACAAGGTCATCAAGCAGCCAATGGAACACCAGCAAATTCCAATCTAAGTGTGATACAGGCCAAAGTTCAGGCCTTGGAGCTCAAGACAGGTACCTTTGAAGGCATCGTTACGACACTTCACAGGGAAATTGAACGATGTATTACTGCAATTGAGAATGTAGAGAGGGGCAGGCAGAGTGAAAAACAAGTGGTGGAAAACCTAGAGAAAAAGATACGTGCTCTTGAGAGGAGTATCTCACTAAAGGTGGGTTTAGTTTGGAGTCTTACAAGGCACTTAATAATAAAATTGAAAAATATATATTTTCACACAAAAAGTGTAGCATTACTAGACACGATTTCGGGAAGTTTCTAGTATGCCGGTCCCCACTTCGCGTGACGAGTAGTCTCCCATGACGTTGCTATGCAATTGGTAAATAGTCGCCATTTTAGCGCTTGCTTCAGAGCCGGAGATGGATTTTATTTCCCTGTGATTAGGGTTAGGTTTAAGAGTTTTATGATAGAATTAAATTATTTAGCATTTTTTATACGCCTTTTGAAACAAAAAATTACAAGAATCAGGCTAATGTCGAAGCATACCTTGAATTTGATGTCGAGAAAAAGAAACAGTGAAATAAAATACCGGTAGATCTACTTACTTTACAGGAAATTTTCCAAACGTTTGAGTGTTACATTTCTTTCATTAAAATGTTACGTTTCTGTCATCAAAATGTTACGTTGACGATTTTTAAGATCTAGTTCCTATGAGGTAGGGCCTACGCATAAACTTAGGTTCATCAAATGCAAGAGGAATGCAATTTCACTTTCATGAAATTCAATTTCCTTTTAAATTCTAATTAAAGTAGTTTTGTTGAATTTTTGTTGAAGCTTTCTTTATACACTGTAACACATAGGTAATAATTCATCCTACCTAACAAACTTCTCTCAATCCAAAACCCTCTTTATCACAGTTGCCACAGATATTCCCATCCAAATTGTTTAGCACAATTAATCCAATTAAATTGGTCATTAAAATCCTTAATATCAGTTACAATTAGCATTTTAAATTTTTCAGATTAAGACCATTTCGATGCAAATCAGCTGTTTTCTGTATTATCACAAGAGCTTCAGTGACGTCAATATGAATATTCATGAGATTTAAGCGCACGAGATGATTTTCCCAATGACATAGTTTGTGTTTTAATTACACGTTTGTTTTATTTCATTTTTAATTTTTTATTTAAAAAACTGTTTAAAAACCAGTTTTTGAAACCCAACTTTTAACGAGGAATTCAAATTTTAGCTTTATTTTGTGTTTTTCTTTGGATTAAGCGATTTTTTTTGATCGCTCACGCGATGGTCTATATATTAGAGACCGCCTATGGCGGCATATATATTGGTGCCATGTTAGAGACTGCCTACGGCGGCATATATATTGGTGCCATATTTATGGGGACCGGCATACTAGAAGTGTTCCACGGTTTCCATATTGTACACCATTTTTTGTAGCTTTTGGATGTATATTTATATATTTTGTAAGTTACTGGTTTAAATGTATAAATTGACAGAAAATTTGCTCTATTAAAATAAAGTATTAACACTAAGCCACAATTTCTCTTTGAAGGATGTAGCTCTAGCTGAACAGGAACTACGAATTAAGACACTGGAGTTGACGACTTATGATGGAACACTGTTCTGGAAGATTTCTGAGTGGAGCAAGCGCCGATCCGAAGCACAGAGCAACCAAGTGACCAGTCTCTACTCACCCATCTTCTACTCCAGCAAGAATGGCTACAAGATGTGTGCCAGACTCTACCCCAATGGAGATGGCATGGGAAAAAACACACACATGTCCATTTTCTTTGTTGTCATGAGAGGTAATCTTATATAAATCTTTTTATCAGATTAAATCTCTAAGAAGCAGGATGGTCTACAAATTGCTCATCAGATCTACATATACTTTCAAATTTTTAGTGATCTTTTTAGCCATTAACTATTATAATGAAAAGAAAAAGTCCTAATATCTTAGGTTTAAAATTTGAATATTTTCCTATATCTTTATGCAAAGCTCTTCTTCTAAAGGAGATTAATATAGTCTAAAACTGGCTAGGACCATCCAACCCTCTAAATGAGATAGTGTAAATAAATGCATTAGGAGTTGTCAGAACTCGTTCATGTAATTTGTGGATACCCCTTAAAAAATCATATATTTTCCTCACAAATACTGATGTATTATTTACTTTCTTGAACTTCTTTTTTTTTCAGTAATATACTTTCTTCTAAATTTTGGGTCAATTGTAAATTTTTTCATTACCAAATATGTTCTCCCACTAATTTTTTTTTTTAATTCTGCAGTGTTTAAATATGTTTCATTGATTAACATTTTTCATATTTTAATGACTGAATGAAAAAATGGAATTGAAATGTAACTTTAAAGCTTTACATGTACATTTACTGTGAGACAATCTTTAATACAACTTGGTTCATTTTTCTAGGTAACTTTGATGCTTTACTTCAGTGGCCATTCTCATTCCGTGTGACATTCATGCTCCTTGACCAGAACAATAAAGAGCATCAAGTGGACTCATTTCGCCCCGACCCAAACAGTAGCTCCTTCAAGCGCCCCACTACGGAGATGAACATTGCGAGTGGGTGCCCCCTCTTTATTCCTCTCGCCAAACTTGACGATCCAAGTCTTGCCTATGTCAAGGAGGACACAATGTTTATCAAACTGGTGGTAGATGTACCAAGGGGTTGATCTCTAGTCCCCAACCTGCCAGACTTATTGATGTATGCACAGAATGTGTATGACACAGATTGGTTATATATGTTAGGTTGTCCAAAGTTTATTCTACCTTTAACATTACCTTATAAATACATAATCGTAATGGAGAGCTATGCTATACTACATGTATACTATAGAGCATCTATTACCGGTATGCGATCTCCGTGCGCCGATTTTGCGAAGGAAGTAACAGCGCTGATCATATAACAAACAATAAGATTTAAACAAAATTTTCACAAAAGTGATTTTTATTCATTAACATTAACATTAATTTTATACTAGCAGATACTGTGAATATTGAAGTTACTTGTAGACTAGCAATTTAAAGATATGTCTTGTCAGTTATGATAACGACAGTCCCAACGAGTATACCATATATAATCCAAAAATGTTGTGCCCTAAATATTTTGTACTTTTACAGATTGCATTTTTATAGATTCAAAAAGTAGAACAAAACTGCAAATAATATTTGTTAATCTAAATGATAATTTCTGTAAAATCTACAGGTGCAGGTGGTGTTAAACAAAGGATTAACTTTGGACAGCCTAATTTAAGAATTTTTTTTCACTTATTATATGATAAAACTTGGGTCAGTTTACATTTTAAATGCAAAGTGGTTAACTGTCCCAATTGTTGTTACATGCTTCCCAATTGTCTTGATTAACCAAGAAAAGAAAAGTTCTCATTTTATTGTCGAACAGTAAGTTTTAGAGATGTACATATATGGGACAATGATAGAGTACCTTACATAGTAAAGGGAAAAGCAGCAAAGAATGAGACCATACATGTACATAAATGTACAGTTAACTGTGATGTTAAAAAAATGAATTTCATCATGATCAGTTTACTATGTACAGTATATGTACATATGTATATAAATGTACATGTAGATATTGTAAATATATTGTAAATAAGTATTTAGTTTGTGACTTTATGCTTGTGTATTTCTGTGTAAATATCAGTACATTCTTAGCTTTCCTTACAAGAGCTCAAGCTGAAATACAAAATGTTTATATTTGGGATTTAAAAAGAGTCATTAGTATATGTAATTATTAATGTTTATATTGTCAAAACATGTTTTGTACATGTATATAATTTTATTATGTAATCTTAAATGAACACTTGGCTAAATATATCATTTACATGCAGTACTATAGGACAGTACTAAACATTATTATAATGATCGGCAATTAGCAACTCATAGATACATGTACAAATAAAACAGAAGTAGTAATGGTCAAATAACGTTCCAAAGATGATAGAAAAGGCTGCTCCTTCTATTTAATACACTGATTTACAATGATGATAGTTAACGTACTTTTACTCACTTTTAATTGACAATTAAAGGACTTAGAGAGGGTTGTAATTATTAATAACAATAAAATGCTTTTACAGTGTTTCATATGAGCTATGAAGGTAGTATTGATGTCAAAAAGGGTATTATTCTGCTATGCTTGCTACCTTCATACCAGCATGAACTACCAAAGACACAATTTTGTTGTTTTAATACAGTTTATTGATTAAATTATAGAAAAGGCTGAACTAGCTGGCTCTTCCAAACATGATATATATAGATAATTTGCTGGGTTAATCATTTTGAATGATATGCAGTTTATGCACCAATCGTAGTTGGGTTTTTTTTTCCCTGCATTGCCCACATCTGCTGTACCTTTATGAACCAGTAAAATGAACATTTTATTGTTTAATTAAATGAAAGATATATACATGTAGTAAGAGGATGTACCAAACTTACTGAATTGAAAAAAAACCCTTGCTCAAAAACAAAATTAGAGATAGCAACAAGGTAATGCATTTATGATATAGATTTCTTTATTGCCTTTAATTTCATTATTATTTAAATTATTATATTATATTATATGATGTAATTGTGATTTTAATTTTTTTAAATTTATTATTTGATGATCATTATGCTTAAATTTTGCATCCTCATATTCAGTATTTTTCATATATCCCAAGTTTAGAAAATCAAAGTTGTACATACGCTGTAAGTTTCAATTTAGTGTGTACAGCCAACTTTCTTTGCTTTATTGCACTCTAGCTATTATACATGTTTGTACATAAATGTACTGTAGATTCCTTATTTTACCTGTTGTGAGTACTTAGTTTTGTGATTCTGTCATTTTGTATCAATTAAATAGCAAAATTAAAAAATCACAAACAACAATTTTTTTAAATCATAATTTCATATACTGGTAGTTTAAAACTATCAGAAAAGTTAGAGCAAGATTTAAAATCAGTGATGGGTGCTTGTTGTGATTTTATGTAGATACTCCTCGCATTTAATTAGGAATCTACAGTATAGATGTACTAACTGTTACTGCTTGTAATGTAAATAATTGCTTCCTACTGGAATGTTGTGTAGTAACTATATAAAAAGAAATCTGATTTATGAACGAGTTGTCATCATTTGTCATAACTATATTATAGCAGATTGAGGACAAGTTGTAATCCAATACTCAATACCCAAACTTTGGACTCTGAAAAGTTAGCACTTCTGTACTAGTACAGTACATGTGTATATCTTCTATACCTTAAATTAATTATGATTGACCAATTTGGAACATGCTTGGAGATTTTTAGGTCACCTGCCACTCAGCTGACCTGTTGCCATTTGTCTTGTATCTTATTGTCTGTAGACAATTTTTACATTTTTAACTCCTTGAAAATTGCAAGGTCACTTGTTACCTTTTTTGATATGAAAATGATTTTTTTATAAATAATATTAACATAATAGAAATGGGGGGGGGGGGGGGGGGGGGGGGGGGGGGGTGGCCTTGCCCCCCACTTTTTCTTGCAGCAAACATTTTTCTTAAATTGACTATATAGAAAAGTGAACTAACATGGAGTTGCCCCCCCCCCCCCCCCCCCACCACGGATTAGGATTTTCACGATTTTTGAAAAGTTGTAAAGAACTATATGTGATATGAGTCAAATTTGGCCCTCATTATTCGCAATTTTTTAAAGTATTTCAGGTACATTAAATTGTTTTATTATTTTTTAGAATAGTTGATTTAATATATGTTTTTCTCCTATTATTTGCACTCACTGGCAGTACATGACGTCAGAAGTGACGCTATTTTTGCAATTCAATCAAAATCTGTCAAAAATTGACATTCCTTTCTTATCTTAATTTTTTTTTTGAATGGGAAATATAGAGCAACGCTTTGAACAAGAACAAACTTTTTGTCACTAATAAGTCTTGGATAGATACATCTTTCATGAAAATATTTTGTTTGTTCAAGCAATCGCTGAATGTTTTCTGAAAGAAAAACTGCTTGAAAACAAGTCGTTTTATGCAAAAAATGCAAAAATGGCGGGAAAAGGTTAAATTTTGATGTCATATTTCCAAATTTTGGGCATCGATCTGGATCAAAATGAAAATTATGAAAAAACTTCACAAGTATACCTGTACTAAGGAAGCAAAGAATTACAGTAAAATGATGTTCATTTTAGGGGGCCATATTAGGCCCATATCATATATAGTCCTTTCCCCTTTTTTTTTTTGGCTTGTCAAGATTTTTTGGATGAGTCTTCCCCCCCCCCCCCACTTTCAAAAACGATGCTACGTTCCTGAAATGTGAATTGTGAAGTCATGATCTTGGCTCTCCCCAAGGCCTCACATATGGGGCAAAAAATGCTAAATTTTATGTTAGATCTTCTGATCTCATCAATTGGAGAGAAACGAAATGCACACGGTTAAGATGTCAAGGAAACCAATATGGATCTCGCTCAAATACTTAGATCAAATATTTTTTTACACAAAAAATAATTATTCAAAAATTATTTATCAAACCAATTGTTTTCATGAAAAATACTTTTAGTTCGAAAATGTTGCTCATTTCGGAAATAATTCTGCTCTCTGCAATGTACATCTGGTTCCATAACTAGTTTGGATTGCGCAAGCGCACTGAATCGTAAACATGGCAGAAGTCACTTCTGAGTGGGAGGTAAACCAGTCGCTAGGTTTACGGAGATATCTCTCAGGTAACTTCACAAATTACCTTAATGTCTTTCTTAGATCTTATTTCGATCACAAAGAGTTTCTGTGTCAGATCAGAAATGACAGTCGCAGTGTAAAGTCTGCCTCGGAATCGGCTGTATGTACAGATTGCTCATCATGCATTGAACCACTCGATCACTTGTCCTCGAGTGACTCTCCTCTATGCTGTGTAGGGCCACAACAGATTCGCAATCAGCATGACAAGATCTGATTGTTACAAAAATTAAAACAACATGTGACCATGAAAACTATTTCAATCGCAACGAAAATAGGCTAATGTACGAATATACGCTGTTTTAGATACGGAGCTGGACCCTCCCCCTTTCCACTGAAAACAATAAGCGTCATGCGACCTGCACTCCTTATAAAGTGTATGGAATATTAATGGTTTATTGCTAGCTACAATTAAATTTTTATTGTGTGTGGACAACTATTAAATATGCATAAAATTGAATCTGTGGATCTCCCAGACATACTGAAATGACCAATCATCTTCCTGTCCTTTAAAAGATTTTCAAATAATCAGAAAAAATGACACTACTCCATTGTGTAGAGCGAAAAGATCATTGTATTAAGATTTTACTAGTAGTAATTTTATCAAAGTGCTGGTTGTGTGGAGATGCTTTTTGAGTTAATCAAATTGAAGAAAAATTTACTTCAGACTGTTTTGGCAAAGTATACAGGTGTGACAGTCAGACCAGTTCAAATAAAGGTGCCAGATAGCTCAGTGGGTAGAGCACCTGACTAGAGATTCAGTGGCCTGGGTTTTAATCCCGGTCTGTCATTATTATTCCCATCCCGTTACACAGGGTTTAGTTTTAGAAATAGGGTTTCTTCAGAAAATGCTATAATTGATCAGAAAAATATATAACAGGACCATGATTGAATAAGACTGACTTTTTTTTAAAGAATAATTTACTTTTATTTGCACTAAGCTTGAAATTATTTTGTACCTTTTATTTTTTACAGGAGATTTCAGTGATATAGATCAACATGTTCAGTAACAGATTTCCCCTGTGAGCGTTGATAAGAATACCAGTAGTAAGATGGAACTACTAGAGCTAGCAAGGCAGTTAAAGCAGGAGCAACTGTTTGTAAGTGCAGAAAAGTCACAGATTCATGGTCTGTATGAAGAAGCTAAAAAATTGGCAGAGGATCTGTACCACGAATCATGGATTGTACGACAACAGAGATCGTGTCTGGAGCAGCTGCAGGCCTCCTCAAACACTGTCACGCCAAGGGAGTGCTACTACCAAACCAACAATTTAGAATTTACAAGTTTTGTAGACAGTTACAAACACCTAAGTTACCATGAAACCAAATATGGAGATTTTTTAAAGTTCTTAAAAGATAATCATTTTCTTGTGGCATTTCTCATTGACAGTGTTGAGAAGGTTTCACAAGACAGCTTAAGAAAGTTCATTTCTCTGCTGATGACCTCAGTATTTGGAAATGTTGTTTTTCCTGAAGATGAAGTTTCTGTGATTCAGACAGTCAAGCATCTTGCAGAACTTCAGCTAACCTCTAGTGACAATCCAAGATTTCTATTACGAAAAGGAAACTGTGGATTCAGTGTGGCAGTAAAGCTGTTATTCGATTCTTTGTATTCAGCCAAACTTTTTCTCACGGCAGCACTTCACGACCCTGTGATGAGATTACTAATGGAAGATGAGTGGTTTTATGATATAGACCCACAAAAAGCTCTGCATCGTTTCCCTCCCCAGGAAAGAGTACGTCGCTTTGGGGAACCTACCAGTGAAGATTACGAGAAGAAATGCAATGAATATAGAAAATTTATAGTAGACAAATTAGTTATTTTATCAAATAGGTTTATTCTATCAATTAAAAACAATATTCATTGCTTCCCTTCAAATCTAGCTTGGCTAGTATCGCAAGTATATCGGGCCTTGTTGAAGACTGGCAGACATGATGAGGAGCGAGTTCGTGCCGTGTGTGCAGATCTTGTCTTCTCTCTGTTCATTTGTCCAGCCATCATTGATCCAGATCCATATGGAATCACCTCGGACATCCATATCAGCCACATAGCTCGACACAATCTGATGCAGATAGCTCAGATTATCCAGGTCCTTGCTGTTTCTCAGTGGGAGGCAGAATCCAAGGAGAAAGATCTCTATGAGAGGTTTGAGAAGGTGAAACTCCTAAGTTTATGGCTGTTACTCTATCCTATTTCAATTTGAAAAGTAAAATCCCCTTCATCTTGGTAATATATACTGATTTTTGTAACTTTGTGCAGTTGCTCTATGAAAAGGACGATATAAAATCTTGCAAAATTTTGTATGAACTGCATCAATTTGTCAGAAAATTTGGAAAAAACGAGTAAAGAAGGTATTGATATTTTTCTTTCTTGACTTTCTTTATAGGGTTGTATCACCTCCTTGCTGGATGTTCTACTAGAGGGTGTAGGGTCAGAGGTTGTGACCCCTCCCAGCAACAATCACATGATCAGTGTAGCTAGATCATCAGTTCTCATTACACTGCAAGATCTTAATTTTCTGGTAAGTTTGGAAAACAAGAATTTAGGCATCTATTTGTCTGGTGATACACATTATGCAGTTTATCAATATTAAACAGATTTATAATTTATTGTGGAATCTTTTTTTTATTTTTGGAAAACTTGGAGCACAACTTTAGAAAATATTCATTTTTCTGTCAGTAACAAATCTTACATAATGTGGCTCTGATGAAAATACAGTTAAACTTCTGTGTCCGAAACATTGAAATCCTAAATATGATGGATGTATCAAAGAGAGTTGGAAGTTCCAACCTGTTTCTTTCTGTATTTTACCTTTAGTATCTCAGTTATTTCTCTGCCTCTTTGAGTTTAGATAGTGAGGTTTGACTGAATAATGTTTGTCAAATCTTTTCTGGTAGGTAAACTGATTGAAAACAAGACATTTTATGCAAAATGTTTATGAATTTTGTTGTTTTTTTGGTCAGATTGAAAATTACATGTATGATTAAACTTGATTAGTTTATCTGTGCAAAATAAACCTGATTAGAAAAAAAAATTGATGGGCAATTATCATATTGTCCTTTGTAGTTTTAAAAATGAATCTAGTATTGAAAATTATGTAATGCATAATATGATTTGATTAATACTGGTATGTTATGAATGCTTAAAATGGATGTGTTTCCATTAGTTACTGTTCTGTTAAGGCAGGCTTTACCCGCATGCTGCAATCTGTATATTGATTGATGTTAAGAGAGCAATGGTTATGAATACTAGTTGTATTTCTTCAACCCAAAGTCTTACTATACATTGCTTGATGATAAATGAACTTCATCATACTAAAATTGTTCCTGTTGTAACAATAATGCTGAGTACTCAAAGTCAACCCTTTTAAAACCATTATCACATACCTAGGAATGAGGGGTACCAAACACAGTTTTGTATATACATTATTTGAGCCAAAGGAAATTTTGAAATTCGTGCACTAATTGGTTAAATTCAGTTGAATGAGGAAATGTTTATTCAAAATATTGATATATTGTTCATGCACATACACTGTTCATAAACACATATTTAAAGATGATTTGCTTTAAGATATAGAAAGAATGATTGTTTGTTTATATTGTTTGGTTTTAAAAGCTGTGTATTAAGCATTTGAAATGACTGTATGATATTTAAATGAAGTAGTTCTTCCTTCCTGAATCACGATTGAGGTTGTAAAAAGACTTGACCTTTTATTCAGAGAGAGGAAACAAGTCTCTCCCTCATTCATAGGCCTTAAAACCTGCATGCTCAATCCAGTGCACATTGAAGACATTTTTCCTGGTTGTCTTGCTACCCGTGGCACCCATCTTGGCAAGTTGAACAATTCTAGGAGGTCTGAACTGCACCCCGTACTGTATTCATTTAGTGCAAACTATACTCTTGTTGACTCATAAATGTACATTCCATAGATCTCTATTATGGATATAATGGTCAAATTACTAATTAGTATTACAGGAACACCACAACTCTGTACTATGAACCTAGTAGGCATAAAATAGGCTTTATATTATGGGCCCATAGTCAATCAGTCTCCTGTATTAGGGTATTGTGGATACATCTATAGTTTATTGGAAGCATTATTTTATAATATGCTGTTAAAGTTTAGACTAGTGTATTTTAATTTCACAACAGATTTGGCAAGCCACATATTTTGCACATTTTGTATTTATCTTTAGAAAATGTTAATGCATTATTATGTATGATGATCTCCTACCAATTCCGCTTTGGACATGTTTATAAATGTATATTTGGTAGTTTTGATGCTTTACAAATGAGATAATGGTTGATTTTATGATTGTTCAAGGTCACTTAATATAATATTGCAACAAATTGCACTTGAAATATAAGTCCTCTTTATTATTTCCAGACTCTTGTATCAATGACAGGAACCGTGTCTGTGTTTATGATTGAAAATACCTTATGTGTTTTATTTATCAAAATAATTAGAGAAATTCCTTATGTGTGTTTAAAAATAGGAATAATGCATTAGTGAATCCATGTTTTTGTGAATTTTTTAGTAGATTTTTAGTATCTAGATTTGTTGGTTTTGTGATTGAGGCAATATTTATAAGTATCTAAATCACAAGTGGAATTGAAGTACATGTATGCAAATAAATTTTGTAATAGCATATGAATAACATGCTCAGTGCTCTGTATCAGAGCTGTCTGCACTGTTCCAAAAATAGGAAACAGATGTTACACTGGCTGAGAACAGTACCAGAGTAACGATGAAATATTTGGTAAAGGAAATCAGCAAATCTGTTACTGTATTTGCTGCTTTCAAGATAATCAAACATTTTAATTTTTATATCCTATACATATTTCATAATTAGATGTCTTTGATTTGGACTCTTGGACTGAATGTTGATATTAATTTTTCTTTTAATATGATGTTGGAAAAATCTTTGATTTATTGTGTTGTAGATATCCTTATCTTAGACTCTAACCAAACCTTGATATCTACTCTATATGTTTTGTTGTAGATATCCTTGACTTAGACTCTAACTTTGATA
>WFKH01011581.1:3845252-3860302 GCA_016163765.1 Magallana hongkongensis | reverse complement strand
GTGTTATTTTGTGAAAAGTTAAAACTCTTAAGGGGATTGGTTTGAGAAAGAAATGATCTGGCACTAAAATGACTAAAAACTCAGACCATCGAGTTAAAGCTATATGGCTAAATCAAGAGACTATGTTTGGCCTGATAATCATTGAAGATTTCTGCACTTGAAATACAAAGAATTCATATTGCATTTATAAATAATTTTTTAATCATTTTTTTCATAGGGCACTGTGATGGCGTCACAACAAGTTGTAGGAGGCTACAATGTAGAGATATTTATGGGGGAAACTTTTGACAGAAAATTTCTGTGTAACCACTGTAGTTTGATTTTAAGAGACCCTGTACAAAGTTATTGCGGTCACAGATTCTGTCGATCATGTATGGAAAGCATCATCAGGTAAAATGTTTTGTACACTTAATTTTATTTTGATCAAGGTGCATCCAAAATGGAGTGTATTAATGTTTGGTTCTGTAAAATTTTGCTTATTTTATCAACTGCTTGCATTGATAAAATGAATTATTGTAATATTGACTCTGTTTGAAATACAGATTAAAAGAATTCTTATGGTTTTGTTTGGATTTTTTTTTATCTGTTGAACTTCAAAGAAAACTATAAAATGAGTATATAGATATGACCTACATGTATTTTATGCTTTTATTTTTCAAGATTTCGTAATTGCTACTTAAATAATTGCAATAGTGTATCCCTTCCTATTTAATAAAGTTCAGATAAGGCTACATCATTGCAGCTACTTTGAATGTATTTTAAAAGGTACGGTAAACATTGTCAGTTAATATATTTCAATTACCATATTTATGCTACAGGTCACATGAACAGGTGAGATGTCAGTCCTGTATTGAAGAAGGGACAATGGATGAAGAGTACAGTATACTGAAAATGGACCAGGTTTGTGAAGGGAGAGAACTCCAGGGTTCAACTTTCAATAAGTAAAATATAAGACATATTCTTTTTCATCTTATAACCTACCACCCCTCCCTCTCCTTTGATGATCTTAGTTAATTAAAATTTTGCTTTAAAGCTCATATATGAACTAAAAATTTGTTATTCCAATTATCTTTTCAATTAAATTTATTGTTAATGTTTGTTGGAAATTAATATGTATTAAGTAGGAATAATAGTTGATATTGGTTATGTATTAAAGCTATATGTAATTAGCTGTTTTGGTTGCATTTGGGCATTATTGCTTAGGTGAACAATGTGACCCATGGGCCTCTTGTTTTAGAATTTCAAAATGGTACAGGTATATACTGGTAAATGCACTAAATATATAGATTTTAATATGAATTTGAATGAATGGAAAGCTTTTTAAAAAATTGAATAATTTTTAGATTTTCCCAGACAATGCAGTGAGAAGAGAAATGGGAGCCATGGCTGCTAAGTGCATCAATCCTAACTGTACATGGAAAGGAATCTTTAAGCAGTATGAAGTATGTACCAGATTCTGCATATACATGTACAATTAAGCTTTGTCATCTCGAACATCAATTCTTTGAATACCATTGGTAGTTGAAGTTACAGTTGAACTTTGATATCTCGAACACTGATATCTCGAATACAATGGATATGTCGAAGTGATTTGTAAGTCCCAACCACTTATTGTTTAAGTATTTTACCCTCAATATCTCGAATACTTGGATATCTCAAAGTTTTTAAACAGTCCCATCTAGTTCGAGATAACGAAGTTTGACTGTATATATTTTAGTCTTGTTTTTTTGTATTTTAAATTCAATATCTTGAATCCTTAGATATATGGAAGTTTCACTGTCTTGAATTACCTTACTGCATACTTTGATGGGATAAGCTTTATTTTGTTGAATTATAATATTGAACTGCAATCTGATTTTCAGGCTCATGGTGCAGAGTGCAAATTTAAGCAAGTTCCCTGTCAACAATGTGGTAACTTGATAGAACCACAGGCCCTCCAAGATCACATGACCAAGGAATGTACGGAAAGAAAAATCGCATGCAAGCACTGTCAGTCGGAGGTCGTAGTAGAGAACCTGGAGGTGTGTGTTTGTACAGGGGGATTTTCATGCATGCTTACAATGAATTAGTCAAAGCACTTATCTGCAAGATTTCTGTGAAGAATTAAGACTACGACACATTTGAAATGTATTGTTTAATTATGTTGTTTATTTACATGTAGTTGTATTTGGTTCTTATTATTTGTTTCGCACAAACAATAATCTTGATAGAGATTTTGATGTTAAAGAAAGGTAAATAATATTTGTTTTTAGATAATGTAGACAACATTCTGTTGTTGGTTAATTTTGTTCGCTATGATAATGTAGACAACATTCTGTTGTTGGTTAATTTTGTTCGCTATGATACAATGCTTATTCATATATGTGTCAATCTCTTTTCCGTATTTGTTGGCACACAGGCACACAATGCAGAATGTCCCAAAATGCCAATCAAATGTGACTCCTGTGGCAAGAAAAAAATACCCAGAGACAAGGTATTTCTCTATTTAGCTCTGTGAGTCAAACTGGCTTAATAAGAACATAATCTGAATTTAAGCTATGGGTAGTTTATACACAATGTATTGGATTTCTTATGATTTGTGATTGTACTGGTATATGATTTTTGTCAAACATGCTTTGTGAGTTTTCTAACCCCCCAAGCCTGAGAGACCTTGAGTGGGGATATAATTTTAACAAAGTTGGAATTCTTCTAAGAAAAATGGGAATTTAAAATTGAATTATTCCTGACTATTGTACATGTTTTATTTAGATGCAACATCATATAGACAGAGAGTGTTCCAATCAGAAGGTCCCCTGTCTCCCAGACTGTGGTGAAGTATGTATTGGTCTTACTCATAGGGAAACCAGTACAAGATGTGAAACTTTTGTAATATTGCTTGGTTGAATATGTCATTTATTACACATGCATTACACAAGAAGGAAATTCCAATCAAATTTTTATACATATATGTACCAATACAATGTACATGCACATGTACCTATGTTTCTAGCAGTTTTTCTCAACTTTCTTCAGATCAGCAGAGATAAGTTTGTGGAGCATCTGGATAAACGTCCTGGAATCCACTTAAAAGCTTTGTCCGAGAGTTTGAACTCTATACAGAATGATATAAACTCGAGGCTTGAAGCAGTCGTTGTTCAAAGTGACCTTGGACAGTTTATTTCACACATCACTGAACTCAAACAAAAAGTTCAGCAACAGGAACAGCTGATTCAAACTCTACAAGGTCATCAAGCAGCCAATGGAACACCAGCAAATTCCAATCTAAGTGTGATACAGGCCAAAGTTCAGGCCTTGGAGCTCAAGACAGGTACCTTTGAAGGCATCGTTACGACACTTCACAGGGAAATTGAACGATGTATTACTGCAATTGAGAATGTAGAGAGGGGCAGGCAGAGTGAAAAACAAGTGGTGGAAAACCTAGAGAAAAAGATACGTGCTCTTGAGAGGAGTATCTCACTAAAGGTGGGTTTAGTTTGGAGTCTTACAAGGCACTTTATAATAAAATTGAAAAATATATATTTTCACACAAAAAGTGTAGCATTACTAGACACGATTTCGGGAAGTTTCTAGTATGCCGGTCCCCACTTCGCGTGACGAGTAGTCTCCCATGACGTTGCTATGCAATTGGTAAATAGTCGCCATTTTAGCGCTTGCTTCAGAGCTGGAGATGGATTTTATTTCCCTGTGATTAGGGTTAGGTTTAAGAGTTTTATGATAGAATTAAATTATTTAGCATTTTTTATACGCCTTTTGAAACAAAAAATTACAAGAATCAGGCTAATGTCGAAGCATACCTTGAATTTGATGTCGAGAAAAAGAAACAGTGAAATAAAATAGATCTACTTACTTTACAGGAAATTTTTCAAACGTTTGAGTGTTACATTTCTTTCATTAAAATGTTACGTTTCTGTCATCAAAATGTTACGTTGACGATTTTTAAGCGATAGATCTAGTTCCTATGAGGTAGGGCCTACGCATAAACTTAGGTTCATCAAATGCAAGAGGAATGCAATTTCACTTTCATGAAATTCAATTTCCTTTTAAATTCTAATTAAAGTAGTTTTGTTGAATTTTTGTTGAAGCTTTCTTTATACACTGTAACACATAGGTAATAATTCATCCTACCTAACAAACTTCTCTCAATCCAAAACCCTCTTTATCACAGTTGCCACAGATATTCCCATCCAAATTGTTTAGCACAATTAATCCAATTAAATTGGTCATTAAAATCCTTAATATCAGTTACAATTAGCATTTTAAATTTTTCAGATTAAGACCATTTCGATGCAAATCAGCTGTTTTCTGTATTATCACAAGAGCTTCAGTGACGTCAATATGAATATTCATGAGATTTAAGCGCACGAGATGATTTTCCCAATGACATAGTTTGTGTTTTAATTACACGTTTGTTTTATTTCATTTTTAATTTTTTATTTAAAAAACTGTTTAAAAACCAGTTTTTGAAACCCAACTTTTAACGAGGAATTCAAATTTTAGCTTTATTTTGTGTTTTTCTTTGGATTAAGCGATTTTTTTTTATCGCTCACGCGACGGTCTATATATTAGAGACAGCCTATGGCGGCATATATATTGGTGCCATGTTAGAGACTGCCTACGGCGGCATATATATTGGTGCCATATTTATGGGGACCGGCATACTAGAAGTGTTCCACGGTTTCCATATTGTACACTATTTTTTGTAGCTTTTGGATGTATATTTATATATTTTGTAAGTTACTGGTTTAAATGTATAAATTGACAGAAAATTTGCTCTATTAAAATAAAGTATTAACACTAAGCCACAATTTCTCTTTGAAGGATGTAGCTCTAGCTGAACAGGAACTACGAATTAAGACACTGGAGTTGACGACTTATGATGGAACACTGTTCTGGAAGATTTCTGAGTGGAGCAAGCGCCGATCCGAAGCACAGAGCAACCAAGTGACCAGTCTCTACTCACCCATCTTCTACTCCAGCAAGAATGGCTACAAGATGTGTGCCAGACTCTACCCCAATGGAGATGGCATGGGAAAAAACACACACATGTCCATTTTCTTTGTTGTCATGAGAGGTAATCTTATATAAATCTTTTTATCAGATTAAATCTCTAAGAAGCAGGATGGTCTACAAATTGCTCATCAGATCTACATATACTTAAAATTTTTAGTGATCTTTTTAGCCATTAACTATTATAATGAAAAGAAAAAGTCCTAATATCTTAGGTTTAAAATTTGAATATTTTCCTATATCTTTATACAAAGCTCTTCTTCTAAAGGAGATTAATATACCGGTAGTCTAAAACTGGCTAGGACCATCCAACCCTCTAAATGAGATAGTGTAAATAAATGCATTAGGAGTTGTCAGAACTCGTTCATGTAATTTGTGGATACCCCTTAACAAATCATATATTTTCCTCACAAATACTGATGTATTATTTACTTTCTTGAACTTCTTTTTTTTTCAGTAATATACTTTCTTCTAAATTTTGGGTCAATTGTAAATTTTTTCATTACCAAATATGTTCTCCCACTAATTTTTTTTTTAATTCTGCAGTGTTTAAATATGTTTCATTGATTAACATTTTTCATATTTAAATGACTGAATGAAAAAATGGAATTGAAATGTAACTTTAAAGCTTTACATGTACATCTACTGTGAGACAATCTTTAATACAACTTGGTTCATTTTTCTAGGTAACTTTGATGCTTTACTTCAGTGGCCATTCTCATTCCGTGTGACATTCATGCTCCTTGACCAGAACAATAAAGAGCATCAAGTGGACTCATTTCGCCCCGACCCAAACAGTAGCTCCTTCAAGCGCCCCACTACGGAGATGAACATTGCGAGTGGGTGCCCCCTCTTTATTCCTCTCGCCAAACTTGACGATCCAAGTCTTGCCTATGTCAAGGAGGACACAATGTTTATCAAACTGGTGGTAGATGTACCAAGGGGTTGATCTCTAGTCCCCAACCTGCCAGACTTATTGATGTATGCACAGAATGTGTATGACACAGATTGGTTATATATGTTAGGTTGTCCAAAGTTTATTCTACCTTTAACATTACCTTATAAATACATAATCGTAATGGAGAGCTATGCTATACTACATGTATACTATAGAGCATCTATAACCGGTATGCGATCTCCGTGCGCCGATTTTGCGAAGGAAGTAACAGCGCTGATCATATAACAAACAATAAGATTTAAACAAAATTTTCACAAAAGTGATTTTTATTCATTAACATTAACATTAACATTAATTTTATACTAGCAGATACTGTGAATATTGAAGTTACTTGTAGACTAGCAATTTAAAGATATGTCTTGTCAGTTATGATAACGACAGTCCCAACGAGTATACCATATATAATCCAAAAATGTTGTGCCCTAAATATTTTGTATTTCTACAGATTGCATTTTTATAGATTCAAAAAGTAGAACAAAACTGCAAATAATATTTGTTAATCTAAATGATAATTTCTGTAAAATCTACAGGTGCAGGTGGTGTTAAACAAAGGATTAACTTTGGACAGCCTAATTTAAGAATTTTTTTTCACTTATTATATGATAAAACTTGGGTCAGTTTACATTTTAAAATGCAAAGTGGTTAACTGTCCCAATTGTTGTTACATGCTTCCCAATTGTCTTGATTAACCAAGAAAAGAAAAGTTCTCATTTTATTGTCGAACAGTAAGTTTTAGAGATGTACATATATGGGACAATGATAGAGTACCTTACATAGTAAAGGGAAAAGCAGCAAAGAATGAGACCATACATGTACATAAATGTACAGTTAACTGTGATGTTAAAAAAATGAATTTCATCATGATCAGTTTACTATGTACAGTATATGTACATATGTATATAAATGTACATGTAGATATTGTAAATATATTGTAAATAAGTATTTAGTTTGTGACTTTATGCTTGTGTATTTCTGTGTAAATATCAGTACATTCTTAGCTTTTCTTACAAGAGCTCAAGCTGAAATACAAAATGTTTATATTTGGGATTTAAAAAGAGTCATTAGTACCGGTATATGTAATTATTAACGTTTATATTGTCAAAACATGTTTTGTACATGTATATAATTTTATTATGTAATCTTAAATGAACACTTGGCTAAATATATCATTTACATGCAGTACTATAGGACAGTACTAAACATTATTATAATGATCGGCAATTAGCAACTCATAGATACATGTACAAATAAAACAGAAGTAGTAATGGTCAAATAACGTTCCAAAGATGATAGAAAAGGCTGCTCCTTCTATTTAATACACTGATTTACAATGATGATAGTTAACGTACTTTTACTCACTTTTAATTGACAATTAAAGGACTTAGAGAGGGTTGTAATTATTAATAACAATAAAATGCTTTTACAGTGTTTCATATGAGCTATGAAGGTAGTATTGATGTCAAAAAGGGTATTATTCTGCTATGCTTGCTACCTTCATACCAGCATGAACTACCAAAGACACAATTTTGTTGTTTTAATACAGTTTATTGATTAAATTATAGAAAAGGCTGAACTAGCTGGCTCTTCCAAACATGATATATATAGATAATTTGCTGGGTTAATCATTTTGAATGATATGCAGTTTATGCACCAATCGTAGTTGGGTTTTTTTTTCCCTGCATTGCCCACATCTGCTGTACCTTTATGAACCAGTAAAATGAACATTTTATTGTTTAATTAAATGAAAGATATATACATGTAGTAAGAGGATGTACCAAACTTACTGAATTGAAAAAAAACCCTTGCTCAAAAACAAAATTAGAGATAGCAACAAGGTAATTCATTTATGATATAGATTTCTTTATTGCCTTTAATTTCATTATTATTTAAATTATTATATTATATTTTATGATGTAATTGTGATTTTAATTTTTTTAAATTTATTATTTCATGATCATTATGCTTAAATTTTGCATCCTCATATTCAGTATTTTTCATATATCCCAAGTTTAGAAAATCAAAGTTGTACATACGCTGTAAGTTTCAATTTAGTGTGTACAGCCAACTTTCTTTGCTTTATTGCACTCTAGCTATTATACATGTTTGTACATAAATGTACTGTAGATTCCTTATTTTACCTGTTGTGAGTACTTAGTTTTGTGATTCTGTCATTTTGTATCAATTAAATAGCAAAATTAAAAAATCACAAACAACAATTTTTTTAAATCATAATTTCATATACTGGTAGTTTAAAACTATCAGAAAAGTTAGAGCAAGATTTAAAATCAGTGATGGGTGCTTGTTGTGATTTTATGTAGATACTCCTCGCATTTAATTAGGAATCTACAGTATAGATGTACTAACTGTTACTGCTTGTAATGTAAATAATTGCTTCCTACTGGAATGTTGTGTAGTAACTATATAAAAAGAAATCTGATTTATGAACGAGTTGTCATCATTTGTCATAACTATATTATAGCAGATTGAGGACAAGTTGTAATCCAATACTCAATACCCAAACTTTGGACTCTGAAAAGTTAGCACTTCTGTACTAGTACAGTACATGTGTATATCTTCTAAACCTTAAATTAATTATGATTGACCAATTTGGAACATGCTTGGAGATTTTTAGGTCACCTGCCACTCAGCTGACCTGTTGCCATTTGTCTTGTATCTTATTGTCTGTAGACAATTTTTACATTTTTAACTCCTTGAAAATTGCAAGGTCACTTGTTACCTTTTTTGATATGAAAATGATTTTTTTATAAATAATATTAACATAATAGAAATGGGGGGGGGGGGGGGGGGGGGGGGGGGGGGGTGGCCTTGCCCCCCACTTTTTCTTGCAGCAAACATTTTTCTTAAATTGACTATATAGAAAAGTGAACTAACATGGAGTTGCCCCCCCCCCCCCCCCCCCACCACGGATTAGGATTTTCACGATTTTTGAAAAGTTGTAAAGAACTATATGTGATATGAGTCAAATTTGGCCCTCATTATTCGCAATTTTTTAAAGTATTTCAGGTACATTAAATTGTTTTATTATTTTTTAGAATAGTTGATTTAATATATGTTTTTCTCCTATTATTTGCACTCACTGGCAGTACATGACGTCAGAAGTGACGCTATTTTTGCAATTCAATCATAATCTGTCAAAAATTGACATTCCTTTCTTATCTTAATTTTTTTTTTGAATGGGAAATATAGAGCAACGCTTTGAACAAGAACAAACTTTTTGTCACTAATAAGTCTTGGATAGATACATCTTTCATGAAAATATTTTGTTTGTTCAAGCAATCGCTGAATGTTTTCTGAAAGAAAAACTGCTTGAAAACAAGTCGTTTTATGCAAAAAATGCAAAAATGGCGGGAAAAGGTTAAATTTTGATGTCATATTTCCAAATTTTGGGCATCGATCTGGATCAAAATGAAAATTATGAAAAAACTTCACAAGTATATCTGTACTAAGGAAGCAAAGAATTACAGTAAAATGATGTTCACTTTAGGGGGCCATATTAGGCCCATATCATATATAGTCCTTTCCCCTTTTTTTTTTTGGCTTGTCAAGATTTTTTGGATGAGTCTTCCCCCCCCCCCCCACTTTCAAAAACGATGCTACGTTCCTGAAATGTGAATTGTGAAGTCATGATCTTGGCTCTCCCCAAGGCCTCACATATGGGGCAAAAAATGCTAAATTTTATGTTAGATCTTCTGATCTCATCAATTGGAGAGAAACGAAATGCACACGGTTAAGATGTCAAGGAAACCAATATGGATCTCGCTCAAATACTTAGATCAAATATTTTTTTACACAAAAAATAATTATTCAAAAATTATTTATCAAACCAATTGTTTTCATGAAAAATACTTTTAGTTCGAAAATGTTGCTCATTTCGGAAATAATTCTGCTCTCTGCAATGTACATCTGGTTCCATAACTAGTTTGGATTGCGCAAGCGCACTGAATCGTAAACATGGCAGAAGTCACTTCTGAGTGGGAGGTAAACCAGTCGCTAGGTTTACGGAGATATCTCTCAGGTAACTTCACAAATTACCTTAATGTCTTTCTTAGATCTTATTTCGATCACAAAGAGTTTCTGTGTCAGATCAGAAATGACAGTCGCAGTGTAAAGTCTGCCTCGGAATCGGCTGTATGTACAGATTGCTCATCATGCATTGAACCACTCGATCACTTGTCCTCGAGTGACTCTCCTCTATGCTGTGTAGGGCCACAACAGATTCGCAATCAGCATGACAAGATCTGATTGTTACAAAAATTAAAACAACATGTGACCATGAAAACTATTTCAATCGCAACGAAAATAGGCTAATGTACGAATATACGCTGTTTTAGATACGGAGCTGGACCCTCCCCCTTTCCACTGAAAACAATAAGCGTCATGCGACCTGCACTCCTTATAAAGTGTATGGAATATTAATGGTTTATTGCTAGCTACAATTAAATTTTTATTGTGTGTGGACAACTATTAAATATGCATAAAATTGAATCTGTGGATCTCCCAGACATACTGAAATGACCAATCATCTTCCTGTCCTTTAAAAGATTTTCAAATAATCAGAAAAAATGACACTACTCCATTGTGTACAGCGAAAAGATCATTGTATTAAGATTTTACTAGTAGTAATTTTATCAAAGTGCTGGTTGTGTGGAGATGCTTTTTGAGTTAATCAAATTGAAGAAAAATTTACTTCAGACTGTTTTGGCAAAGTATACAGGTGTGACAGTCAGACCAGATCAAATAAAGGTGCCAGATAGCTCAGTGGGTAGAGCACCTGACTAGAGATTCAGTGGCCTGGGTTTTAATCCCGGTCTGTCATTATTATTCCCATCCCGTTACACAGGGTTTAGTTTTAGAAATAGGGTTTCTTCAGAAAATGCTATAATTGATCAGAAAAATATATAACAGGACCATGATTGAATAAGACTGACTTTTTTTAAAGAATAATTTACTTTTATTTGCACTAAGCTTGAAATTATTTTGTACCTTTTATTTTTTACAGGAGATTTCAGTGATATAGATCAACATGTTCAGTAACAGATTTCCCCTGTGAGCATTGATAAGAATACCAGTAGTAAGATGGAACTACTAGAGCTAGCAAGGCAGTTAAAGCAGGAGCAACTGTTTGTAAGTGCAGAAAAGTCACAGATTCATGGTCTGTATGAAGAAGCTAAAAAATTGGCAGAGGATCTGTACCACGAATCATGGATTGTACGACAACAGAGATCGTGTCTGGAGCAGCTGCAGGCCTCCTCAAACACTGTCACGCCAAGGGAGTGCTACTACCAAACCAACAATTTAGAATTTACAAGTTTTGTAGACAGTTACAAACACCTAAGTTACCATGAAGCCAAATATGGAGATTTTTTAAAGTTCTTAAAAGATAATCATTTTCTTGTGGCATCTCTCATTGACAGTGTTGAGAAGGTTTCACAAGACAGCTTAAGAAAGTTCATTTCTCTGCTGATGACCTCAGTATTTGGAAATGTTGTTTTTCCTGAAGATGAAGTTTCTGTGATTCAGACAGTCAAGCATCTTGCAGAACTTCAGCTAACCTCTAGTGACAATCCAAGATTTCTATTACGAAAAGGAAACTGTGGATTCAGTGTGGCAGTAAAGCTGTTATTCGATTCTTTGTATTCAGCCAAACTTTTTCTCACGGCAGCACTTCACGACCCTGTGATGAGATTACTAATGGAAGATGAGTGGTTTTATGATATAGACCCACAAAAAGCTCTGCATCGTTTCCCTCCCCAGGAAAGAGTACGTCGCTTTGGGGAACCTACCAGTGAAGATTACGAGAAGAAATGCAATGAATATAGAAAATTTATAGTAGACAAATTAGTTATTTTATCAAATAGGTTTATTCTATCAATTAAAAACAATATTCATTGCTTCCCTTCAAATCTAGCTTGGCTAGTATCGCAAGTATATCGGGCCTTGTTGAAGACTGGCAGACATGATGAGGAGCGAGTTCGTGCCGTGTGTGCGGATCTTGTCTTCTCTCTGTTCATTTGTCCAGCCATCATTGATCCAGATCCATATGGAATCACCTCGGACATCCATATCAGCCACATAGCTCGACACAATCTGATGCAGATAGCTCAGATTATCCAGGTCCTTGCTGTTTCTCAGTGGGAGGCAGAATCCAAGGAGAAAGATCTCTATGAGAGGTTTGAGAAGGTGAAACTGCTAAGTTTATGGCTGTTACTCTATCCTATTTCAATTTGAAAAGTAAAATCCCCTTCATCTTGGTAATATATACTGATTTTTGTAATTTTGTGCAGTTGCTCTATGAAAAGGACGATATAAAATCTTGCAAAATTTTGTATGAACTGCATCAATTTGTCAGAAAATTTGGAAAAAACGAGTAAAAAAGGTATTGATATTTTTCTTTCTTGACTTTCTTTATAGGGTTGTATCACCTCCTTGCTGGATGTTCTACTAGAGGGTGTAGGGTCAGAGGTTGTGACCCCTCCCAGCAACAATCACATGATCAATGTAGCTAGATCATCAGTTCTCATTACACTGCAAGATCTTAATTTTCTGGTAAGTTTGGAAAACAAGAATTTAGGCATCTATTTGTCTGGTGATACACATTATGCAGTTTATCAATATTAAACAGATTTATAATTTATTGTGGAATCTTTTTTTTATTTTTGGAAAACTTAGAGCACAACTTTAGAAAATATTCATTTTTCTGTCAGTAACAAATCTTACATAATGTGGCTCTGATGAAAATACAGTTAAACTTCTGTGTCCGAAACATTGAAATCCTAAATATGATGGATGTATCAAAGAGAGTTGGAAGTTCCAACCTGTTTCTTTCTGTATTTTACCTTTAGTATCTCAGTTATTTCTCTGCCTCTTTGAGTTTAGATAGTGAGGTTTGACTGAATAATGTTTGTCAAATCTTTTCTGGTAGGTAAACTGATTGAAAACAAGACATTTTATGCAAAATGTTTATGAATTTTGTTGTTTTTTTGGTCAGATTGAAAATTACATGTATGATTAAACTTGATTAGTTTATCTGTGCAAAATAAACCTGATTAGAAAAAAAAATTGATGGGCAATTATCATATTGTCCTTTGTAGTTTTAAAAATGAATCTAGTATTGAAAATTATGTAATGCATAATATGATTTGATTAATACTGGTATGTTATGAATGCTTAAAATGGATGTGTTTCCATTAGTTACTGTTCTGTTAAGGCAGGCTTTACCCGCATGCTGCAATCTGTATATTGATTGATGTTAAGAGAGCAATGGTTATGAATACTAGTTGTATTTCTTCAACCCAAAGTCTTACTATACATTGCTTGATGATAAATGAACTTCATCATACTAAAATTGTTCCTGTTGTAACAATAATGCTGAGTATTCAAAGTCAACCCTTTTAAAACCATTATCACATACCTAGGAATGAGGGGTACCAAACACAGTTTTGTATATACATTATTTGAGCCAAAGGAAATTTTGAAATTCGTGCACTAATTGGTTAAATTCAGTTGAATGAGGAAATGTTTATTCAAAATATTGATATATTGTTCATGCACATGCACTGTTCATAAACACATATTTAAAGATGATTTGCTTTAAGATATAGAAAGAATGATTGTTTGTTTATATTGTTTGGTTTTAAAAGCTGTGTATTAAGCATTTGAAATGACTGTATGATATTTAAATGAAGTAGTTCTTCCTTCCTGAATCACGATTGAGGTTGTAAAAAGACTTGACCTTTTATTCAGAGAGAGGAAACAAGTCTCTCCCTCATTCATAGGCCTTAAAACCTGCATGCTCAATCCAGTGCACATTGAAGACATTTTTCCTTGTTGTCTTGCTACCCGTGGCACCCATCTTGGCAAGTTGAACAATTCTAGGAGGTCTGAACTGCACCCCGTACTGTATTCATTTAGTGCAAACTATACTCTTGTTGACTCATAAATGTACATTCCATAGATCTCTATTATGGATATAATGGTCAAATTACTAATTAGTATTACAGGAACACCACAACTCTGTACTATGAACCTAGTAGGCATAAAATAGGCTTTATATTATGGGCCCATAGTCAATCAGTCTCCTGTATTAGGGTATTTATCTTGTGGATACATCTATAGTTTATTGGAAGCATTATTTTATAATATGCTGTTAAAGTTTAGACTAGTGTATTTTAATTTCGCAACAGATTTGGCAAGCCACATATTTTGCACATTTTGTATTTATCTTTAGAAAATGTTAATGCATTATTATGTATGATGATCTCCTACCAATTCCGCTTTGGACATGTTTATAAATGTATATTTGGTAGTTTTGATGCTTTACAAATGAGATAATGGTTGATTTTATGATTGTTCAAGGTCACTTAATATAATATTGCAACAAATTGCACTTGAAATATAAGTCCTCTTTATTATTTCCAGACTATTGTATCAATGACGGGAACCGTGTCTGTATTTATGATTGAAAATACCTTATGTGTTTTATTTATCAAAATAATTAGAGAAATTCCTTATGTGTGTTTAAAAATAGGAATAATGCATTAGTGAATCCATGTTTTTGTGAATTTTTTAGTAGATTTTTAGTATCTAGATTTGTTGGTTTTGTGATTGAGGCAATATTTATAAGTATCTAAATCACAAGTGGAATTGAAGTACATGTATGCAAATAAATTTTGTAATAGCATATGAATAACATGCTCAGTGCTCTGTATCAGAGCTGTCTGCACTGTTCCAAAAATAGGAAACAGATGTTACACTGGCTGAGAACAGTACCAGAGTAACGATGAAATATTTGGTAAAGGAAATCAGCAAATCTGTTACTGTATTTGCTGCTTTCAAGATAATCAAACATTTTAATTTTTATATCCTATACATATTTCATAATTAGATGTCTTTGATTTGGACTCTTGGACTGAATGTTGATATTAATTTTTCTTTTAATATGATGTTGGAAAAATCTTTGATTTATTGTGTTGTAGATATCCTTATCTTAGACTCTAACCAAACCTTGATATCTACTCTATATGTTTTGTTGTAGATATCCTTGACTTAGACTCTAACTTTGATA
>WFKH01011581.1:3794195-3809131 GCA_016163765.1 Magallana hongkongensis | reverse complement strand
AATTTTTCAAAGTGCGTTGTAACATACATGTACTCAAGTAGCAGTCAAGGAGTGATTAAAAACTTTTACGAATTCATGTCAGATTTAATAGTATCGATCCAAATTAAAAAAGATATTTATCTGTTCGGACGAATTAGGCATTTGTTCGCACAAAACGCCAAGTCGGCATAGTGTTAAGACGGACAAGGGTCATACTGGCGTGTTTAAATTAAGAAAAAGGATGAATTAATTTTGTTTGGAACTTTTAAGCTTTATAAAAATCTTGGAGTTATCTCTAACGCCATTGACCTAATTCCACTAGTTTCTGAACGATACTCATCTCGAAGATTGTCAAATTTGATCTCTTCCTCTTTTAAAAGCGACAACAAATTAGCCAGAACGAGGCTGAACTGTCACTGTTTTCCTTAGAGACTGTTGTTTTCTGGATATCTCGTTAGAGCTCTCAGAAGTTATTGACCAATATACCACGGTTTGTCACCAGTGAGCTAAATTTTATCACTTCTTTTTGGTTATTTTTATCGAAGAACGCACTCATCTGCACCATGTCAAGGCTTTTTGTTACGTTCCACTTATTTCCATTGTTTATGTTTACAAAGTTAGGCTCTTAATTTGTTAACATACAGAAGCGTACATTGACAGTTTTTCATTTCTTTTTTCCACACCAAACTTTATTGTCTTATATTTCAAAAATCTTTAGACTATTGCTATTAAATCCATAATAGCAGAAAACAGCTTTATATTAGTACATAAAGATCACTGAATTGCATAGAATTAAGTGAAGTCATTGCTAGTTTTTTTGTCCTTATTATTTGCATTATTTGGATTTATATGAAATAGAATAAGTTAATATACTGATTCAGAAAAATTAAAAAAAAAATAAAAGTGGAAAACGTTGTTTATCCATAAGATGTAATTTCAGAGCAGAAAGATGATAAATACACTGGCGCTGAAAGAAGCATATTGACCCTATTTTACTGTTTCTAATTTGAGTTTAGATAATTAAGAGACCTTTACAAAAAAACTCGTGGCTTGATTGGATAACCAAACCACAGAAACAACATTCACTAGTTTATATCTTAATTTTTTTTTTTTTTAGGATTTCTTGGTTTTAGCAGGTGAGGTGATATTTGCGAAACTAAACACACTTATAAAACTAGTGAAATACATTGGAACATGTAATTAATCTGGAGCACGTTGTGTATGATGATTTTACTGGAGAAAGAAGAGTTATCCCCCGTGATATAGATACTTCTCAAAATAATTTACAATGACTTTAATGTGTTTTGCTCTTTCTGTCACTCTTGGCTTTTATTACAATTAAGCTCCGTAAATAATAAAAAATGTCTAATACAAGATCTCTTTGATGTGCCAATAATGTTTTTATATGTGTTGTCAAACTCTTTCAATCGCAGAAGTGTTCCACAAGCTATAAAAGCAAACCAAAAACTACCAATATTTTATTACCAGGGGAACTTTTTAAGTCATCTTAGCCCTTTCTTTGATCTCACGTTTTTAACCACAATAATATTTGTACTTTAGAAGTTATATGAACCATGCACTGTATCTGTACATATTTTTAATACAGTGTATGTTTTATAATTAGTGATGACGTCATCCAGGAAGGAACCTACCTTAACTAAATGATCAAACGATCGATCGATTCTTCATGTATGTATCTGGAAAATCAGACAAGGTGATCTAGTAGTTAGTCTCAACAAAACAAAGTAATTATTTTGACACAAGGTAGTTGTTTGGGCTTTTGTATCGTGTAAGATAGCTATCTAGCCTACATACTACAAATAATTGGCACTGTTGTTTAACAGCATTCTGATTTATGTACAAAACAATTTTATTCAATGTCGGTGATGGTGATTTAAATGTTGATAACCCATTGTAGATACAAACACAATAAAAAGTCAAGTGTTGAGAGAGAGAGAGAGAGAGAGAGAGAGAGAGAGAGAGAGAGATTCGTCTTCTGAAGGGCCTTTATCTATTAATTTTTAATTCACAATGTAAATCAACGATAATAATTCTCTTTGAATTTTAATTCGTAATACGCCAGGCGCAGGTTTAAGTCAAGGGTGAAGAAACTTCCTATAATAAAAATAAGTTAATTCTGCAACAAAGTTTCCGCATGCACCAGTTGTAATTAATCTCGATATATTTTAGATAGAGGAACTGCGGTACACTCCAAGGGATTCTCTCCCATCTCATATGATTGGTTTTCTACATCATTTAGCTTGTTATAATTCTGTAACGTAGAACCAAAGCGTTGAAACACAACGCCATCAATGGAGAGCCCGCTATCTTGGATGTTTGGTCGCTTTAGCCTTTATGCGGTTAATTTCTTTGTCAAAGGATGCCTTGCATGTAAAATACTTCTTTGTAATATTGAGTGAGAATTATAGCTAAACAAGAGGCCCATGGGCCACATCGCTCACCCGTGGAACAATAGGTATGATAAAATCAGCTTAATGGAGTCATAATACAAACTATCTGGACAATGTATAATACATGTAGATCCTGTATAAAT
Source organism: Magallana hongkongensis (assembly GCA_016163765.1). NCBI lineage: Eukaryota > Metazoa > Mollusca > Bivalvia > Ostreida > Ostreidae > Magallana > Magallana hongkongensis. The sequence continues at coordinate 3,806,598 of WFKH01011581.1, read as the reverse complement.
AAAAATCCATCCCCCCCCCCCCTGGATATTCTTATGTTTATAATTAAGTCCCTTTTCTAACAGGATGATTTTATAGTCATATCACATGTTGAGCATTGCAGTTCTCAAAAGATCCTGAACAATTGTTTATATATGGGATATAAACCTACATCAAACTCTGAACCCCTTATGGGGCCCAAGAATCGTCCAGGGGCCAAAGTCTAAACAATTTTAAAGAATCAGCAACATGTCAAAATGCTTGCATATAAGTTAAACCATAAATTATAACATTTCAGTTTTTGTGAATAATTAAAATGTTTTCCTTTGTGAAATTGGATCCCCAACGCGGCCGCACCCTATTCCTCAAAATTTTGATTTGAACGAATTTGAATCTACATTATCAGAGGTTGCTTTCACTAAAGTTACAGTTTTTCTAGGCAAATGGTTTTTTAGAAGAAGATTTTTAAAGATTTTTCTCTATATATTCCTATGTAAATTTTTGTCCCCCCCCCCCCCCCCCCCCGCGTTGTGACCCCATCCTACCCCCGGGGATCATGATTTAAACAAACTTAAATCTACCCTACCTAAGGATGCTTCCACACAAGTTTCAGCTTTTTTGGCCAATTGGGTTCTGAGAAGAAGATTTTTAAAGATTTTTCTTCATATATTCCTATGTAAAAATTCAACCCCCCATTGTGGCCCCATTCTACCCCCCGGGGATCATGATTTGAACAAACTTGAATCTACCCTACCTGAGGTTGCTTCCACACAAGTTTCAGCTTTCCCGACTGATTATTTTCTGAGAAGAAGATTTTGAAAGATTTACTCTATATATTCCTATGTAAAAGTTCAACCCCCTCATTGTGGCTCCACCCTTTCCCAGAGAGTATGATTTCTGATCCAAGTTTCAGCTTTCCTGGCTGATTGGTTTCTGAGAAGAAGATTGTTAAAGATTTACTCTATGTATTCCTATGTAAAATTTGAACCCCCCCCCCCCCATTGTGGCCCCACCCTACCCCCGGGGGTCATTATTTTCACAACTTTGAATCTACACTACATGAGCATGCTTCCACACAAGTTTCAGCTTTCCTGGGTGATTGGTTTCTGAGAAGAAGATTTTGAAAGATTTACTCTAGATATTCCTATGTAAAAATTCGACCCCCCATTGTGGCCCCACCCTATCCCCGGGGGTCATAATTTTCACAACTTTGAATCTACACTACCTGAGGGTGCTTTCAAATAAGTTTCAGCTTTCCTGGCAAATTGGTTCTTGAGAAGAAGATTTTTTGAAAATTTCTCAAAATTTTTCAATAATTCCTAATTATCTCCCCTTGAAAAAGGGCTTGGTTCTTAATTTTCACAACTTTGAATCCCCTTTGCCAAAAGGTGCCAAGTTTGGTTAAAATTGGCCCAGTAGTTCTGGAGAAGATGTTGAAAATGTGAAAAGTTTACAGACAGACGGACTGTCTGACGGACGACAGACAAAATGTGATCAGAAAAGCTCACTTGAGCTTTCAGCTCAGCTGAGCTAAAAAACGATATCCAAAAATTTGGCAAAATGGACACATCTTACATTACGACGATTTTCTGTGCGAGTTAAATAGGAAAAAAAAATGAAAATTGAACGAATTCTTATCGAAATAACTGGAAATATTATATTCTTTAGGAACGTTTCATAACATTTTCAACATCATAAATACTTGGAATGCAAAATTCTCAGAACACTTTTTATTTTTGGCTGTTAATATGTGTTACAATCTAATTAAATAGAGGAACGTGTTTTAATGAAGTCTGGAACTTTTTATTTCGATTGAATTACTGTAATTTGTACACAGAAATATTTATTAATATAGAAATACCAAGCAAAAAGTAAGACATATTCCATAATATTCAATGTTGAAAAAAAATGTTCTGATGATAACTGTATTTGACTGTATTGTGTTTTAAAGATAACATATTGTTACATAAAAAAAACCCACATCTGAAGGTAAAAAACAACCGACTGTAACCTCGCGAGTTAATGTTTCCCACCAATAATGCTTAACCCCTGTACTGTTGGGATAATCCGCCATATCGATATAGATCTTGACATGTTGTGTGTTTCCTAGTGTTTCTATCCTGAAAGCAAAACATTACAAATTACAAGAATTTCTCTTTGAATCACTCAAAAACAAACTGACGCTCGGGTGTCTATTTTCAGACTGAGTCTTTAACTGCGAAATGAGTTCATTTCGGAATATTCAGCACTAATCCAAGGATTTCATTGCAGCAGAATCTTCCAAACTTTTAACTTCTTTACCACGATCTTGCGGAGTTTATTCGTTGTTTTTATGTTATTTTTTTTGCGTCTTTTCTTTGTTTTTCCCACTTCATACATTGGGTGCATTCAGTATATCAATAAACTCAACTCAAAACTCATTGAGTACGAATTATTCACGGGTTTGGGAAATCTCCGAGCATCGCTTCCACAGACACCTGAATCTCTGTTAGGTTAGTCTTGATCTTTGTGTATCACAACAAACCAAACTGACCGGGTCCGAAATTATCAAGTATTCAGAATCTGTATTTCAGCACGCAAATTGTTCACATTCTGGTAATGTGAATATACTCAAATTCGCTGTAGGCCAGTTTTTGCGAATTGTTTGAAATTCCTAAGGGTGCATTTGGACGTCGTTGTCATTTATTTCAAGCTCCTTTAGTGTAAAATGTATAAATGTTTTAGTAGTGGAAAACTATTTTTATTTCACTGACATCACTAAAAGATACAATTACACATGACCCTCAATATACATCTATTAAGTAAGTGAGAGGACGGCAAATCGTTTAGCTATTATTGAGAGGATGGCAGCCAGATCTGTTAGATGTTTTCAGAATCTTACAGATACAATACTAATTCATTTTATTGACGCCCTTTTTGTCTCTGATAATTTATCGTTTACGAAGACAGTTCAACAAATCCAAAGAGAAGGTCCCCGTGAACAGCTTCTCCTGATCTACATTTATAAATATTTTAGCACAGTGAGGGTTTTTGAAATAATGAATATTCTGAATTATTGATACAAACCAGCAAATAGCATTCCTTTCACATCTCATTATTTGTAATGATCCTATCCAATACAAAAAGGATTAAAGTTTGTTCCAATTACTGGTATACGCTGCTCATCTTTATATGCTGCTGTAGTTGATATCCATGTCAATTTAGACAAATAGACAAAGTTTTCTGTGTTTTAATAACAAATGCAATTTTTTCATTTAAAGAAATATCCTTTGAATTCACTGCGTTGTGAAACACAATTTAAACTACATGAATTCTAGCTTCAATTTAAATTGAAAATAAAACTGAAATACTATTACAAAAAACATCTAATGATTGAAGTGAAGTATGTTTTAATGAATAAAATAACGAGCTTTTTCGATAAGAAATGGCTGAATACCAGATACACATGTATCATTTAGCACTAGTCAATAATTTCTAACGGTTTACTGATTATTTTGGCACTCAAAGTAAACCCAATCCGTCTTAAACAGACCAGACCTGTCATCTGATACCTACTAAAAACAAAAGTGGTAATACATACTCTGTAGGTAATGGTTTATCGGGTGTCACATACCTTAGCACTGGTATAAGTGACCTTGAACTGTGCTCTGCTTTTTGTATTTTGAACATGCTCATTAGAACTTTTTGCCAAATAGAACATACTTTACCGAACCTTACCGTACATTTGAAGTATTTGGTAAACAAAGAAAGACTAAGAAACGCTTGCAAATTATTTTTAAGCGCATGCGCTTTCACCGTTTTGTTTATTTATTTATTTATTTTTTTGCTATATATATTTATATTTTTTGAAAGGAGACCTAATACTTGTTGCCGAGAGTTTAACCATTTTGCTTAACTTTGATTTATTGCAAAAGGTTTTTTTTTCCAGACAGATAACACCCGAAGTTGTTTAATCATTAATTTGAATATTTCCGGTCTAGACTATCTCTCATCATCGTCACTCGGGTGAGACAGATGTCATTCAACTTTTCGTTTCAGATTTATTCTTTATTGTCACCTTCTCTTCGATACAAAGTCTTTTGCAAGAAATAGAAAGCATGGTGATTTGTGTGTGTGTGGGAGAGAGAGAGAGAGAGAGAGAGAGAGAGAGAGAGAGAGCATCATGTACCCTGCCTCATGATCACCTGAGGTCTTAGCTAAACCAATTCACACTGTCACGTTTCTCATTAATTTGTTCTCGCATGTTCACTTGTAAGGTGTTACATTTCTTGCGTCGGATCCAGAATATAGCTGTAGGGACCAGATGAGAGTTTTTGTTAATTGCCAATTTAATTTGTTTGGTACTATCTTGTATTTTGTCATTATTTCTTGAGGGTATCGGATATCATTTTAATTCCTAATAAATATTATCCCTTATCTCGTGTTCTGGTATATTGTCAACAGTTTTGACGTACTGTATTCGTAGTATTATTTCTCCCTATATTTGATCGTTATTTTCCAACATTTTGTGCTTACGCTTTTTTTCAATGTACATTTCTTGTCTGTATAAAAAAAAAATGAGTGCAATCATTCACGACCACAAAATCAATTTTATGAATAAAATAAAAAACAAAGGTCCTGGTCGATATGCCGTCCGCCGCTGAAGTTTAAGAATTCAGTGCCAGATGTCTACAGTTAACAAATCATCCTGTCTGACCGACAGTCGGTGTCCCCAGCTGATCGAATGCCCTCCGTACATGAAGTGACTGTAACAAGAAAAGGTGTGTAGATACACACACACACAAAATGTCCGTCGCAAGATGGTATATAGAAACTTCACGCAAATTATTGAAAAATGGTTTCTCCACATAATGAAAATGAGGATTTTCATAGCCTATTTTATTTCAAATTCTCTTTCAAATGTTAAATTTTTTCCCATATGAACTGATCTATTTTTAAAAAAAATATTTTAGAACATGTAAAAAAAAGGTTATTGTGTATCGTGTTACAACAACTGTTTCATATACATATACTAGTATATCTAAAGCGTAGAAGATTTACTATCTAGTCTTTTTTTAATGAATTCAACTAACGTGTACATCAAAATACTAGTACAGACTTTTTAGAACTTTTTTATCATTCGAAATTAAATACTATGGTAAGCTATGGTATTTTTGATGGGGCACTGGTTACATTTTCTTAGAGAAAATCAAAATGAGTAAAATGCCAAATCTTTCTTGCTTATAGAGATTACTTTATACCGATAATTACGGTTATACAAAATAGAAAAAATAAGTTCGGATCATTTGATAGCATTTATACCTGAACAATTACTGCTCCAAATCTAATGAGAGATCATAGTGATTAAGATAAGATTCGCAAATTAATTTTGATAAAAGAACACTAGAAAGTTATATATGATTAAGAAAAAAACCCAGTCAAGATAAGAATGTTCTCTTATTTTAGTAAACAGTTGAAAAATAGACAAAATTTTTCTATAAAAATTAGAAAATGTTGATTAATATTGAAAAGATAAACGTTAAAGTTATGTAGTACGATGTGCTTATTTGTATCTGAGACACCGTAATGACCTTTTTGTTCATCTCCACATGTACACTTGTTAAATCGGGCTCAGAACTCTATTTTTTTCTCTCTTTTTTCGTAATCATAAAAAAGTGAAAAACATATGGTAACCATTTTTAAGTCATGTGTGTAGAAACATATGTTATTTAACCTTTTTTTTAAAGTCTTACAGTGAAGTTGATAAGTAGTGAATGTGGATTGAGGAATCTGAATTTATTACATGTATGTAATTTAAAGAAAATGGAACTTTCAGAACAACATGGGTTACCGTAAAGCATGTATGTTAAAGTATGTGACAATGATGTATGTAAGTGATGATGTGAATAGTTTACAGTGGTTGTAAGGTACAATTAACGCAAGTTATAATTTTCATAAGTTACAGTATATGTGGGTTACGTAAATGATAATGTACATTGTATGTAGATATAGTATACAGTGTAAGTAATTATACAACATAAATTAGAGTAAAGTATATGTTAGTTACGGTTTATTAGTATGTAGATTACAATGCACTAAAGTAGTATAGTATATGTACCCAGAAAACATTGATAAAAAAAATGACTAAGTTACCATTTTCGCAAGGTACAGTGTATGTTGGTTACCATGTACATACGTAACAGTTGTAACAGAGAACGATTACGTAGGTTACAGTGTACAGGAACACATCCACGCTCCAAATGTACATGTACTCAAATTAAACTTATAAAACACCCTTGCCTCTAAACCCCTAAGACTTCGAACACATCAATCTAATCAGAGAAATTCGTACCAAATACCTCTCCTTGGAATACATAACAAGAAGGAAAAGTCAAGTCAAAAGAAATTGAATAAAGCAGACAGACAAGATAACGGTAAAAATAGTAAATCTAATCAACGATCTTGTTATCAAATGAGCGTTGAAGTTAAACTCTGGGGGGATGAAGCAATTCATTACGATTTATAATCGCTATCGGAGTGTTGTCTGTTTGTCCTATATCAAATTGGACTCGGGATCTTTTCCATAATGATCACGTGGACAAAAAAGGTCGTTTCCATTTATAAAAATGAAGCAATAGGTGCACTATTGCTGATATTTACATAGAATTCATCACAATTAGTATTTTATGATCTAACCTCCAAGTACATAAATAGCAACGGCATTTCTATATGCACTCATCACTGGACATGGGAATGATTATTAGCGACAGCTGAATAGAGGAAATGATGGAAAATGTCACTAAAGAAGCTGGAGGGGGTTGCTTATGTTATGATTCTTAGCCGGCTGGCTGCACGGGCTGTATCACACACCAGGGATGTTAGCCAGCAGGAAAATTCAACGGCTCAAGTCATTTAAAAAAAAGAAAGAAAATAGTTTGATTCTAGAAGAGAAAAATTCTACCGCCTCTCTCTCTCTCTTTTGTGACGTCACTAACTCACAATGCATAAATATCAGCAGTAAAAACAGGGTTCACCGTATTGGAAATGAAAAGCTTTAAGATGATATTGGTTTTAAAGACCTGCTAGTTGGTGGACAGGATCAAACTCCTTAACTGGCAAATAGAGACGGGAATATCACAGAAGCGCAGGCCCATTCAATTACATTGCTAATTGAATTCAATCTTGATCCATTTGTTTGGCTTCCAGTATTTCATTTGGTTTGGCTTCCAGTACCATGGCGTCCGAGAATATGTCTTTTGCGACACTGGAAAACGTACTCAATGATAGTGTATTCCCTCGCTACAACAGAACAATGAGTAGACATCCTGAATTTGACCAAGATGGGTACATACGGATTACTCTGTATTCTATCATCTTTATACTAAGTGTAGTAGGGAACGGGTTGGTGATTTTGACTCTGGTCCAGAACCAAAGGATGCGGACAGTGACCAACGTGTTCCTGTTGAACCTGAGCGTCAGTGACCTCCTCCTGGCCGTCCTCTGTATGCCCTTCACCATCATTCCACAGCTCATGAGAGATTTCATTTTTGGAGAATTCATGTGTGTCACCATTCGATATTTTCAAGGTAAGCATAGTCTTTAATAAATCAGACCAGAGTGCAAATCAAGGACTTGGTTTGTGCAATTATTTTTTTTTTTCTCTAATTCGAATACATTTGCAAGAATTTTTCTATTCCATTTGCCCTATCATAATGATTACTTACAAATTGAAATATAGAAGAGGATTACGATAATTAAGATAAAATATTCTTGAAATCCCTTAACGTATAAAATTCTACAACCTATCAACGTTGCTACTTACAATGTTAATGATGCACATTGAGATACTTCTATTTATTATCTCTATCGATAATCCGTGGATTTCTCTATCCGCTTTATGGCCTGCTGTTATAGAAATATAAAATAATATTTTTGATTTTTTCAAATCATACGATGAAACTTTATATGTTTATCGAGAAACTCCCATACCATCTAGACACCGGGTAATACACAAAAAATGACTTCGTTTCAATTTTTTTCATGTTATGTCGTAATCATCAAGAACTCAATGAAGTAATTTCTTTGGAATATTTGTCTTTACAGTTAGCCATTAATTATCTCGTTAGTGCCATGTAAATGTAACGTTTTTCAACAAAAGAAAACGTTTTTCCCATTTCCTAAACACAGCCCATGTATCTTCCAACCGAGTTGTGCAACAATAAACCGTAAACCATCTAACATTCGCCGTTTATTGAAGCACATTGTCCAACGATGGCGACAATTGGAACTAGAATGGCACCGGAAATGATTGTTTTCCCGTCATTCCACGCGCCCTTCTGATTTGGGTTGATACACGTTATTGCCATTAGTATTAACACCCATTCAATTTGTGTTTGATGTATTTGACCGTCATTGGTAGCAGGTGCCCGTTTCTTGCTATGCGCTGATGTAGATAATTATTTAAATGTGCTCCTATTTGATTAAACCTGATTGACGACTGATTTTATCTTTTATCGTTGTATATTATTACGGACAGTGCAGATAAATAACACATCGACAGGGCGAATCAAAGCAAGACAGATTTATTTAAAAGTGTTTATAACCCCACAAACCGGTGTGCAATATGATCAGTTCAAGACGCAAAATCTGGATGGTATTTATTATAGGCCAATTAAATCAAGAATTTATATGACTCGGTTTAAGATTTTCACACAATATTCGTTCGGAATGTGAAGCTTTTTTTGTAAAATGATATCCATCAGAATTCTCTTGTATCGAGCTTTCTTATAGATCATGTTGTGTGGTAAGCTTGCGCACGAATATGCAGTTCTTGGGAGGTCATGGAACTGCAAACAAATGTTTCATTTAACATTACATTGTGTTTGTCTTATAGATTCTTTAAAACATTAACTGCAACATTTCTTTCATTTACCTCATCCCTTTATGCAAGTTGTTTGTGTCATATATGCAGATCATGAGATGGAATGTTTGCATGCAAGATAACTTTATCTAAATATTGGTGCAACGTCTTCAAGTTGCGATTGAAATTTGAAAGATTTCCATGTTAATATGCCACACCTTCGAATTCTTTTTCCCGATAAAATTTACACAATTCGTAGGATAACTTAATAAGTCTTCTCTGACTGCGCTATTTATTAGCATGTTAATTTTAACCAATACAAAACATACACAAAATAAATGGAGTCTGTTGTATTTGGAAAAAAAATACTGGAGATAATTCCAACAATTGTGACAATTTTCACAATTCCAGCAAACATTGTAGTTTTTTTATTGCTGGGACACCGAAGTCTATTTGAATATTTTGACATTAGCAACAATCAATAAAATCTCGAAAATTGTGCAGTTCCTTCCAATTATCATGCCTAAGGACATACAGCAATGATTGAATTGGTGATATCAGTCAATTCTTTATGAGCCGAGGTGTTCAAAAATTCATTAAATGCAGCGAAACGACAAGAATCGGGTAAAACTAGCACCATGGTCAACGTTCGTGCCGTGTGGTTGGTGTCAATCAGTGGTTGCATCATATTGCTGTGTATTATAATACGTAGACCAATCTTCTTCAATTGGCGTGTACCCACTAGGACTTATTGAGGATGACAAACAGAATTCAGCGAAGAAAGGTGTCGCTGCAATCCTATCATTATCAAGTGTCAATTGTGTCCCTTTAGGAAATTCTCGAATGGTGTGTTATTAAAAAAAGAAAAAAACAAAACAACGGATGAATAACCAGAGATTGTTATTTTAAAACTTGATGTAGCATCTTTTGGTGAGTGATCCTGTTACAAAAGTGATCGGTTAAGAAGGCTCACCAGTCGAAACAATCGAACACGTCAGAGCACGTGTCAATAATGGCAGTATAAGAGGTCCCGCTCTTCTGTTCCATGTAATGAGGGGAGCGTTTGTATAGGGGATGATAAGTGGACACACACATACAGTTCATCTTTCCATTTAATTTTAATGTGTACAAAATGCGGGCGAGGGGACTTCTTGTTCTTAGATTCCAGCTAATAAAGTGGAAACTGTTGTCTACTGAACGAAATACAAGCTGATTACAATGGTTTAATTAAAAACCGCCAGTGATATACTGCAATACGGTGCAAACGTTTTATTTTTAAGCAACACGACGCCAAGTATCTGCACAGAACCCAGTGTTTACGATATCATAAATATAAAGGTACTTTGTGTCAGCTATTGTATAAATGGTCTCAACATAATATATCACATTCAACAAAAGTATATTTCTTGTAACTCTGTAAACTTTATATAAAAGGAAATGCCTGAAATAAATCTCTCTCTCTCTCTCTCTCTCTCTCTCTCTCTCTCTCTCTCTCCCATATTGATATATCTTAATTACACGAGTGTCATCTCTAATGCTGTTGCATTCCCAAAGCATTGTCAGATAATCTCCTTCTCAGAAATGGATTAGCGTGGATACCAATTCATTATTCATGTCATTTGCAGCAAGTCTTTTGAAGTCTGCCTATGTACAAAATCTTGAATTTTTCGGCCAAATCTTCCAAACAAACTAATACGTTTAACCTGCACACTTCACTAATGCCCCTTCATGTTAGCTTTATACCCTTTCAGATTTGGAGAACAATAGACTAAGCGGTTTTTTTTGACAGTAAAGATTTGAAATCCATTAATTTTTGACAAGCACAAGGAGAAATGATGAATTGACCCGTCTTTAAGAAATAACATAAATGTGAAATCAATGAAGTCCTTGAATTTCTGAATGTCAAGTAAACAAGGAAGTACTCTGGTATTGTTAAAACCGCACGTCAGCCGAAAATGCGCCGGTCTATTTGAATATTATAAATTACAATCAAAGGTATAACATAATAGTGAGAATACAGAGATATCAGGGAAAAAACAAAAGCAATCTGATTATAAAAATAAAGTGTAATTTTGCAGGTAGCAAAGCACGTGACAACATCTAGAACTACCTGGGAACATCATAACCAATACATGCTAATTAATCTTAGACTCTCCACACCCGAGTCGTGCATATTATTTTACTTTTGTATTTCAGTTCCTAACCATTAAAAATTTCATGAATAGAAAGAAAAAATCGAATTTCTAGATGTTCATCTCCCCTGAGACGTATTAACCTCAGAAAACGTTGGGTATGAATGGCAATGGCGAAGTATTAATTCTCTTAGAATAATTGGCAAAAAATGTGCGTGAATGAGTTAGTCATAGTCGTGTTTGGAAGGATGTTTATTCTGAATGCAAAATAAAAAGAAGAAAAAACGATATACCCACTGATGATAATGAAAAACCACCTGGTGTATGTTGTAGTATTATTTTTCACTTTCAAAAAAAAAACTAGTTCATTGAACTACTTTTTGAGCTATTAGATTTTGAATATTTATTTGAAAAATTAGCTAAACAGAAATAAAAAATAGGAATTAAGCAACAATTATTAAAAATATTCCAATCAGAGTTTCCTCTGAGATGTTTTTCCTATGAGATGTATTTGTCTCTTGGAATAAAGAACTTGAACTTGAGCATTTATTCCCTCATTTTTTTCGCATTGCATGTCTTACAATTATCTGACGGAATAAATGAGAAAAAACTAACAGAAAATCTGCAAAATTATATTGACGCACAGATCAAAACATAACTTTTGATATCGTAGTGCTGCCAAAATTTATTTAGTTGAAAATAGAATCTGAAAAATTTAGTTTGAATTTCATGTTTTGCCAAAAATCTATTTTTGTTTAAGCCTAATTCCATAAAATGATAAAATATCAAATGTTATTTGAATATCAGTTCTATTTAAAGATACTTAGTGTTTTAAAAACAAATTTTACTCATGCCGTTGAACTTTATAACAATCCGAATTTGACAACTAGAAGCCCGAGTAAACACTATCCTTAAAGGTGGAATATTCTGTAATTATTGCCGTATTCCGTCTCTTATTGACAGTCATAGGCGTTAACGTCACTTCCCCTGTGATTTTCGCTTCAAGCTGTACGTCAGTTACTCCCGCCAGGAGTTAACCACATGCATATGGTGTCATCCACCTCGTTTCTTCCTTCTCAATTTTTGCCTAATCTAGTGAATACTGGTGTTTTTGGCAGTTTGACTTTATTTGCGAGGAATTAGTTGTTGAAGGCCAAATTTAGATTTCGTCCTAAGAAAGGGGGCGTCACGTGACCCAAGAGCACACAGTAAACTCCATTGATTTTTCTGTACTCTGATGGATGATAATCGCTGAAGGCCCCCGAAAAAGCAAAGCCTTATGGTCCCTTAAGATGTCACAAAATAGATCAATGATGTCATTTAATTACTAACATTGAGGCTCAATATTTTGTTTGGAAATTTATGGTTATCTATGTGCATTTATTAAGAATAATTTGATATTGATTTCGATTCGTAATTCAACTACAACTCTGTAATTCTGTATTCTGCTCTGAA
>WFKH01011581.1:3769977-3794185 GCA_016163765.1 Magallana hongkongensis | reverse complement strand
ATACAATTTTGAGGAAAAAGGTCATTGTACACCAAAGCTTGTAATTACTAGTTTGCTTCTAATTTATTATTTGATGTACACAAAAAAAATGCACAGATTTTTCAAAGCGTCATGTTGATTTTTTAAAAATGCAAAAACCCCAAAAAACCTCATGAAAACTTCAAAAAACGATATATGAGCAAAAATGTAGTATTTTTATAAGCAGAAAATGATGGACAAATTATTCTTACAGAAATGGGAATTTTGTATCAACATCGCCTGATGGTTATACGAATTTAAAAAAAACCGATATGTGGATTTATTGATATATGATTCATGGATGTCAATTTTGTCATATAGTACCAGCTTTATCATAAAAAAGTATCGAGACATCCTCTTCTACTATAGGTTCTATATAACATGAACTCCGGCAATTAATGAATTTCCCTTAAAATTGACCACACCACAGTTCTATTGGGGTTTCAGTTTTTGGTTGTTTTTTTTTTTGCTTTTTGTTTTTTTGTTTTTTGTTTATATTTCAGAGCTTTCTTGTATGCTTCTTTTGAATACTAAATTAAAATCACCCAATCCAGATTTATATTTTAAACGAGGGGGAAAAAAGAAGAAAAATAGCAATTTTATGTAAATCCTTGTGAATTTGATAATGAAAAAAATATGAAAGTCCAATTAACAAACCTAACATCTCTATTTTGGTTTTAAACCCTTAGGGATATAATTGTAGAAACTTATCGCTAACAACAAAGAATTCCGGATATCTACACCGATCCGCCGAGTATAATGAAACGAATTACGGTCACCATTTCCTTTTAGCTGCTAGATATACGGCTATATCGGTATATGTAATTTGAAATCCTGGATCTTTTATGTCTACTGATTAGAACAAATTCACTGGCCAAATGAAAGGAATACAAATAATCTTTTAAAGATACAGATTTACAATTCAAATAATAGATTAGAACATCTGTTTTTCTTTCCTAATGAAATTACATGTATGACACTGAATTCATTAAAAACATTGTCATTAACGCTTTTATCGTAAATGGAAATGGTAAGGCTGTTTGTGTTTTTTCTTTATTTTTCTTTGTTTTGTTTTTGTTTCGTTCTGACGGATATCGATAAACATGGAAACAGAATGTGGACATGCTTGTCATCACCGTCACTTTGATTGATAGAGCTTTTTCTATTTGGAGAAAACCTCCCACTGATAATGAAGACTTCAAAGCGCGAACCCGTACCATTGCATTCAAATACAAGCCGACATCAGTGTTCAATCACGTCTGGACACGACTTACCGTGGAACGGACTACCTTGCATCTTCATAATTCTAATAGGAACTAGGAATTAAATGTAAATTTGTTGACAAGCTTTTTTTTGTTTTTTTTCATCAAATTTTTATTGTAAAGCTGTATTTTACCACTTTAGTAGCAAAAAAGTTATTGTTTATAAACCTCTGTTATATTTTTGTGTATGGGGAAATTATTTAGAGTGTATACTGGAGCAAAATAGTATTATTGTATTGGTTTACCATATGTTTTCATTGACAGAAGTCCGATAGAATTTAAGGATTCGTTTGATTTAATTTATCGAGAAGGTTTAAATTGCATGCAAAGATATTTGCTGAAATAGAAAATAGTGAAAATTAGTTTTAAAGCTTATTTGTGTTGAAAAGAAAAAACAAGTGATCCAGTAGTCTATCTTTTGAATACATTCGTAGCATATTTAGTCTCTCCTCCTGATGGAACTTGAATGTTTCTTGCATAATGAGTCTTGTTTTTTTTGTAAAATGGACTTCGTTATTGTATAGTGTAACGCACTAGGGATTTTAAAGTAAGAAAACTTGGCATAAGTACAATGTATATACATGAAATACTTTAACATTAGGACAGTTTTCAAAGTGATCCAAGACGTGTAGTATATACATGGACCCAAGCTTATACATTCTGAGGATTTTGGCAAATAAACAGTAGAAAATAATGCCTCCTGAATGCAACGACAGAATGCTGGGGTTTTTTTCACTGTAAACAAACACTTCAGTTCTCATCAGGCTCCCCGGCGCAGGAGGTATTTGTAATTCCGTTAATGTAAGTGGGTCCCTGGGGGAACCCAGTGACTGGTCTCTCCGTCCTAAAGGCTGACAACCCAGCGACAAAATCTTTAATAATTCATAAGAATGAGCTTGAAAACGCAATATAGCGTACGTGTGAAAGTGATTTTTATCCTCGCCAAATTTCAATCCTGGTCAAGGCACCGTTTGACTGCGTTGGTGAAATTTTGTGAATGGGAAACACCTCTGAGTGTGAGAATTTAGAAGTGAAAACACCTTTATAAGGCTAAAATGTCATAGACAAATTGTACTCTAGTAAACGCTCAGAGAAATATTGAATAAGACCTAATTTTCTCCAAATCATTTTCAGGTTGCTAAAGTAAATTCGATCAAATTCCACTTTGTCCACTTTGCTAGTGCAGTATATATACTACCGGTTCTGATGTGTGAAATCAAAATGCGCTAACAAAAATAGACAAAAATAGACTTTGCTGATAGAATGTAATTTCAGTGTTGTCAATTATCGTTATACTTTAAAACAGTCGAAATGTCATAAAAAGTTTACAGAATTAATAAAATAATGATAAAATTAATGATACATAAATAAGATCTTGCGTCCTTCTGTAAAGCTAAAAGATTTTTGTCATTATTTTTCCAGCGACAATTGATCCCTTAGTATCTATTCAGCATCAAATCTTGCCTTAAGCCATCTAAGTTCACGACTTTTCCCTCAATACATAAAGCTACCAACAAAGTTCTGTATGTCAATGTATTAATAGATACATATCTCAGTTGTCTCAGATATCAGTAATGTTATCACTCAGATTCATCATATAAATCAGAGCGTAAGGATCTGCTGAAGGCAATCTGTCGGCCATCTCACGGGGTGAGCGGAATTTTACGTTGCATACTAATTAAAGAAGCTGATAAAAATCTCTCCCTATTTCACTTTTAGTGACGTTTGTAGTGTAAATGAATGTTTTAAGCCCCAGAACTGAAGGCTCATTGAAATAAATGTGAAAATCATGTCTAACAGGGTTTAATTCTTGCAGACGTTTCCTAATCGTTTCTCCGGGAAGGCTGTGGAGATAGATCCCGCGCTAACATCGTTATTGCGGCTAACACCAGTAGTAGACCCAAACGGCCAATAAAGATAATCACTATCGACGATTTTAACAAGCGTTTTAATGACTTGAAAAGAAAATATGATCACTATTTGCAGAGAAGCATGTGAACTTTTAAGATCTCTGATTTATGCAGCAAACGTGCCAGACTATTTAAGTTTTTGTGTACCTTACAATGAATAAAAGAGAGAGGGATTATCTCTTAACTATATTTTCCAATAAAACTGAAAAATTCGTTTAGCAAAAATCAAATCTCTGAGAGCTCGTCCCTTGGAATGGGTTCCTTCCCCCCATTAGTCTTGCTTTTAACCTGTCTTTGATGTGGTCAGTAGCTCCCATTACATATATCCTAATGGAAAATACCAATCACGTCCTTTTAATACCAAAAAACAACCCCCCCCCCCCAAAAAAAAAAAAAAAAACCCACCATAAATAAAGAAAAATCTATTTTGTAGTTCTACTCTATTCAGTTCTCAAGTATAATAATGTGAACTAAGATATCATTGTTTAAGCGTAGAGATTGAAAAAAAATCAACAAATGACCGGTATTGCTTTTGGATGAAGGTATATCAATATTAGCAGATTTGAACTCATAATAAGCTTCACATAACTAAAAGTAAATGAGGGATTTCGCAGCACCCTTCACTGGACTTAAAAACTCATAAATTTGTCCCCAATTTTAACCGCAATCTCTAACTAGGTTAGTACTCGTTAGAAAACAAATAGGTCAATTTGTGGTCTGCAAGTGTAATGTATGCGTAAAGGATAAACCCTGGATTATTTGCAGTTATTGTTGTGTAGAGTACACCAAAATCTGTACACGTACAGAAGCATGCATGTATATATGTTACATTGACATTTTGCTTTAATTTTTTTACATTAACACTATTTCATATGTAATATGAATACTTATTGGATCTGATTACATGCCAAGCCTATTACATCTCATTCTGATTACATGCCAAGCCTATTACATCTCATTACAGGGTTTCTTCAAAAGTCTTCCTATGCTAATTTTATGCCACAAAACGTTTCATCATGCAGTCTGAATATACATGTATTGTGAATAGTGTTTCCAAATTAAAAAAAAAAAAAACAAGGAAGGCACTGTCTTAAAATTTGAACACTTTTAATGCATATTTTTCACTTCAATTTATGATAAAGTCAGATTAAAAATAATCACATGATTTTTTGGTACGCAGTACAGCACTACAACGTCAAACCATTTACCGAAACTTTCATTACCACCCCACGCTTTCTGAAAAAGGAATACCACTTTGTTCGATGCATTATTTAGGTCTGTTTTACTTATGTGAAGCTACATGTAATATTGGTATTTGAAGACCTATAGTAATAATGTCTTTTGTCACTACTGATACCTGTAGCCGTCCTTTAGTATAATGTCTTTTGTCACTACTGATACCTGTAGCCGTTTGCTGTTATTGGATACCAAAAAAAGTTCATTAGGAAAATAGTTGATTTTGTTTTAGTAATCATTGTAAATTGGTCCGGAAACATTAATGTATTATACAGTGCAAATAACAAAGCTGTTGTGATTTAGATATACTGCAGAAATGTACGTAGACTTTGGTTTTAGACAAGACATGCTAAACTATGTACATCTAAGTATCTTTGCCGGTTTTCTGTATAAAATAAAGTATTCTGAGAGTATTGCATAAGAAATACATGTTCTCTACCGGCACCCCCCCCCCCCAATTTCGAAACAATTGTCGTTCGGGTAAATAAACGTACTGGCGTAGCACAAATCAGATCATGGTTTTATTTAAGACGAACAGTGTTCATAGATTGAATTTTCAAAGAGTTCAACCAAGGTAAATAAAATATAAAGTGTAGGTGCTTTTTGTTCTTTGGGAGTTTTTTTTATGATAAGCCCCCACGTCTAACATTTTGAAACTAATATGCTTGTTAGGATTTTTTGTCTACATATAGTCTAGAGCCCACCTGATACTATTGTTTCTTTTCAGCGGTATCCGTAGGAGTAAGCTGTTTCACTCTCGTCACGATTTCCTTGGAGAGGTACTTTGCCATTGTTGAACCACTCCGCTCGCGCCGATGGCAGACTCGTTCTCACTCCTACAAGTGCATCATGGGAATATGGCTACTGGCATTCGTCCTCATGATTCCTATAGCGGCATCACAGGAAGTTATACAAATTGGAAATTCAGATCGCTATGCTTGCAGGGAGATATGGCCAAAGAATCTACAGGAAGTGGAAATAGCTTACAGTGTTTCCTTATGCGCCATTTTGTTTTTGATCCCCCTGTTTATCATGGCATTGGCTTACGGGAGAATCGCTTACGGATTGTGGGTAGATATCAGCCAGCAAGTTATCGACAATACGGGTAGGTCTATTATAATTAACAAGCATATAAAATTATCACATAAACGTTAGAGATAACTGCAATATCGGTTAGTACATTATCAATACACAAGGACCATTGGTAGCATAAAGACTATATCGGTCAGCAGGTAAACGACAATATTTACATTTGGTGTTTATTTCCCCTTATGTTTGCATTTGAAATTTGTGACGTTCAATTTTCTTTAACACACGGCAAATCTGATCACAGCGTATGAGCACACGTAAACGTCATCACGCGTTTTGAAAAGATTTATTATTGCAAGATTAAATGAAACGTTCAAACTAACGTAACCAATTTGATATGTACTTTTGAAAATTATTCGTTAAAGCATATCTATTCGATCTCAAAAAAGAGTTTTCCCGGCAATGTTTTATAGCTGTTCCATCTATCATTTATATCCCTGAGAAAGAGCGTATATAATAGCTTTAAAGCAACGATACAAAAATATTTCATACAAATAGACATCAAAATGAATATAAGCATATTTATAGCTTACGCATGGTATTCAATTTGTCTGCACGGCCTTGTGTTTTAAAAGACAGACAATGTCCAAAATGAGCATTAAATGCTTAAGTATGGGAAGGCTCATTTGTTACGTATGAAATACGTCAGCCGCAGTTTGGATAAATATGGTGTCCGGTTAGAGCCTTTTGTGAACGCTCAACAGTTCATTGAGAAAAACGCACAAAGCACACTTTCACGTTAACACGTCATCGTTCAACATGCCATCGCGTCACACAACATATTGTCACACAACACGCCGCCGCGCTAACATAAAGTATTGCGCTGTCACGATTTCGTTGTGTTACAATGCGAAGTTGCATTTTGTGAAGTTAGTAGTTGTGTACGCGTGGCGGCGGGTTTTTTGCAGGTGCGATTGCGTGTTGAATTCATCCAATACGCTGTTGATATTTTGCAAATGACTCTTTATGGACATGATTGGCAGTTGCACAGTTGCAATTTTATTATTTAGAGATTCAGTAAATGCTTGCACTTGAAGTGAGAACAAGTAAATGCAATGTCATTGGCGCTTTGCGTGCAGATGATCTGGATTGCATGCCGGTGGGCAGGAAGAATATCATATTGTGTCATTTATCAAGAGTGGCAAATAATTGCTGGAACTTTTATATTATAGTGAACATTTTTACTAGTATACTAGTATACCAATGACTATTAAAAGATTGTATCCATAAAATATTCAAATGGTCATAATGTATTTAAGTTTTGACTTATACGTTCAAACATAAGGATGTAAATGAACAAATGCATTTGTACTAGAACTTAAAAAAACTTAAAAGAACTTAAAAAATGTAATATATTAAGTTGTAGAGTCAATAGAAGTGTTGTTTGTTTTATTTTAACAGAGTCCACACAGTATAAATTGTCCAAGGAGGAAGGACTTGGATCCCAAACAACTCCACTACGCGAGGGGCAACATCAAAAAAATGGCGGCGATCACGTGAGTCTCCGGCATTCTAACCTTCATCACTGCGTGACGAGCAGACGTAGAGTGATCCGGATGCTGTTCGTCATAGTTATGGAGTATTTCGTTTGCTGGACGCCGCTTTACATCTGCAGTACGTGGAAGATCATCCACTATCTATCCATCCACGAGCGTGTATCCAATCTGGCGTGGTCTTTGATGCTTCTCTTAGCTTATGTGTCATCTTTCGTACATCCAGTTACCTACTGTTTCATGAACAAAAATTTCCGGAAAGGATTTGTGTCCGTCTTTAAGTGTTTTTTAAAGAAACGCCTGTCGTCCCATACTGAGATGAGTAATTTGACAGCCAACTCCTCGCCCACAGTGAGGTTCCAATCATCCGAGTACACACGAGTTCAGTCCATTGAGTGATAATAGACAAGTTACGCAACCATTTACAGCGAGGCTCAAATTGAGTCCATTCTATGGAATAAAAACGTATCATCTTATAAAAAGCTTCAATTTTCCATGTTGACACGAGTCCAGGATACTAAGTGATAATACACAACCATTTAAAGCGAGGTTCTGTTTTACTAAGTAAACACGTCCCTTCAAAAGGCGAGGCTTCAATTCATATCTCCGCTAACATGAAGGATTTACAACGAGGCGCCTATCTTCTGAGATGACACAAGCTTAGCCTATAAGTAATCACACCCCTGCTTACATTGCGCTATTCCAGTAGACTGGTTCTGTCCATACAGTGATGTGGTTTTTGTAATTTCTATACTATATATGATAGATAAAGAGAGAATATTAATACTTTAAGAGGCGGCGTAACGATGAACTGCAAGCCAGTGTTTTTTTGTAAGACACATCCATCTGTTCATGTTGTTGTATCAACTATTTTAGAATAGTTGTTGATAATGTTATTGCATGTAGTGTGCTGTACATGCATATTATTTGAAAAATGGAAAAATTAATACATAGAGCCAGATCCTACATGTACTTGTACATCATTTGTATTGTCATCTTCATGTATATGTCAAACTCAATAGACTTCTAAGTATATTTCAGATTTAGAACTACACTGTAAATACAGTTTTGAAGTGACTGCAGTATCGTGTGTAAGGCTGAGAAATGTAAATGAAGTTTTCTGATTTTAATTAGTGTGAATTGTGTTACAAAAAAATGTTTCTTAATTAATATATTTTCGAATTTTTACTTAGTATTGTATATTTTGATGTAAATGGCAAAGGTCTCTTGGTTTATGTTATATTGTCAAACATTGTTGTTATGTTTAATCAAAATATACTAGCAGGCGAATAAACTGAATAGTCCAATGGTCTTGTCCCACTTTATACCCTATTATATTTTTAGTATGGTGCTATGAACAAAGGTTCAATATCTGGCCAGGCAGAGTTTGTCTAGTTTTACCTTACCCTCCTAGAAGCTGTACTATTATGTCAGAGTTTGATAAGAAAAGCAGAAAACTATGTTATGGGCCCTCCAATAAATCCGAACTCATTTTTCCCCGAGTCAGTATCCATTAGTCTATACAGAACACGTCACATGGGTTATAGTGGACTCATTGTGAACCAAGGAGAGCTTTCAAATTGTATAAAAAAAGACGAAAAATTTCAAATTTAAAAGCTAAAGTATTACGAATTTTTCTTTACTAAACAATAGTTTATGGCTGAAAAACCATGTCTAAAATTTAAGGTAGATCGATAAATAATTTGTTGACAACCCAGCCTCCTTAAGGTAAATTGTACTAGCTATAGTAAAATAAGTTTGAATAGATTCATGTAGGTTTTGATAATTGTTGTAGCGTAATCGTGTTTCTATACCTATTAGAAAGGCGTTGACTCGTGTGATTTCAACAAACTAATATTACAATTCAACCCTGATGTTCTGCGCTCGTTTAAGCCTTAGTCACAACTGGTCGTACGTGCTTCTACGGGTGGTCTACGGGAGGATTTTAATGAAAATCTTGCGAGACACTCAAGTGCATCTTACGATTTTGGAAGGACATACACTTCCCGTAAGAACGCACGGTGACTGTTGGACATGCACAACAATTACCACGGTTTCCTTGTGAGATCTGAAAACGTACGCTGCACTTGCGCTTCACTCAAGGAACCCGTAAGATGACCGTACGATTTCAATTGCACGAATGACGTAAGGAGATCTCACTTGTCCCTTGCGTTATACGTACGTTGACTGCAAGTCGCATGTGCTCACCATCAACATATAAATTGAACGCACAGTAAACGTAAGTCACACTTACGTCATGCGCACAGTAAACGTAAGTCACACTTACGTCATGCGTACACCAATTGCTCGTGGTGCGTGCGAATTTCCCATAAACAAGATTTTTATAAAAAATGATTATGAAAAAAACCCCCATAAGGATAAGAGAATCAACAGTTTTACCATTCATCAAAATCAAATCAAAGAATCTAGTATTTAACCCCCTTCTAAAAACCACAATCAAACAAACAAATGCGTTCTTTTTGACAAAAAGATGGAAGGCAAAGAAGAAGAAGAACAGGACAAGAAGGAACTGAATATTGAAGTAGATATTAGAAGTAGTAGAAGTAGAGAAAAGGCATAAGATTTCCCAATCACTTCGACCTGCAAGCGTGCTCAGATAGAATCATATACAGTTTCGGAGTAAGGAGAGGAAAAATAATCTTTAGGCGCAGAACGATATTTTTAACTAATTAAAAACCAACTACACAAAAAACTCCAACACATCCTACTGGAGGAAGTTGTTGTTTTCGTGAGTATGGTAATTTTTTTTTTGGTATACAGAATACTTTTACCATTTTGAAAATATTGATTATCATCTCATATGACCAATAACACTTTATAAAAATGTTTTCATAATTGTATCAAAATCAGAATATCAGAAAAGAATTTGTAGACTTTGATTTTTAAAAAGTATGAAGCGTAAATGGTGTCACCATTTTAATAATAACATTTGTAAAATCAAAGGAATTCGATGTGGCTTTTTTTACTTTCAATTGAAAGTTTCGTCAAAGCTTTTTTCGAAGATATTTTAAAGTTCAACAAATAGATAACAAAATTGTAAAATCATTTATTATTAATAAAGATATTACATTGGCCAGAAAAATTATCAGTTGATAATTAATTCGCTGAAATTAGACTTTTGCACAGATTTTCTTCTAGTTCTTTTGACGTTTTAATATATACTTGCTTACAGTAGATATATTTCAGTACATATCTAGAGAAAAAATATCCTTTATTTAACGTGAAAGCTGTCGTTGGGCACAGAAAGACGTCGGTACGATTGACTTGCAGGTGACCTACGACGCGAATGTTATTACTGCCGTTCGCAAGGCAAACGTACGTCTGGTGCACGACAATCAGTAGACGGAAGTGCGGTTCTTACGGGCATCGCACGTTGCGAGTGGCAACCCGTCTTTAACGAAAAGTGCATGTACGTGACACCTACGACTGGCACGTCAAACGTCCGTTTGTCTTACGTTACACTCGAAATCACTTCAATACTATTTTTAACGCTACGATCAGCCACGGGAGCCACGACTGGCAAAACCCGTAGCACACGCACGATCACCAAACACTTACGGCCAGTTGTCACTAAGGCTTTACGTTCTCCTTTGCTGTCTCTGCTTTTGTAGAGTTCGGGGATCCAAATATCCAATAGACACCATAAGGATTAATAAATTTAAAAACTTTGTTGTTTATCATCACTAATCACAGTCAAAAAGAACTGTCCCAGATTTATCTTAGGACATATCTTAGTCTTAATACAGTTTCTCGAAGCAGTCCTAATTTACGATATCTCTTAACAATCATCTAACCTTTAAGACATCCAAATAGCTGTCTTATCCTTAATAAACTCAACAGTAAACTTGTAGATTTTGAACCACTACTTCTTAAAAGAAGAAGAAACCGATATCTACATCATTTCATATTACTTTAGGATATAAATAAGCACACAGACTAAATATGACTTTGTACATGTATTTGGATGCTTTATGAAGATACAGCATTTTTGAATTGCATGACTTCATATATCTGCTTTAGTTTTATTTGAGTCTTAAAAAGAATACAAAATATATGGATTAATTATTTACGTCCCCTTACCTGGCTTGCCGGGAGTGGGGTGTCCGAGGCCTATTTTTAGTAACTTTACTATGTGAAGTTAATAAGTTTGAATTTCAAACACCCTGACCCCCCTCCCCCTTTCTAGATCCGCGCATGGATTATATAACGTTGAGTACAAAATTTCCAGAAGATTTTCCGTCTCAAATTTTATTAACTATTTCTAGATGATGAGCCTTTTGTAGTTTGTATTTTATCCAGTAAATAATAAGCGGCGAATTATATCTGATCGGAATATTAATGTACATGTAATAACAAATTGATAATAAAATTATCATTGATTATTGTGCGAGAAAATATATTATATTTATATTTGAAAAATGTATCTACATATATTTGATAAATATGGGCACTAGCGGTTATTGAGATGCAATTTTATTATGACATGTACAGGTGTACATACACACCACTGTCTACATTTACCTTGTCCAAACATGCTTGAAACCAGTACAGTTTCCAATGCGTAGAGACTATTCCCCTTCCTTTGCTTTAAAAAACGCCCCCCCCCCCCCCCCCCCCCCCCCCGGAGTAACATGAGTTCGAATTTGTATCTTGTAAATACTTGTAGGAGTGTTTGAAACTTTATCTCGGAGAATTCCGATTCTAATTAAGGTGACCATGGCTCACTGATGTTTAAAATGGGTGATGAAATTTCAAGAAAAAAAAATGTTATTTTTTAGGCACGCATATTACTGAACGTATAAACATGTAATGGGTGATACGAAATCGGCGCAAATAAAATGAATAATTGTCATTGGTGGATCAAATACCACTTAGTGATACAGTCATTAAAAATGTTATTGCTTATTCAAGTATGTATATGATATGCATTCACAAAACTGTTTTCACATTTTATTTTGTTGGTATTTTCTTTTCTAGAAAGGAAATTTAGTCAAAATAAGATATCTTAACTAAGGTACGTCTGAGATAGCTTCGGTTTACATCTTAAGATATGTCTTAGAGTGGTCATAAGATATGTCTTAAGATATATCCTAGGACATGTCGTAGGATGGATCTTAAGAAAACGTCCTAGTATGCTACTGGTGGATAAGGTGGACAACTCTCTTTAAAAAATAAAACAAAAATGATTTGTTGTTAATTTTGTTTATAGATATTATAGTATATTTATCTCGCAAACTAATGTGTCTTCTATTTGAAAATGTGTACTGTAGATTCCTAATTAAACGCGAGGTATTAATATCCGCGTAAAATCGCGAGAAGCACATCTCGCGGATTTTAATATCTCGATTTCATATTCTCGCGATTTGATGCAAAACGGTTGAATCGCGGAATTAAGTACTCGCGTAAAATAAGGAATCTACAGTATTTATATGCATGAACGTGTGTAAAAGAGAACAAGTGAAATGACATATGAAACGATTTAATTGATTTATCAACATGTGTTTGACACGTAATTTAATTTGTAATAATATTTTATGTCGATTGTCTAGTGGTTATGTTTTATTTTCCCAATGTTTTGCTAATATCAAAAGAAACAAAGAGACCAACAGTCTTCGAACAATATTGACAGATAAAAGGAAGCTTGACCGATTTTTAAAACTGACACAAATAACTGAGGTAAAATACACGTTCTTACAACCCAATTAATTCATTTATTTATCATAGCCATCGTAAACATTTTGCGGAAAGAATAATTCAACGAAGTTGTGTCCTTGCAGCAAAACTTATTATGACCTCAATCGTTTTCCTTCCTGTTGTATTCATACCCGAGCTAGATTGTTGACATACCTACCACAAGGTGAGATTACACTTTTTCAGCAGCAAATTATGGCAAGTCCGAACGTCGCAATATTTTATCTTATCCATTTGTTATTGTATGATTTTTTTTTTATTTGTATTGTATAATTTTCTATTTTTTGTGTTTTATAAATTTCCATTTTGTATTGTAAAAATTTTAGTTGTATTGTGAAACATTTCATTTGTATTGTATAATTTTTTATTTGTATTGTATAAAAATTATACGATACAAATAAAAAGAATTATTGAATACAAATAGAAATTATCAAATACAAATACGAATTATACGTACAAATGGAGATTGTTGAATAATGCAACGTTTGATATGCTATAGCAAATGATGAACATTTTACCTCTTATTGCTGTACATGTAGTTTTGAAATGTTTGCACCATATTAACACAACGTTCTCTTAAATGATATGGACTAAAATCACAAGGACTCGATATCTAAATATGAAAATTGGTAAAACATCATGTTTATGAATTTCCGTCAGTCTGTTTTCTCCTTAAGCACGGTTTGTTGCAGTGCTTTATCATTGAAAATATATAAAAATATGATTTTAAAGGATGTGCAAGCTTTTTATATGAATCAACAGAATTGAAAAACAAAGTCACATAATGCATATGCATAAAAACGTAAAAACATAAAACTGTAAAATGAAAAAGGAAGAAAAGCATTTATGAAGGTCAATGATATAAGAAATATAAGAAACAAATTATCCAAACCTGCACGAGCAGAGAAATGACTCCATTTTAAAAGTTGGAAAAGTTGGAAACTTTTTAATATATTTCTTCCTTAGTCACTTGTTTTACATTTCTATGCATATGAATTATATTAAATTTTAATGCATACAACATGAACCATTTAAAAGAAGGAAATTGAAACTGAATTAATTAAATAGAATGTTTGAGAACATCACGTTATCAATGTATTTCCTTGCATTCTAAAAGTTAAATTTTCGTCAGTGACTAATTCGGGATTACACGTAACTCTGTTGGGATACATTTCTATTCTATCAAATTTATCCTTCAATAATCGTTTATATACTCGTAGTCATAGTTTATTTTTATAACAAAGGTTACCCGTAAAACTTATCGTAATCTTCACATAATTGCTGCGACTCTCATATTTTCATAGTACAGTCTAATACATTTTTAATAATCAACTCAAAATGGCTGTTCCCCGTTCTTTTTTCTTCAATACAAAACGGTGTCACTGGCAAGAGGAAACATAAGAAACGCAAATACAAAACACAGGTTAAAATTTGATATTTTATAAGATCGCATTACTTTAAAACAATATACTGCATGTTTTTAAGCGCTAGCCGTACCAATTTTATTGACTCCGATCGAAGTAGATAAAACGGGAAGTTTTTTTTGAAAGATATATAGCGCTGTTTAAACATTTGAACTTTTATTTTATTTTTCTTCATAGCTTCTATACAGGTGTAGACAATAAAAAGGAAAATATTGGAAAATATCTTCGTAATAAAACCCCACCAAAAAAACGACAACGAAACAACTAAAGATGAAAATATCAATCGCTCTGACTTTGCTGTATTTTCCATCGTTCATGTGTAAGTACTTTATTTGTGTAAATGTTTGAAGAATATTGGAATATGAATATTTCATTTCATTCAACATTATTATATTTTTTTATAAATTAAAACCATAAGGATGTTAAAACCGACATTCTTTTTCCTCTGTGGAGATATTACCTTGCATAAGTTAGGAATCTCGGTGAACATAGTGTGATTCCATTTTTCTATTCATTTTATTTGAAAAATTTTACCTATAGGCTCCTTCATGAGACACAGTTTGAATACTACAACAGAATATATATTTATTAAGAAATTTTGTTTATTATTTTCCATTCTGATCAGTTATTTTGTAAATATCGTTTAATATTTATTTCAAAGTTTTCATACTGATTAATAAACATGGTATTGCTATATTCCTGAAGCAAGAATTGTTTGCAGATTTTATGCCATGTAAGAAATTTTCAAAATGTTACAATCATTGTACAATATTTAACTGACATAAAATTGTTACTAATAAAAGCAATTAGCTCTTAAATAATATGGACATCATTTTGTAACCAAATACCAAATAAGTCTTACAACATGTATTTCGTTCCTTGCTCTGTTTGGTCTTTAAAAGTAATATATACCACAAAATTATTTTTGATCCAGCATTTGTTAGTGAAAGTAACTCTTTTTAAACAGATTTGGTTTGGTGACAGTTTTTATTGGAATTTCATAGTCTTTTCCTCCCTAACATTAGTCCTATAATGAGTTCTAGTTATGACGGTTGTATCAGTTTGCATTTTAAAACTCAATCTAGAATTAGTTGCATTAAAAATATCAACAAGATCAACAATATGAATTCATACTCTCAGGAAATATACTTGTTAGAAATATTTCTTTGAATGATGTGATTCTTTAAAACAACATATTTCAAAAATCATTTCGTTCATGTTTTTATCCTTTCATCATGATATATCATTAACAGAAATACCGGTATGTTCGATGCTTTTGAATATTTATAGTACTTTGACCGCTTAGTTCACCTTCTAACGTGAAATATGATACTGGTCTATACAAACTTCACCAACAGCATACAGGTTTTTGTCGTGAAATTTCCGTGAAGTTGTGGTTAGCCCTGTAGGATGCCATTCGGCTTTCTACTAAAATACTATCCAACTTTCACGAAGGTATCTTGTATTTGATTTGTATTGCTAACTGTAAATTATAATGTTAAAGTTCTTTAAATACATACGGTGAATTCAGGGGAAAGCTCAATTCGTAACACTCGCTCAGCTCAAGAACACGCTGAATAAAAACTCCAAAACGAAACAAAAGTTCAACAAGTTGTATTTAAGTTGTTGAAATAACGGGGCATGGTATTCAAATGAAAACCGATTCTCGGAGATCCGAGATAACAAATTTATTTAATAACGTGTGAAAGTTCCAGCACAGACAGTCCAATGTTAGTTTGTACATAAAATCGACACTAACATGCGGAAATCCAGCATAGTTAGTCCGGTATCACACACTCCACTAACGTGCGGGGTTCCAGCACAGTTAGCCCAACATAACACACTCTATGCTAACGTCCGGGGTTCCAGCACCATTAGCACAACCGTACTCTAAGAGGTCTTGAACTATTCTGCTTTTACCTTTTTTTGGACATGCATTGTATTTTTTCAATGACAAAGATATGGTAATGACATGCCAGAAAAACAAACATTCACACATATACATGTAGCTGTTAAGATAATTTCGCACGTCTATTGTCCAGCAATTATTCAATTTGCCGGGAGATTAAGAAAAGTAGATATCAAAAATTAGTGTCAATGGGTTTAACATTTTTGTCACATGAAAAAATCTCGTTTTTTTTCTTTACAAACTATTACGTACGTTTATCTAACTGAGAAAAAAAATCAAACTTATGGTCTCATAGCAGCTGGTACATTTTAAATGTATAACCCGTTACATTAAAAGTTTAAAATCAAAGATTTCTAAACTTAACTATAACAATCTCTCTTATAGATTGTTATAGTTAAGTTTAGAAATATTTGATTTTAAACTTTTAATGTAACACATACTGTACTATTTGTTTTAGATTGCCAAAGCCGGTTAATCAGTGAGGTAATGGCAGATACTTGCATCACATTCACCAAACCAAACTCGACTGATGCCATGTATATAAAAAGGTACTCTGATTCTTTGTGCGTTTTTATAAACGGGGAGATGTTCCCAAATCCGAGCGCATGGAACAGGATCTTTTCCTGTAACAGAAGTTCATATGAATTTTCCGTCTGTTTCTCCAATACAAAGATATCTGATAATGGCTCGTTTTATTTAATCGTCGGAAATATTCAAGCAAACAGCACGACTCTAGATGTTGAATGTAAGTGTAGAAAATAATCCATATTGATACCTTGAGACAAATATACGGAGTTGTTTTATTGCAACAAATTCTATTCTAACGAAGTTTATCAAGTTGAATTGTTAACCTAGTAATGTCTTGTCAATTAATGCTATCTAGATCCACCAACGGTAAGGCAAATGAGTACACAAAAAATCGTCGAAGGACGAAACCTAACGGTCACGTGTTCCTACACCTCAGGGAAACCTACTGCTACTTCATTTTACTGGACTAATACCAATGAGAAATTCAGATACGATGGACAGATTCTACGGATTCCAAACATCAAGACAGAAGACAATGGGACATACATGTGTTTTGCAGAGAATACCTACAGCAGTGGAAACAAAGGGACAGCAAACGCCACCATCGAGATAGATGTACAATGTCAGTCAATGACCAGTATTATCCTGTTTATCTAGCTGAACACTCTTGTCTTGAATAACATTTCACATTTATCAAACGGTTGAAAGATTATTATATTTTCTTGAAATGCACATTATATCAAAATTTGGATATTTACGATTTTTAAATTATTTTACAAGTTCACGTATGTAATTAAAATGAAATCTCGCTGTATGAACGCTAGTTAACACGTCTTAAGGAATTCAACTGAGTACCATATTAGAGTACAGCGACTTTTGTGAATTATTGTTACATTAAAAGAATTATATTTTCAATGTATTGTAGAAAAGTTTAGATTAATTTTAAACTTTTAATTAAACCTATTGTTAAAACAGTTTTTCTTGCAATAATTTGTTCATACATTTTTTCAGACCCACCCTCTATACAGGCATTTGATACACAGAGACCAGTTGAAGGGACAACGCTCGTCATTCCCTGTAACGTTACTGATGGTAACCCAGCTGTTACTTCCATATACTGGACTAGATTCGGCCACAGTTTCAAATCCTACGGAGCTAATTATACACTATCCACGGTACAGCGATCACACTCTGGGACATATATCTGTCATGCACGTAACACGTACTATGACTATTCCCAAGGAGAGGCCAACCAATCCGTCACAGTCAATGTAGAATGCAAGTACACATCAAGATATTTTCTTTCTAATTGAAATAGATTATTTAGATGTGGATGTGTCCCAATGCAATGGAAACCAAAAAGCCAGATAACAAAATACAGCGCCGCAACAACGCAACGGCATCTTTATTTGTTGCGGTGGGATCGCCTAGAACATTGTAGAGCACCATGCGACGGCGCGCACGTTGAGCACACATAAAGTTCGCGCCGTGGGACTGCGTTCTGATAAACACGCACTAGAAACGGAGTGAGGTCGCCGTGACAGCGCCGTAAGGTCTCTAACAGCGCCACGAGAGCTCCGTTGGCGCGCTCATTGATAAGTAACGCACATACTCACAGTATAGACGCCGTGAAAAGTCAACTGCGCTTGCACAGAGACCCCTCGGAGTCCTTTGTGATGTTACTACGTCTCTACCGCGCTCTCACTGCGCATCCACATCGTTTGAACGTGTTGTTTTTCATTTTGCTGTGTTCACACAGCGACCTCAAAGAGCTCTTACTGCGATCATTGCGCTCTCTTGACGTTTCTGCATTTATTAGCGTTTATACCGCGCCTGTACGGCGCTTCTAGTGCGTTGTCAGCCAGACCACAAAAACTTGAACAATGGCTATTATAAATTAGTAAACGATATAGTATTCTCAAACTTGATGTGGATGACTTTGTAAAAAGTAGCATTTGCGAATATTCTAAGAAGATTCTAGATCCTATTAAAGAACGTACAGTAAATGAAATTCATGCCACTTTGTTCTAATGTTACTTGCCCTTCTATGTTTTCTTACAACTAATAGCTGATATATTTTGTAGACTTGTGTACTAAGATTTTTGTCTTTCAAAAATTATTTAGAAAATAGTTATGTTTCAATTACAATACCTATTTCATTAAAACAAACAAAAACAATGTTTTTATCATTTATTTACTAGTTGTAAAGTTCAAATTCTTCATTTGAAATTAAATTTACAAACCAATAAGTAAAGAACGTCTTGTGCACGCAGTCAGCGCACAGAGCACAAAGCACGCCGTGGACGCGAGGTAAAAACTCTTAGCACGTCATGAGCGCTCAGCGGATACTCAGCGAGAGCGCGGTCAATCGCGAGGTAGAACTCTGAGGAAAAACAGTTACACGCCGCGGGAGCTCCGTAGAAACGCCTCGGTCGCCGTCAGGACGCCTTTAAAAATCTCCACTTGTAAAAATTTAAAATAGCACATTTTTCTGAATTTTTCCTGCGATCCTACGGCGATTCCATGAATTTTACAACGCCGTGAACACGCTGTGGAAACGCAACTTGATGTGCCAGGGCCGTAGCTTTACATTATTATTGAAATTTATAAAGAGATGACATCTAGTCTTGAAGCCAGCTTCTCGATGACACCTTCTGATCTTAATCAACCGTTGTTTTCTTTTTCGATTTGTATACAAGTACTGGATAAGAATTGAGTAAAAAGTCGTGTTCTGTGCTCATAATTTGTTAAAGGGCTGTTATCATTATTTATTAAATGTGGAAAATGGAAAAGTATTCTTATCAGATCAGATTTATCTATAAAAAAAACATACATTGAGCTCATTTTAGTCAATCGGTTTTGAATATAATTTATTTTATTGTCACTTCGAGATCATATATCGATAGCATTCAAAAGGATGATAATTGTGACATGTGTCAAATGCAGACTTTCTTTTTGACGAACGCGTGGAATAATGCATTTTCAAGTCAATGTTTCAATGAATATGTTTAGGACGATTTTCAAATCATACATGTTATAAAAGTTATTCAATTTTAATCTTCTGACACATACAACCCCTACTTTACAGATCCGCCCTCTGTGATGTCATTTAGTACTCGATATCCAATAGAGTCTTCTGATTTATCCGTTCATTGCTCCGCGACGGCTGGGAATCCCTCCAACCATGTTTATTATTGGACACGATCAGGAGATAGGAGCTTCCGACAAAATGGTACATATCTACGGCTATACGGAATCAGCAGGAATGAAAGCGGAAGTTACATTTGTACTGCAGTTAACTTCTACACGACCGGAGGGGAGGGCAAGGATTCCAAAACCTTAACAGTTAATGTCCAATGTGAGTAACCATTTAGTGAATACATTCAATTATTTATATGTAATTTGGTTGCTACTGACTTAAATCTGATTAATTATAAGATATACATTATCATGTTATTTTCCTAGATCCACCAGTCGTGTCGCCTCTTCCTAATGTCAAACGAGTGGTTGGAGAGCATGTCAGCATATGGTGTAACGTAACTTCAGGAAACCCTTCCTATACTACTATTTACTGGACCAAATCAGGAGATTCCGGATTTAGGCAGCCTGGTTCAACATTAAGTCTCAACTATATAAGTAGAAGTCAGAGTGGAACATACTCATGTGCCGCAGAAAATAACTATAATAACGGAGGAAAGGGAGCAAACCATCAGTCTTTCTTTTTGGACGTGTTGTGTGTGTATAACTTAGCTAAAGTGGTTTTATAGAATTTATGATTCGTAATTTATGATAAAGAGTAACATACGTAGGGCTAACTTCAAAATCCATTATTTAGATCCTATCGACTTTAATATAACAAAACTCTATGTTTTGCTATTGGTGTATAAACTGTTTTAAGATGGACCAGTCCTTAGTCATGGCGAAACCCTGAGGGTTACTGAGGGACAATCAGCCCGGATGTCGACGTCCATAACCTGTAATCCCGCCGCCAACGTCTCTTGGTTCAGGGACAACCTCCTTGTGTCCACCCAGACGTCCATCAATGGCACCACTAGCTACACCATCTCAATGACACAGTGTACAGACACTGGATCATTCCAAGTGGTGGCCAGTAATGGCGTACAGTCAAACCACTCTACAACAGTCTCTCTCTACGTCTACTGTGTGTATCTTCAAATCATTTTTGTGTCTTTATGTTTGCTTTTTTGTCAAATGACCTACTTGTAGACATGATTTAAAAAAAAAGGTGCGAAAAAAAATTATCAAGTGGAAACCGTGCTTACAATTCATAGAAATGTGTTCTTGTATGATTAACATTCGTTTTGATTGTGAACACTTAAAGCCGGGGATTGCCCACTTTTGTAATCTAGTTTCAATGTTTATAATGGTTAATGTAAATATTTTGATTGCTTGGGCAAAAGAATGTCGAAACTTATAACTTTTTTTTTTTTACAAAAACAAGGTCTGAGTTATGCTTTATTTACATATATGTAAATGGTAGATATAATTTCAATGAAAAATGGATAATATTGCATTTCTTAACACAGGTTCGCCGAGACTGGTTACAGGAGGGAGCTCTGCGACACTATCCGTGGACAGTAACCGATATCTGAACGGACAGATTTCGTTGTTGTCTTATCCACAACCCAACGCTTCTTTGACACTCCCGAGTGGCGCTCCGAACACCCTCATCACTCTCAGAATCGATGCTACGGCAACCAATTCATTCAAAATCACCCTGACCAGGTCAAATCTTCAGTCGGATGATTTTGGGACATACGTCCTGAATGTTGCAAATCAATATGGAAAAAGAACAATATCCGTCAACATCATCCCTATAAGTATGAATACATAAGCTAATCTAAACATCAACAAGAGAAAAGCATTCCAATATATTTAAATTTTGCACTTTCCAACTTTGAAGCAACTGTAAACATATATTTTGTGTTTTGTATGACTGACTTTTTGTACAGGTAAGCCGTTCCCAGTTGCCAAGGTGTTGGTAATTTGTGGACACGGACAGGCTCTAGTTACCTGGCAGTCCTCGTACTTTGGTTATGAGAAACAGTATTCTCTTGTCCAGTATTCCACTGATAACGTCAGATTTGTCAATGGATCTGACTTCTCCTCTGAGAACACCAAAGAGGAGATTCTCCAAACATCTGTGCACAGTCTACAGGACAGTACACATTACTTCTTCCGAGTATTCACAACGAATACATACGGGTTCTCGACGTCCATACCGACCAACTGTTCCACGGCAACAACCCAAGGTTTTCGTTTTTTAATCACCTTTACCGCACTTATTTTTGTGTATTCAGTGTATTGAACAATGTAGGCTGTCGTCGCTATAAACGTCGTGACGTCTGAGAAAAATGTTTCAAGTCTGATTCTCGACATCCTGATAATTACAAGAAATTTACAGATTCAAGTATCAAGTATCATACAAATATTATGAATGGTTCATACATGTAATAAACGTAGATTTGAGATTTTTAACAACGTATAATATTTTTTTTTATAAGTTTTGACACGATTTAATTTAAATTATAAAAGGAATCCAAATGTTTCAGAATGAATGCACCACTAAATATCAGATATCGCTGTCATTAATGCCAGAATCAATGTTGACTTGATTAAAAATTTCCAAAACTACGTATAATCATGAAGAAACGCTAAACTTATCTGAAATTATATGAAATATCTATGTACATGTACAAAAGCCCATACGGCGCATTCGCCAATCTTCTGGTCCCTTTTAATTGAAGAGAACATCCTTAGTGGCATCTTCATAAAATCTTTGAAGCGTTCGAATGATTAAGTAAAAATCTAATATTTGCAACTTTTCAAGCCATGATTTTTAAAAATATATTTATTTCTTTAGACTACATGCAGTAAAGAGAAATAACATAAGATTTTGTATACACGGTCAATCATGTAACCCATTTACTCCTTGATCTTTCGCTGATCTCCTCCCCAGATTTGCCATTTTTCTTTCCATCCACTAATAAAGATGCTTAAACAGTCAGCAGCCGTCGGGAACGAAAACGCCACTACTCCCTAACAGCCTGGGAATGTTTTAGAGAGAAATGTTACTTTTTCAGAGCCCCAAAACA
This sequence comes from Magallana hongkongensis, assembly GCA_016163765.1. Classification (NCBI taxonomy): domain Eukaryota; kingdom Metazoa; phylum Mollusca; class Bivalvia; order Ostreida; family Ostreidae; genus Magallana; species Magallana hongkongensis. The sequence goes on along the minus strand of WFKH01011581.1, from coordinate 3,771,488 downwards.
TACATATAAGTGATAGTGATAGATTATGTCGTTAAGAAAATTGTCGAGTATCGATGTCATTTTTGTTAAGAGATTTGCATATGCATTTTTTTTTTTGCTCAAATGTTCCTCCTACTTCTAGGTCAACAGAGTTGGATACTGCAAGCTAAATATCACAAATATGATATTTAAAAGATCATTACATTTGTTATGATATGCGATTTGCACCCTAATACAGATTAAAAGAAAGCTGTTGGTCATGTAATAAAGTATACTTATCAAACATTTGTATGCTAAAGACATAATGGTCGAAATGTAAGACTAGGAATTATTTTTTTCAAATGATATTTCTCTTATCCGATGGTTTAGCATTTTTACATCTCCTTTTACGATAGTTGTTCACTATTTATGAATTGACATTACCAAAACCACAAGACCATTGTATTTTTGTGTTTTATTCACAGAAAGCTCTACTTCCACGTCCTTAGTCATAGGCAGCGTTCTGGGGGCACTTCTATTTCTAGCCATCGGAGCAGTTGTTTTCATTTCGTACAAGTACCTCTCAGGTTTCAAAGATTTCTATATAAAATATCGATTTATATTATACTTACATGTATGGTGTAATTTGAATGGCATAATAACACGACTCTGTACAGTAAAGTTTTTCCAGTATAACGATCAAACAGTATCTAGTCAAAGTTCTTTCTTTTTTCAGAGAGAAAAGTCCCTGTAAGGTATCATGTCAAAAATTACTTGGTGAATTTCTTTTTTTCCAAGCACTTCCCTTCTTAGAGCTTTACTTTCAAAAGTACTTTTTTATACTATCTTTAGGCCGTATGACGCCCTTCAGAGGGAGAAAACCATCGTTGACAACCATGCGTATGAATCTTATGACTTTAGCGATCAAGGTAAAACGACATGATAGAAACTATTAACTGTATATCTAAAGTATGAAGGTAAACTTTCGTCCTTGTTTTATATTTTGCATCTTCTACTTTATTGTCAGTGGGCACAATTCAAGCAAGGCTGATAAAGCCGATATGTTATAATTTTTTTTTAAATTTCACGTTACTGTGTTAATAGGGATTTTATACATAGTGGTTTTTCATATACATCATTGTTATTACCCACTATCATCCTCTACTTCCTTATGGACTAACTCTGTTTCATTGCAGTGGTTTCAACGAATGAACCAAAAGATTCAAAGAAAATTGAATCAAAACCTCTCAAAAACATTACCTCGAAAAAAGTAAAGAAAACAAAGAATTTAAAATTAAAAAGGCTAGATGATTTGGATAAACCCACCGTCGTCAACAATGCATATGAAACTTGTGTTCAAGATACGCAAGGTAAAGCCATAAAGATTAAGGTGGTATGGGAAATCCGTCGATATTAACGGGGATAAAAGTACATTATAATCAAAATACTTTCACCGGTTAACAATTTTCGAATTTTACAAAAATTGACCAAAGATACGTTTTTTGGAACCAGGCTGAAGCTAGCAGCCACTAACAGCAGCCACTAAGCCCGTA
>WFKH01011581.1:3752992-3764977 GCA_016163765.1 Magallana hongkongensis | reverse complement strand
TACGGGCTTAGTGGCTGCTGTTAGTGGCTGCTAGCTTCAGCCTGGTTTTTTTGGAAGGTAAAAATGATAAAAGCCCCAGTGGGATTCGAACTCATGACTTAAAGATTCGTAGTGAAAGCTCTAACCCATTGCGCTACGCTGTTAGGTAGCAATTTTGTGAAAGAAAATATATATAAAATTATACGTGATTTTCTTTTATTTCGATAGGAAATACGTCACAATATGGAGGTGTCCAATACCACCTTAAATTAGATATACTGTACAACGGGTTAAAATATTCCCATATTTTATTTCTCTCCTTATGTTCAACGGACGAATTTGTTTTGTATTTTACAAGACTGTGCTTAGGAAAATTTTACACCAGTTAATTAATGGTGTAGGTGGGGGTACGTTACACGAGGCGAAAATACACGTGGACAGAGTTGCCAGATTAGTTAGTTTCTAATCTTAAAATGTCTAGTTTATTTCCTGATTACAGGGGTTTTGCAGAAAACTTCGAAAGTTCCAAAGAAAAATGTCTTAAAATCCCTTTTTCACAAGACTCCAAAAGACATTAAAAAAATGGAGGGTTCAAACTCAGAAGCGCTAGAGGGCGCTGATCCGAAAGAGTCTTCCGAACCGAATTTCACTGAAAAGAAGGAAGGGGAGCAACTTTATGTAAACACAAATGAGTTGGCCTGCGATCATGATAGAAGGAAAATCAAGGGTTTAAAAGAAGGTGACCCAGACAAGGAAAATCCCAAGAACACAAAGACTAAGCCAATGGTTCTCCCAAAACCAAAGACAGGCTCGTCGTAAGAAACACAGCCTTCATGTATATTTGGAATTTATACAATGTTTTATGGAAAGGAGGCTGATGAAACAAGACACCTATTATGTTTTTATATTTTACTTTCATTTTTTCTATCGAACGTCATTAAAAGTAAAGCGTTATATTTTTTTGCAGTTCTTTGTATTACACTAATATATACAATTTATATGTAATCTGCTTATTAAGAAAATATGTAGTACTACATGTAATTAGGAAATCTTTGAAATAAGAAAGTTATAACTTTCGCTGTAGTTCATATTTAAGGTATCCCACTCCTCAATGGTGTTGTATCAAGAATTTCTTGTGAAGTATATCATTGATATCTGTAGACAAAACATATAAAAAAAAAATACAAAGAAAAAAGGGGGTCAGTTTTCATCCCTCTGAGTTATGGCCCATTTAATTTGACCTTTTTGAACCAAAAATGCAATTTCAGCCCGAATAGCAATTGTTGCCAGTATTTTTAATTAAGCAAAATTCATAAAATATTGTTTTCAACTATGCACAATGATCAGACTAAATAGAGAGATTACGAAAAAAATTGTATGAAGCTGCATAATTTTTTTCATGACCTTTTTGCACTTAAAATAGACAATTTCTTTAATAGTTACTATTTGATTTGAAATAAAAGCTTTTTGAATATCAAGAATTTCATAAAAATAATCCAGTTTGCCTAGATATGTAATCAGTATTATTTTGACATAACAAGATATGGGGGGTCAGTGATGTCAAATTTTAGATGCAGGGCTTAAAAGGTAGAATTCTTGCAAAATTTGGCTTTAAGAAATTCAGATTTTTTCTATTAATTTGCATGACTTTATGCTAAAAGTCTATCACACTCTCAAGATTTAATTTTGTACATGTCACACAGAACCTATAGTATATGTTAAAAATCTATCAAATGTTAAAAATGTGCGTAATGAATAAAATATTATAAAAAGGAAAGTATATTGAAAATTCATAAAATTGCTTGTTTTTGTCATTTTCGTCTAAAAAAAAAACTTCCGCACGAAAAAACAGTTCCCCCAAAACATATTTGTTTATTTAATTGAAATGGGTTTTCTTTATGAATGTTGTTAATTATGAAATAATGATCTTTTCTGTGTTGATTAAAAGAATAAAATCATATTCATTTTAAATATAATGATCATGTGTGCAATGAAATTAAAACGTGAGGAGTAAGATACCTTTAGGAAGCTAGATGGTCAACAAATAAACCATCAGATCTGCCTTAAATTTTAAGATATGATTTGTTTTGCTTTAAACTATTATTTAGTAAAGAAAAAGTCCATATATTTTACATTTTAAATTTCGGTATTTTCCTATTCTTTTATATCAAGCTCTTCTTCTAAAGGAGATCAAAACAGTCTAAAAATGGCGACAACCATCGAGCCCTCTTAAACACTTTTTTGTATGGATTTCATGCATTTTCCTTATTAAGTTTACCAATTGACTTTCTTTAACGAGAATTTAACAACAAACCATATAGCATACTAGTAATACATAGTTATTTATACATTGTATTAAAAGAAAGTAACTGAAAATAGTTTATTACCAATTTTCAATTGTCCACCATTATAATTAATGAAAGAATCCACTTTTGAATACTTCTACTTCTTCTGTAACTTTGTACTGAAAAGTTAATAAATTACACGTACGTTTTGTTTGCACAAAGCATGAAAATCCATAAAGTGGGTTAGATGGTAGTGGTATGTTTGTAATAAATTTATTTGTAAAAAGTAAATGTGATTATAAGCTAGGTTCGGGGATTAAAGCAAGATTATAATCCTGTAGACTCGTGAGTTATTTGACACAATAGTTCGATTTTTGATAGACATGGCTTCCTAATGAATACTAACAGTATCTGTTACATCATCACTTAATAGTTGAAATAAACAAAATTGAGTTTTTCAGAATAAATGTGTTCAAATGTGGTTTGAATTTTGAAAACGTTTGTTTGTTTTACGAAATAAAACATATATACATACATTTCAAGGAATAAGTGAATTTACAAACTAATTATTTATTGAAATGGACTTAGACCCGATTTGAACGCAAAATTATTTTTTCATCTTAAATGACTAGAATGGTCAAATGAATATGGATGTTTTTAAAGCTTTCTCAAAATTTGAAAGTCAAATATCGAGGAACAAGCGACTTACAGAAGTTAGAATTCTTTTGTAAACAAAGCTCGTGTCCGGTTATTGTTTACATGTGTGTTGTATTGGTATAGGTTTCAATATTATGTTGCATTTTAATTTGTTGTTGTTAAAATAATTTATGTACACATTGAATTAGTTTATCTTGTTTGACACAAGGTATTTTGTCAAAGAAATGGTAATTTCTTTACTTTACATTATTTGTAAACAAATATAAGACTCGAACTTTGTTTACAAAACAACAACTTCTTTCCTCTGTATTTCGCTTGTAACTTGACTTCCAACATTCAAAATTTGGTGAATCATTAAAAATATACAAGTAAACCATTTTATTCATAAAAATCAAAAGGAAAATTTTGATCTCAAATCGTGTCCAAGTCCCTTTAAATGTAAATATAAAAGCATATGAGACATTGCACATGTAAAAGAATGGATATTGCACTGGCCCAACTTCGTATCATTTGAATTGTTTGCATTCAAAAATGCACTTTAAATTAGTGAGGAGAGAATGAAACATATCGTGCCTATAATAGATAAAACTGACAATCACTTTGGTATGTAAAGGTTATAATTTTATATGAAATGGATATCAAATTCCTCGATGTCGGGATGTCATACGCACTAAACACGAGATATGTAAGATTTGAATCCTGAAATACCAGTTAATAGAAAGTGTTTAATGTAAGGTGTAAGTGCACTGAAAAGACAAATAAACAACTCAAAATATTTTTATAACCAAGATGGTGAGGAAATCTTAAACAGTGTCTAAATTCAACCCTTTATATTTACATTTTCCAGTGTCTTTGTCCGTGATAACACAACGAATCGATTTTGAAATGTATAGTCCAATACATTTCATCAATGAGTAATTCAATATTTAATCGCACAATTGCTGAAAATTACATAAACGCAAGTAATAAACAATCATTCTGTGAATACATTAAGGTGATCAAATCGGTCGGATGTGATCAAATCTATCATAAAGCCCTTCGGGCTTTATTGGATCTGATCACCCCGACCGTATTTAATCACCTCATAATACTTAAAGAATGATTCCTTATTCCTTAAATACACACATTTTAAAATATCGCAATTAACTAGATATCAAAGAAGTGGATAAATAGGCAATATGTGGATATATTTTTTATGAATTGGAAGAGAGGGTCACTATACACTCAATATCGCATTGTGACTATATACATGCATTTATAAATTATCGGTTTTTCTTAACAATTAAAAATCCGTTGTCCAGATTTACATCAAACAAAAACATAACAATTACATCTCGGTCAAAAGAAAACTTAATTGAAAACCCCCCCCCCCCCGTTTAAAGCAAAAAGGGAAAAAAAGAAATATTTGACATTTTACAAGTTCTGGCTCCAGGGTGAGAATGAGGCTACAAGATGTGGCTTAATACGTGATGGTTGAACAAATGAATACTTATTTTTAAAATTCACTATTCTCAATGTAGATTGAATTAAATAGTTCTGTTAGTTAACTTTTGAACAATGACTATGTTAGGCGCCAAAACAATGCTACTGTTATCGGTTTTTTAGGTTATTGTTTACAAACGAACCTTAAAACGTCACAAATTAATAGAAAAAAAAATGATTCAAAATGTTATATTAAATTGTTCTTCTCTGAGATACCTAGTAACAAACAGTTAATTTAGAGATTATATGTCAAGTTTCATTTAAAGGAGATATACATCTCGAACCGTCAATAATGTATGAAAACAGCATATGCTTACTTTAGTTAGCATCCTTAAAGTTGTAAATGCTTTTTGGACGGGGTCACGTGACCCCGTCTAAAAGTTTACTGTCAGCCGAAGACGAAAACCGGAAGGCACGCGTAGAACACATGAATTGAGTCTACGCGTAAGAAAAGAGTGCAGAAAGTTTTCATGCATTTCAGAGAATATATATTGTAAAAAACACGCATTTAATCTTTTTACGTCCTCTATGTATAAACCGAATTCTATAAAGAAAATAAACAAATAGTTTTATTGATCAAAATATTCTTGCTCGGATTCAATAGTTGTAGCGATTTGTGGAATGAGTTACGTAACTGAATGCACAACGCCGTTGACGATTCAGTTGGTGGACGAGCTCATTAATTAATTAATAGAAGGGGTTGAAGGTTGAATCGAAAGTAAAGTTCACAAACGCAATGTGCCATTTTTGAAAAGTTGTGAATTTTATTTTAACAATCTATCACCTGAATACTACCGAACTTCATGCGCGAGCCGAAGTTAAAATCTGAACGGGTTATACTCAGCTGTCTTACTTATTAAAAAGGTTCCTCATTGGCTTCCAGTCTACTTGCGGTATGACTGCTGTTCATCTCTAAAGGAATATTTTGTACATAGAAAATAATAACAAGTCTGAATTTGCCTTCTCGTTCATTGACTTCTTAGTAATAACTAAACTGAATTTAAATTTTGAACAATGCATTTTAAGCAAAATCAATATAGATTATATTCATTTTGGGTGACCAATACATCAAACAATATATACACTCTTATTGATTGAAGAACCAAGTTAAATGTTGATGTTCATGTTGTCCGGTTTTGCGTGAATATATATATATTTATAGATATATATATATATATATATATATATATATATTTTTACATGTTATAAGACATAAGTTTATACTATTTTTTCTATACTTTATAACGAATAAAACCAGTCACATTTATGATTTTAAAAAATTCTTCATAAATATGTCTATCATCAGAAACTCAGCTGATCTTTCTCCAATCGGTAAATATCTCACACCAATATTAGACCTATGTATTTAGAAATAATGCATGGTTGTTATGTTTTAAATTTTTAATTTACCGTGTGGTAGTACAAGTACTTATCTCAATTTTAAGAAGATAAAAACTCATAGTTTATATCGTAGTTTTAAAATCTGATTTACAAATCCTTTATTGTAGCTCTTCAAAACATTCAAATTAAATCGCTTTCGAAATTACATGTAAGTTAATTTTTTCCAAGACACGCATGAAAATTTGCGCTTAATAGACGAGAGTGTATTGAAAAGACACATATCCCTGAAATAAATTTCCTACAACATTTGTTAATTTTGCTGTTAAAAACGTTCACTTTGCATATATTAGAAATTTTAAAATCAAATAATTCTGAATTAATAGCTAAAATTAACAAATTAAAATTATCATACAATAAACATTGCTTTATCAATTGTCAGTAAAACATATTACCGCCGTGTGAATATTTTTCTTAGACATAACACCTTCTCTCCTTCATTAGCACTAAGTGACTGATCTGGACATTCTACTTATTTTTTTTCTAACCAGTCCTTTAATTGACTTATCTCTGTACATTTATCAGTTAATGTCTTCATCATTCTGTTGCTTTATTTTTAACGACAAATATAACAGCCAATAAGGAAAGATCTACCCCAAAGTATGACGTGATTCATTCACTTCCGGTCTCCATTTTCCAGTTTTATCGATTTGAAAAGCAGTAAACTGAATTCGGAGTATGGTTTTCAATAAAAGGAACGGTTGTATCGTAATTCGTGTAGATGATGCACGAGTTTACACAAAAAAGTAGTAAGTTGCTAAGGGATTTATTTTTACCTATTAATTTTACATGAATCGCTGCCAGAAAATCGTGTCAGATAAGCCGGTCTAAAAAATCAAAATGGCGACCGTGACGAACCTTGTTATTGTTATAGTATTTGGAATAATCTTATAGTAAAAAGAAACATTTCTAACGTCAGGTGCCTGTGTTTGTTATAGGTATACAAATGTTAACTTTGTTCGGTAATTCAGCAGTTTAAGAGTTTTCATCGTTTTCATAAACCTTGTATAACGGATACCGACTTGTGGATTTTCCCTTGGATCACAAAATTAAATAAATCTAATAATTTAAATTATCTACCTAGATATAGTTGTTTTGATTTTCCCGCTTAGTTGTAGTTTTTTTTAAAATTTTTCCTTACGGTCATATTTACATAAAATACCGTTGTGTCAATTTTATGAAGGACAGTCCCGGCCAGGATTTAGTAAAGATTTTAGACAAAGTATCAGACAATTGCAAAAAGTCGAATTTTAACATAGATTGAAACACCTAATTCAAACTCATAATTTTTGAAGCATATTCGAGGAAAACGTTGGCAATTACAAATTCAAAGTTTCAAGACCCCGTCTTTCAGTACTCTCAGTACTTTGATTACTGTATCTCATTCGTCATGTTTTAAGTTCATAGCGCACGTAATAATAACTTATGCAATTAGTACTAATGTATTTATTAAATATTCACATAAAGATTACATTATTGCACTTCATTTATGAAAGAAAATTGATCAAAAATCAATAAACAGATCCTGATAAGATTTTTGAGGAACTTTTTTTTTATCGTGCGGAAGGTTTTCCAGTGGAAAATAATCAAAATTATGTAATTTTTTAAAATTTCAATTCATTATTAATTTGATATAACTTCTGAATGCATGCAAATTTTCCAACTTGTAATTATTTGGAAAATATTCTGTTGGTTCTAATCAATTACAGTGGCACGACACATCATTCTATTATGGATTACTCAGAAACGACATATAATTATCCTAAAGTACAATTCAAAGAAACCACAATTTCAAGTTACCTTCTTCTATATTGTCAACTTTTTGTCTCTGACTGCAGTTGAAAAATCACTTATCTCCAATTAGGGTCTTCCTCGTTGGCAAGAAGAAACATTTTTAAAGTCAAAGGAACGAAAGATAAAATAAAAATATCAGCATAAATTAAATTTACCGTAATTTGTTTACGGTTAGGTGACATATGAAGGGAAGTTTCAAAGTGAGATAACAGAAAATACATATAAGTTAGTTCTCTTATCTGCATTGATTTTTATTTCACATTTTGAATTAAGCATATCAACAGCAGGAAGGAAAATATTAAATAAAATCTGGCATCTATGACCAAGGGAAAGTGCGTCCATAAAAACTCAAAGATGAAAATGTTAATTTTTCTGATATTGGCAATGCTATATTTTCCAACCCCTCTTTGTAAGTAGTACTTTATTATTAAGTTAAACAGTTTTTTTTATTATAATAAGTATAAAGAATACTTCGTTTAAATATTTTTTGACTATGAAATTCAAAATTGATTTGTTTAAAAACAAGAATCAAAATATTTAAAAATCCAAAATTAATTCTTGTTTTGGCAAAATCGTTTCATCTAAATATGTCAGAAAATTTAAGTTTTTCGTAAACATTATCCAAGCTTCTTTAAACTTTTGATAATTTTTTTCAAGGTATGTCTTTTACCTTACTTTTTATTTATTTAATATGAATGAAAATATCTTGGAAATTGCTCGGAAGCTAAAATATATTACGTAGAATAATTCTAAAGGAGTACTTGTTTGACAGGGTTGTTTAATATTAATTTATCATAAATGCATTTTGATAAAGCCTCTCATAGTTTGATAACTTGAATTGTTTTCTTGCATCAATACAACACTCACTTAGTTCTCTGATTTCATTTCCATTTTACACACAAATTCGAAAACGAATCCATATGATCCTACAATTCATTTTTCTTCAGAATATTTTGTTTTAAAAAATCACTAAGCATGTCAATTCATATCAATTTAAGTAATAACGTCATGATTTCTAAGTAACACACTTGCATCTTTAACAACTTTTAACTCATTCTATATTCAGTCGATCTGATTAGCTGATATCTTTAGATAATTTTCCAAGCAGGAAATGTGATTGGGAGTCTCGGTACCAGATGTATTTAAATCTTTTCGTTTGCCCACTTAGAGGACTATAAGGACTATACCTTCTATACTCCTTGTTGTAGATAGCCAAAGCCGGGTCATCAGTGAGATAATGGCGGATACCTGCATCACATTCATCAAGCCAAACTCTAATAACTCCATGTCAATACAAAGAAATAATGAATCCTTGTGTGCTTTTTTAAACGGGATAAGTTACACAAGACCTACCGCATGGAATAGGACTTTTTCGTGTAGAATAAGTGTTTCCAATTATTCTGTATGTTTCTCTGACACAATGACGTCTGATGCCGGTGAATTTAATTTTATCGTAGGAAATATTCAAGGAAATACTGCAACTCTGGATGTTGAATGTAAGTAAAAACCCATTTTCTACGCTTTTATGCAAAGAATGTTGATAGATTACTATGACTTACTTGACTTAATCCACTGCGTCCCATTGGGGACGCAGGGCGGCTACAATGGCTTTCCATCTTCTTCTGTCTTTTGCGATTAGTTTTGCTTCTCCCCAGGTTTTGCCAATTTTCTTCAAGTTCGATGTCAGATTACTATGAGATAACTAGAAATGTAGAATTTTTACACTTAACTAACTTCATCCATATTCATCTAGATCCGCCAACTGTATTGCCAATGGGTACACATAGAACCATAGAAGGACGCAATCTAAGCGTCACATGTTCATCCACCTTTGGCAAACCTACTGATACAACAGTTTACTGGACTAAAACCGATTCGGAATTCAGATTTGATGATCAGATTCTATGGATTTTAAACATAGAGAGAGAAGACTCTGGGACATACGTCTGTCATGTAGAGAACACCTACAGCAGCGGGAATAAAGGGACAGCAAACGCCACCATCGAGATTGATGTACAATGTCAGTCAATAAGCATGTTTATGCTAATTTTGTCCTCGGAGCATTTCGGATTTTCGTTTTTAATATCTGGTCAATATCAACCATGTAATTTAGCAGAGGCGTTAACATTTTCACTAAGAAATATTGCAAGAAATTATGTCATATTGCAAACAACCATGCAGTGGGACAGAAAAGACATGTCAGTTTAAAAAAAATGGTATTGTCGATGTGAGGTATGGTCTTAAATGAAAGATTGTTCTATATATCGTTTTTGTAGATGTCTATCGAGTACGTTGTTCTAGTGTTTTGACTAGTTGCTAATTGTGTTTTGTGAAAAGTTGGATGTCCATTGAATATTAAAAATGACAGTCCCTCGATACATATATACTGAGTCATCTTATGTACAAGTATAACATACGCTGAATGTTTCTATTTACAGACCCGCCCTCTATACAACCATTTGACACACAGAAACCTGTAGAGGGGACAACTCTCGTCATTCCGTGTAACGTCCATGCTGGTAACCCAGCTGATACCTCCACACAGTGGACGAGAGACGGCGTCAGCTTCAACCAGTCAGGGGCTAGTCTTGTCTTGTCCGCTATAGAGCGATCACAATCCGGGACGTATGTCTGCATGGCCCAAAACACGTTCTTTGACTTTTCCCAAGGAGAAGATAACCAATCCGTCACAGTCGATGTAGAGTGCAAGTACACGTATAGTGAAAAATTAACATCCGCTTTTTATTTTACTAAAGATGGCCTGGTTCACCAAAATGTTATTAATTGGATCTATGGAGTATCTATGTCGAAGTATTAGTTCACAATTGATATACCGAAATATTCTCGACACGATTTTATATAAATTTCTTCAATAATTTTTTCAGAGAAAATTCAAATGTTCATTTGCGTGAAAATGAAACGCTTAAAAACAATGAATATCTATTTACATGAGATATACTTTCTAAACGTTTTGATAACAGTTGTCTATAAACATTTTTCAGAATATACATTTGTTAATGTTCTTTAAAATCTAGATGATATAATCAAGACATCAGGAGTATGTCTTGATATAATCAAGACACACAATCACTTATACAAAAAAACCCAGAACATTAAAAACAAATTAAAATTTAACCAATCCAGAATGAATAAAAACGACCTTACTCACATAATACAAAAGATAACCACCACCTACTCTTATAAAATAGTTCAGATTTTTTAAAGCTACAATTTGCAAATCTTATTACAACCAACCTAACATTTTTGTAAAAAAAAAAGTATCTTTTTAAATATTTCCGGTCGGAGTCATTGTAATTTTGATCGAGAATGGTCTTATTTTCAAAGATAACATTTCACTTTAATGTAAGATAACTTTTCTATTATATACGTTTATCAAGAGATTTGAAAATATCAAAACGCTTAAAATTCGGAATTCCAAATGGACTATTCACTTAGTTATGTCCGAAATAATTATGTCCGTATAATTACACATATTTCATTATAAATGTTTATACTCCATAGATCCATATAATTAAATTTTTAAGTTTTGAACCACCTTAAGAATCTTGAAAAGTATATTACGATATTAAACTGCCAGATAGTATCTAAGAAGAAGTATAGTGTCATGTTAAATTCATTTTACTTTCAGTTTTTAGAACTTCTAGATACATGTACTACTATATATTGCGTCCCAATCATTCAAAATTTTACTAATTTAAAACTTTTTAAATAATATTAAGGAGGCTGGATGGTCAATAAAGTATCCATACGATCTCCCTTCAATGTTTAAATGTGATTATTCAAATTATAAACTATTATTTAATGAAAAAAATCCATATAATTACCTTTAATATTTGAACATTATCCTATATCTTTATACAAAACTCTTCAGATCAGTATAGCCTATACATAGCGATAATCATCCAGCCCTCTTAATAAACGCAAAGTGAAAGTGACTGCAAATTCATTTTGATTAAAAACAATGGAACAATTAAAAGTCAATACTTTAACACATCTGTCATAACGTTATCCGAAACTTTTAATTTTTTCTTTGGAATTATTCTTCGAAAGGCGAGAGGATAAGTCTTCAATTAAATATGGACAAATAACCAATTTTCATTATAATTTTGAATTTACTTAATATACATGTTATCAAGTTCTGCAGCAAACTATGATGGAAATGCATTTAAGGATAATTAAGGTCTTCCGTTTCCAACGGAAGACCTTATAGTTTTCGTACAGTTTCTTATTATTATTAAGGTCTTCCGTTTCCAACGGAAGACCTTATTGTTATTGCTTTGTTTCTATTCCTCTATTATTATTAAGGTCTTCCGTTTCCAACGGAAGACCTTATTGTTATTGCTTTGTTTCTTTTCCTCTATTATTATTA
>WFKH01011581.1:3706006-3718632 GCA_016163765.1 Magallana hongkongensis | reverse complement strand
TATCTATCTATCTATCTATCTATCTATCTATCTATCTATCTATCTATACACACACAAATGTATATAGTTACATCTACCAAGTATTTTTCCCTCTATTTCTTTAGAAAACCGATTGTGATTCATATCTCTATAAAAACTGACAGAGCTTAAATCTACATGATCGAGTATTAACCAGTTTATCGATTGGTCGAGACCTTTCGCAATCTTAAAAAAAACACAAACTACACGAAATAATCATGATGATGTCAGGTTCAAATTCCTACATAGGACGTCTTGGCTATTTCTTTTATATAACGTACTGATGTACATTAACAATAACTTAATTACTTAGTTACTTACTCTTAACGATCAATTCATTAGTTTGTTAAAAGAAAGATGTAAATATAATCAATAAAGTGATTTCTATGGTGATCCATGCGGGCTAGAAAGATAGCGGGTTATGTATTTTTTTCTGGAAAGTCGCTACCTTCATATCCCGTATATATCATCAAAGAAAACATTTTATTGTTTAAGTAGACACTATGAATTTTAAAGCATAACAAATACTTTAAGTGTGATTGACCAAGAATATCAGAGTTAGTGTTTTTAAGTTAGCTCCTATTTTAAAAATATTTTTATTTCCTGCTAACATAGGGTGTAGAGGGAACACCAAAACATTCGAAGACAAACAAGTTTAACCCTTTTAAAACTAAAGCTCTGCAAAAAGAAATCAGTAGGAAAACAAATTATTCCAAATTCAAATCGCTAGATGGAGCTGACACGAAGAAGTCAATATCTACTGGTTTAAATCCCACAAAAACGAATAAAGGGGAGCGAGTATATGAAAACATAACGGACGTATCCTCTGATCCCCGCAACCTAAATCGAGGGAAAACCAAGACAAGAGTGATAAGAGTTGCTGACCCACATAAAGGGAGTTCCAAGGAGACAAAAACTAAGCCAATTGTCCCACCAAATCTAAAACATAATACAGCATATTCTTAAGGAGGTTGGGTGGTCAACAAATTAACCATCAAATCTACCTTAATTTCAAAAAAATGATTTGATTAGCTCTAAATTATTATTTAATACAGAAAAATTCCATATAATTTAACTTTAAATTATGAATAATTTACTATCTCTTTATACAGAGCTCTTTTAAATGTGATTTACATAGCTTAACAATGGCCACAACCACTGAGCCCTCTTAATATCGGAGTCACAATTCATTGTGATGTGATTTACACGTTGTTTTAATCAACGTATCATTATTTTGTTTTGCTATGAATTATTATTGACCATTTTTTCTGCTGGGTGAAATCCCACCAAAATTTAAAAATATAAACAATATCCATGGGTTAATAAGATAAACAAAAGACATTGAATGAAATTCAACAATCAAAAGAAATACAAAATTATTACAAACTTTTTAAGAGTTATCTTTCTTTATTTTAAATGGTCTCAAATATCTTGGTACCTATATATTAATAACTTAATAAAAATCACTAAGAAAGATTAAAAGAAAGAAACAAGTTCAACCTAAATATGTAGATATAAGGCAAGTAAGGTAAGGAGTGCTTATAATAATGTTTGAACCTGAAACATTATAATTTTGATTAATGAATTCTATTTTCAACTGTTTATAAAACCAACTTTTAGTAGTTAAATTGCCTTTTCCTATAGACATACAGCAATTATATTAAACAACCATGTGCATATTAATGCATGGATATATGTCCGTACACATGTAAGTGTGGTAATGAAAAAACATGCCCCTTTTCAGAATTCTGTTGTCCCCCTATTTTGCTTGAAAATCTTCACTGCTGTCGCTACCTATAATTTTTAAAATTAAAATACATTAATTTAATTCCAAACAAACCAATAACATTTCGATTATCTACTATTGAAAATCTTTTACTGCAAATGTTTTACATTTGGGCAGTTGCTATGAATTCAAGAGAGAGATATTCATCACACATAAAGTTTAAGTTAAAATATTACATCTGCTTACCTTTATCATCGGTCACGTATGTATGATCGTGTGCTGACATGACAAGTGTATTGCCAATAGCATGGAAACAGAATACAAATTTCACGATTTGAAGTTACCGTTTTCCGTACAATACAGCTGATAATTAATGTTAGTGAAGTTTGATTCATAAACATAAATTTGACATATTTTCAAAGCGTTTTGGTGAATTTATTCTTATTTCGGCTCCCTCGTAAGAAGAGTTTAATTAAACGGTGTTAAGGTATTTTGTACCACG
The DNA here is from genome assembly GCA_016163765.1 of Magallana hongkongensis. Lineage (NCBI taxonomy): Eukaryota > Metazoa > Mollusca > Bivalvia > Ostreida > Ostreidae > Magallana > Magallana hongkongensis. Next base: position 3,716,386 of record WFKH01011581.1, on the reverse strand, counting down.
ACAGAATGTTATCAATCCGGAACAAAATGGCGATTTAAACGGATGTCAGACATGTTGTGACGACGTAGAGATCCACCTGAAAAAGAGATGTGTTAGTTTATGTGTCAATTATTAAGCAATGCAGTTGAATAGCATTGGTGTTTACAAAACAATCTTTACTGAGATAAAATCATGAACATTGAACAAGGATGACGGATGATAGTTGCATGACACATCATTCAACTCTTATTGCATATCTGTACATTTTAAATTGTTAATAGAAGGGCCTTGAATGGCAAAATTAGAATTCGAAGAGTTTAACTGTATTAGTCAACCAAACTTTGAATGAAAGTTGTAGGGTTACAAGGAAGATAAAAAGCTCACAATACTTTATTATGCTATGAATATATCTAAGGAGTTTCTTTTGTTAGAAGTATCCACAGGTGCTTGCTTCTGTAATAAAAGTTCACCCTATAGTATAATATTAACACAAGGTTTCTGGGAGTACCCGCTAGTGGGAATTGCAATCATTTTTGCTTTCAGACGAAAGGCAATGGGGAAATGCTTAGTACCATTGTCTTTAAAAATAATTCACCTACAAAATCATATGTCATTCTTGCATCTATTTACTTATTTCTGCATTAACAGCGTCCAAACATTGCTCGTCAACTGGAACAGTCGTTTCACACCAATAAATTCTATATATTGGTCTTGGGTAGAATAAGTGCACGTCATTTGATTATGTATCACGTATGGGTTTTTGGGAATGCTAAAAATATCGCTGGATACGGTGTGTGAAACAAAGTTTTCATCTTTTAATAAGATGTAGTTTTCTAATTGTTTGGTTGAGGACAACAATTTTCAATTATCTTAATGTTTTAACACTAAGCTTTTTTTAAAAAAATAAACAGCTTGATTTTTATTTCTGTATTCTGTCTTATTTCTTGATTGAAATCTACATTAAGAGCACGAACTTCACGGACGTGCAAGCTTTCAAGTAGATTGTTGTTACCATGGTAGCCTTCCCAAATTTGAAAACTCGGCAGCTCCTTCTGTGTTAATAATTAGTCAGCCCGCGGGCTGACTAATTAAGTTGGGATGAAACTTCAATTGCGCTGGCGTAAATTGGAATTCTGGGAAGGAATAAAGCAGTCCGTGTTAGAGAAATTCGTAGAAGTTATGAAACTGGTCAGTTTCTAGGTCAAACTGTGCATCGTCGTATTGGAAAACTGTCAATGGGTATCGTCCGCAGCCACGGTCCGGAGTCCGCATATATATATATATCTTCCCGACTCTTAGTAAGATTGACGAAGATATATATTTGCAGTGGATTGCGACGGGACCGTGAAATTCAGAGAGCAATCTGTGCAAAGTTACAATTCTAAGTAATAAGTAGGTGTGCAGTCACACACTGTATGAACACCGATACACGCTTGTCTCCTCACTTACAGCCATTAAATAAATGAAGGTGCAAACAAAATGTACACCCGTATATTATTATTGGTCTGGAAACTGTATATCACGTATTTTAATAGATTGTGTATTCACTTTTGACCTAAAATTAATATTCCGCTGGCTGACTTTCTTAGCTTTTTTAAAAGCTAACCTTGTACATAATTAATAATAATAGTTTACTTAATTATACTCACTTTTTATCAATAATTGATTTAAAGATCTTTTAGATAGATGTAAATATAAACAGTAAAATGGTGTTCTTTGGAGTGCTTCATTCGGGTTATGAGGGTAGCAAGCAGGAAGACCGCTAAAGCGGGTTTTTATCTGCAATGCTAGCTACATTCATGCCCCCATGAAGCACCAAGGGGAGCATTTTATTGTTTAAATATCAATCATTCGATACGTTATTTTGTGGCACATCTCTGTATGACGTTGGTCACGAAACAAGACGCACCGTCAAGATCTGGAACGCTTCAAATGAGATGTAAAACGGAATGAAATCCAATGGACATCATTTAATAACTATTAAGTACCTTTTGCGGAAAGAATTTGAACAAACAAGTTACAAAGATGTACGTCGTAAATTATGTCATTTATTTCCCGTTGCTATAATTCATGTATCGTTTAATTAGATTCACTTTACGTTTTGATCGAAGCGTAACGGTTCATCTTCACTGCAGCAAATTCATGGTAAGATTTATACGGTAAGGTGTTGTAGTATGGAATTGTATGGGTATTTTTGAATTTAATCTTTTTAATAGAAATCTACATTTATACGTAAAAGATCCGTAAAAAATATGCATGTAATATTTCATAATCTTAATTGAGGAAGATATCATCTTCTTAAAAACAGTATTATTAACTTGGTATTTACTTATTTGCAATAACTACTCAAATGTGTCTTTAACCAATGTGAATTAGGTTTGGGAAAACAAATATTTCTGTTAGGCGACCGGATGTGAGCTTTTCGTATCAAAATCGTAATCAGAATTTTTTGTAGCTTCTCTACTTCAGAAACCAAATGGTGGTTTTGGACTTACATAGACATAAAACAACATCAATTAAGTTAGTTAGGAGTGCCGGTAGGGGACATGTATTGCTTATGCAATAGGCTTAGAATGCTTGTTTAAACTCAAGTCCAGGACGTGTGCAAAACTCTACATCAGAATTAATGGATAGTTTTTTAAATTTAAATTCTTCTTAAATAACTTCAGTTTGTGGTATTACTTTGCAAACTTCCTGTTATTGTGTAAATTCAAGTATTTTCAAACAGTGATCCCGGACTTATAAAGTGGCAGTAGGAAGGATGTGTCATTCTGCATTAGAATAAATAAGAAGAAATCTTAATGGGAAATACAGTGCTATATGCCACAGGTTTTTAACAATGCATACAGTCCGTATATTGTAGATTCATACGTGTTCGTTACAAACTTTGTACCTTTGATAAGACCCCAGAAGCCAACACACTTCATTGTTGGGATAGATAATAAAAAAAAATCTTTTCAAAACTTAATCTCAAAAACTACGCAACAGATAGTAATATATTATTCAAGTACCGTGAATTCGCATAGAGTTAGTTTAAAAACAGTTCTAGATAAAAATATATATATGTTTTTTTTCAAAAATTCATGAACAACGCAATGATTAGTTATATTACGAAGCAAGGGTCCTCATGCAGAATGGATATATACCGGTCCGGTATTAGTTTACATGTAAACCAAATCAATAATTGGACCATAGGTTGTTATCTTTTACCTTTCCATTATCAATGACTATGGTAGCATGGAGAACTTCTTTTCTAATGTATGAGGCAATGTAAGAGTTCGACTTCTTATTCGGCATTTATCATTGTTTACCCATACCTCTACATTTCATATGTGGGGTGTATATTTTTTTTACAGAAATATACATAAAAAATTTAAAACAGTTATTTGCAGCAAAAACAGATAGGTTTGAATTCATAAAAAATGTATTTTTAAAATTTCATTTAAGTCGCAAATGTAACCAACATTATGTAATGAAACAGACTGATACCTATCTAATTTTTAATCAGAATGGCTGCATTTATGATACTGTGACCTGACACCTACGTGCGACCGGTCAACAGGGGATGCTTACTCTTCCTAGGCACCTGATCCCACCTCTATCTTTTGTTGAGGTCCGTGTTTGCTCTGCTTTGAATTTGTATTTCGCTATATGGATTTTTTAGACGGTTGACAGTTTGTTATTGTCATTTTTCATCCAATGGCGTGGTACCACTTGTAACAGGAAACATTATCAATACAGGTACAACCATAATATTCTGGAAAAAAATTTCATTTTTGGTCGTATTTTTTAAGTTTATACAATGTTACGAAATGCTCTATTCATCGTCTGAGTAAAGAAGTAAACAGGAAACAGTTAAAGATACATCGCAAATTATTATATTCATATAAAATTAGTTTTCTTTCCTTAATTATTTTTTACTTCGCCTATATTATATATGTTGACAAAACAACATGTTATGATATTCACTAGGTGATTACACAAGAAATTAAACTACTATGAAACAACCAAATTTGAAACTTCTGATCGCTCTAACTTTGACAATGCTGTATTTTCCAACTTTTGTTAGTAAGTATCATTTTTCTGATTAAGTTTATTGAAATGAAAGTTTCATTTATTTGAACACATTTCTTTGATTGAATAGGTCACAAAAATAAATAAGAAATCAGTCTTAGTATTTTTGTCAGAGCTGGCATTGTCGCTCAGATGGTTAATGAAACCCACGAGCCTTTAGTTGCAAATTAAATTTGTTTTATATCATTTTACTGTCTAAGCTAAGGTACATGTAGCAAAGGACAGGTCTTGATAATGTAACCATCAATATATTTGTAAAAATAAGAGTTGCTTTTTTAGAAGGCTCAATTATGATATTGCTTAAATACATGAAATGATTTTAAGTGATAAACATCAATTCGAGAATGTTTTTCTCAAAACTAGTATGCAACATACAGGTCTCTAATGTTAATGATAAAGGGATCAGAAATCAGATGCAAAACTCATGGCTATATGACTATAGGTTGGCTTGTCTAATTAAAATTGTACGTCACTTACGAAGATTATCAACATGGCCATTAGTGGATGTGGGAAGTAGACTATAAACAGAAATTGCCTGGCATGTAACTTTATGGTATTTAGATGTAAAAATTATACGTATATACAGATTGTTATTTTCTCTACCGTAAATTAGCAAGGCTGGAAATAAAAGGCTGTAAAATCAGCGAAATATAAAAGAGTCAAAATCTCGTTTGAATTCAAATAAATAATTGTTTTGCATTTAAATTTTTATCCGGTGATTTCGCCTAGAAAAAAGATTATAAGAAGTGAATTTAAAAAAAAAAAAGGATCATGTTAATGAAAGAAGAAATTAAAGGAACATGATTTCGAAGTCAATTATATGCACCTCGTGGTCACAGCACATCAAAAATAACAAAAATACATTCAATGGTCAATTTAATGTGTCCTAATTCTGTCTCATGAACAAAATATAATGAGGTCAACTACTAAAAGTATCTTAAAAACAGATATACATGTTTATTGCTTTTAAAGTTAATGAAGTGCTCTGAGTGTTTAATTCATTTACTTACATGTAAAACGGCGTTACTGTTTCAGATTGCAATAGCCTAATCATCAGCGAAGTAAATGCTGATACATGCATCACATTCAACAAAAAACCGAAGTCTACTGACTCAATGTACATAAAGAGAAACAATGAATCCTTATGTGCATTTATTGGTGATGAGACTAACCCCAGACCTATCGCATGGAACAGAACATTTTCCTGCAGAATAAATATTTCCAATTTGTCCGTCTGTTTCTCCGACACAATCGTGACTGATGCCGGTGTATTTTCTTTCATCGTGGGAAACGTTCAAGAAAACACAACAACTCTTAAAATTGAATGTGAGTTTTAAAATAATGTAGTTTGACAATTTTCTCGTGAAATCTAAAGCAATGATTATCATTAAGCAGATATGCTAACTTTATTCTTTTTGTCATTCATTTAATCGTCATCTTTGTATATCAAGATCCACCCACTGTCTTGCTACCAAAGACACAAAAAACCGTGGAAGGACAAAATCTCTCTATCACGTGTTCCTACAGCCCAGGAAATCCTATTACTACTTCATTTTACTGGACGAAGACCAATTCAAAATACAAATACAAAGGCCAACGTCTACGGATCCCGAACATTGGGAGAGAAGACTCTGGGACATACATGTGTTTTGCAGAGAACACTTACAGCAGCGGGAAAAAAGGGACAGCAAACGCCACTATCGAGATAGATGTACAATGTCAGTCAATTAGCATTATTTTTAATTCTTAAATCTTAAAACTCTTCGCCAAGGTGGCTTTACTGATTTTTAAGTATAAACTTAAGGTTAATGACAATAATAAAGATTATATATTTTTGAAAACTGATCTCATTATACAACTGCCTACTTAAACGTTAACGATGCCTAGTCCTAAATAATGTTAGATAACTCTTGAGTCTAGATGTTATATGTCTAAATAATAGATTTGGCTTTATGTTGAAAAATACTTGTGTTTCTTTTATCTTTTTCAAGTTTAACAATTGAAATTATCAATGACTATGGTAACATGGGGAACTACTATTCTAGTGTATGAGGAAGGTTTGACTCCCCATTCATTTTAGTAGTTCATCTTGGAATACAAGCTATAGTTTTATTAAAAAAGTCCCACATACAATAGTAAAATTTCTTTTATTTTCAATTAATATATTGAGATAATTTCAATGTCCTTTTTCAAATAAACAATTTATAAATAAAAACTTCTGTATGACAATTTAAACAAGATGCATCTTTTTTGGGATACTAGAATGATGCTAGAATTAAAATTATAATATGCCTTGCCTTTGACTTGACAATTTTTTTCATCTAAAGTGAAATATAAAAAATTAATCATTATCATGCCATATCCCAATAGATCCCCCAATTGTGTCATCACTTCCTGACGTCAAATATGTGGAAGGAGACCACGTCCAGATATTGTGTATCATCACTGCAGGAAACCCAGCTTCTACTTCTATTTACTGGACCAAATCAGGAGATTCCTCATTTAGGCAGTCGGGTTCCACACTTGTGCTAACTTCTATAAGTAGAAGTCACAGTGGAATTTACACATGTGTTGCAGAAAATAACTATATAAATAAAAGAAAGGGCATTGACCAACAGTCATTCCTACTGAGCGTGTTGTGTAGGTATTTACTTTGCTAAAAGTGTTTTTTTTTTTGCAAGAAGTTAAGATTATATTTTTCGATTTTTTTAATCATCTGTACATATTGAACTATTACGAATACTTATTTTTTTGGTATCATGCACTATTTAAGACGGGCCTACATTTACTCATGGCCAAACCCTGAGGGTTTTTGAAGGACAGTCGGCCAAGATGACTACCTCTATAACCAGTAATCCCGCCTCCAACGTCTCCTGGTTCAGGGACAACCTCCTTGTGTCCACCCAACAATCGGCCAATGGCACCACTAGCTACACCATCCCAAGGACAGAGTGTACAGACACTGGAACATTCCAAGTGGTAGCCAGTAACGGGATACAGTCCAAACAATCCACCAAAGTATCCCTATACGTTTACTGTGTGTATTTTGTACCTAGTACAGTAGTTCACTTAATATTAGTTTAAAGATATACCGCGGAGCAGGTTCGTTTCTTCGTATTGAAACATCACTTTAAACAATTAAGCATTGTTGCTTTATACTGTAATACAGGTTCGCCGAGACTTACTACATGTGGGAGCTATGTGGAACTAACCGTAGATGGTGACTTTAATCTAAACGGACAGATTTTGGTCCTGTCTTATCCAGAACCGAACGCTTCTCTGGCACTTCCGAGTGGCGCTTTAAACACCATTATAACTCTCAGAATCGATGTTACAGCAACCAATTTTTTTACAATCACACTGACCGGATCAAATATTCAGTCGGATGATTTTGGAACATACCTTTTGAATGTTGCTAATCAATATGGAAGGAGAAGGATACACGTCAACATTACTTTCGAAAGTATACAATATACGCCATATAATTTTTAATACTTGATTTTTAAATTTTAATTCTGGGTTTGGTTTTTTTTTTTTGGGGGGGGGGGGGTTGTGTTTTTTTTGTGAGTCACGAAAATTCGCATCCTCAATTTCATTCAAACTCTGAATGAACTCTACGGAAATCCATTTTGATTTATGTTTCAAAAATGGGTCGTTTTGATTTTCTTTTTGTGGTTTTATTTATAGAGAGCTCTTCTTCCACATCCGTAGTCGTAGGCAGCGTTCTTGGAGCTCTACTATTCCTAGCTGTCTGCGCGATTGGTTTCCTTTCCTACAAGTACTTCTCAGGTTTTCAGCTTTTTACACACAGAGTTACCATTCTGCCAAATATAAATACAAATATTTTATGAACATAACGATATAGATATAAACATAAAATATTTAGATAATGAATTTTATTTATTTTTAGTTAAAAGAGCTTCGGAGTCTTTAAGGTAATATTTGTTTTCCATAAATTTTGTTTTGAAGTGGTTTGGAGTATGCATTTTCTTAAGCGTATTTCTGTATGAGCCTTTAATTTTATGTTTAACTTCTGGTCTTTTTGTACACCTGAAAAATTTGTCTCTGTAACTGACTCCAGGTCTTACGTATGCTTGTTATTCATTAATATTTTTGGTAAATAACACAGTTTCTTTATATACTTCTGATCTTTTATTATACATCTAGAAGTTTATATGTCTTTGTATTTGACTACAGGTCTTACGACACACTTGAGAAGGAGAAACCAATTGTGGACAATCATGTGTATGAGCCTTATACCTGTAATGAGAAAGGTAAATGCAGATACAATCAATGATGTATCGCGAAATTCAAAACTTCTACTTTTGGTTCTTTACGTTTAATTTGCTTTTTACAACAGCTGCTGTGGAGGAAACACAGAAAATTTCGAATTTAAATCCATTTAAACTGTCAATCTTTAATATTTCGAAGAAAGAAGGAAGAAAGAAAACAAAATACCCGACGTTAGAAACGATTAATCAGGCTAAAACTAAGGAGTCGCCATTAACCGAAACTAACTTTACAAAAACCAAAAAAGGAAAGGAACTATATGAAAACACCGAAGAGTTGGTCGCGACAGCCTGCGACCAGAATAGAGGGAATACTAAAAGTAAAAAAACAGATGACAAAGAATCGAGAAATATCAAGAAGACCAAGTCTAAGCCTTTGGTCCTTCCAAAACCCAAGAAACAACTGTCTAAAGCCACCAAAGCCTTCTCATATTTTTAGATAATTTTAAATTTATAAAAACTCACAAAATGTTACTGCTATACAATGATATAAATTAATCCTAACGTTATAAGTAATGGTTATTAGCCGAAAACTGTCCATTCTGTCAGATATTGTACAGGCCGAGGCGCGTCAGCGCCGAGGACAGTACAATATCTGACAGAATGGACAGTTTGAGGCTTATAATATACTTAAAACATTTTGTCTCTTTATTGCTTGTGAATTCGAACAGTTTTTACGATCGTTCTGCTTCATTTCATTTACCATGCACTATCCAGTAAGTTAACAATAAGTATAAGGCCAAAAACAGATCATTTTGCGTTTTGCTATGTAAATAAACTAAATATTGAATAAGGAACATTTGTCAAGACGATGAAGCATGTTTAGATAGAAGATTTTGTTTTTTGCATAGGTCCTTTTAGTCTACATTGCGTCATGACAAAGCATGCTTAAAGGTGAGCATATTTCGAAATCCCCGCACATTGGTCATTTTTGTACAAACAACGGTAAAGGATGGTGTGATTCTCTATTATTAAAATGATAATAAATGGATATATGAATGTCCGTTTTCATTTACAATTCTTTTCTGATCCAATTTCATACAAAAGGACGACGTTAATCGAGCAATTTTAAATGAGTGAATTTATGTTTTTAAAATTCGTGCAATAGGTTATTTTGATTTTGCCAGAATTTTTTCGCCGTTTTTGGATCTGTAAATTTCAATTCTCTTGGATATTTTGTGCAGTTTGCAAGTGAAAGCTGATAAATTCCCGTGAGATTGGAGGAACCAGTTGTTGTGATTTTTGTCTCCTGTTGTGTTTCTGTGAGTTTGTGTTTACACCCCAATTATCTGCAGCAGTCCAGTGCGTCACCTGTAGCCGTCTAATAAGTAGAAACGTATTGGAGAGCTACAGGTAACTTATCGGAGGGTTGCTGGACAATAATAGATTTTCTGGACACGGTTTAACAAAAGATGACGTCATAAAAATGGTTTGAGATTAAATAGTTTCCCTTGTGAAATTTTGAATACACTGCGCACCTTCAAGGTATCACACCGGTAATCGACCAATCAAAATGAACATATTCAATTGTAGTTCCATATATACTTCAGAATTATTTTTTTCCTTGACTGCATTTTTACATTTTCCTTTACTCAGTTTTAAAAATTTTTGTACCACTGAGAAGAATATTTCTTGTATTTTGTTAAATGATGATCTTTTTTCACAGGGACTGCTTCTTTCAGGGCACATGCAGCAGCTTCCTGGGGAGTGTGCAGTCTGTTTACATACACAAACAGAAAACACGTGGTTTTGAGGGTAGACCTGTTTTGAGCTAGATATTTTGAGAAAATGCCGTATCGTGTGCCCTTTTTAGCTCACCTGAACCGAAGGTTCAAGTGAGTTTTTCTGATCACCCGTTGTCCGTCGTCCGTCCGTCCGTCTGTCCGTCCGTCTGTAAACTTTTCACATTTTTGACTTCTTCTCTAAAACCACTGGGCCAAATTTAACCAAACTTAGTATAAGGCGTCCTTAAGGGAAGGGGATTATAAATTGCTAAAATAAAGGGCTAATCCCTTTTGAAAAGGGAGATAATTGCGAA
>WFKH01011581.1:3675006-3688174 GCA_016163765.1 Magallana hongkongensis | reverse complement strand
ATAGATTAATTTTTACGTTTTAAATTTTTGCGAATTGTCATCGGCTCTAAAAATAAAAAACACTCAAATATTAAATGTCACACATATTGACATGCAGCACGTTACCGCCGCCTCTAATTTTCTCACGAATCGTATATGTTTACCAACTTCACATAGTATCATGTGAGAGTTGATGTCTGCAATTTATATCTTGTTCAAATTACCGATATATACAATAACAGCAGCAATTGCAACAAAACTACCTAAAAAGATATCTTGATAACGGATTTATAGCTCGAGATAATTATCCCAATTAGCAGTTCACACCTTCACATGCGACGGTTTGTGTACACTACACAAGTATCGGAGGGTCACGTGTCAAACACAGGTGATGTTTTCCTGTGTCGAGCGAGCGAGAATGAGAGGAAAATGGCGGCATTCGGCGAAAAATTCAAAATACTGTACAAATTTTCATATTCCGTGACTTTTGGTGTCCCGCCTGTATACCGTGTATGTGGTAAAAAAAATAACGCTACATTCTGCGTAACGCCAGTACATATCACATGTATGAATAAATCACGCATGCATGCAGTGTCATCAGTATACATGTACACTTAAGATAGACATGAGGCTGCCAGTCAATCGAAGATACCGATTTTGAGTGAAGCCCTTCTCCACACGCTGGTTATAGCTAGGGGGTAATTACCTGGTTATATAAACAGGTTTTTTTAAAATGACTACTACTTACAGACACCCGTTCATATAGTAAGGAGAAGAGACCTACCTTAGGCAAAATTTTTCTTTACTTTTTTTATTGTTGATTAATTTTTAGGAAAAAAAAATTTGCGAATGCAGAGCACGCGCAAATTTGCTAAAAATTTATCTACGGTAAAAATTTCCAGATTTACGGTATCTAAAATGCCAACAGTCTCTCCAAAAACGGAATCAAACAAGCTGTTGTCCTCCTCTTTAAAATGATTTCAAATTGAATATAGGTATCGGGATTACTTTTCCTATGATTTAATATAGAATTTCAAGAAATTGTTACATTTTCTACATAATTCTTTCAAAGCCGTAAAGTACGGGAAAAAGAATAAATTAAATCAATTATGACGTCATAATGGTTCTAGCACCAAAAAGACACTCTGTAATCATTTACTAGATCTTGACCTTAATGCTTAAATATATAAAACACTTAAAGAAATGAAAACGTTTTCTTCAGATGTTTTATAATACTAACATGGTAACGTTTGTTATGACGTCATAATGATTTAACGTTGTCTTTTGATTGAATGACGTCATGTTTTCCCGTATTTTTAGATATCACAATACAAAATATAACAAATTATAACAGATTATAACCCATAATCCTAGAAATACTAACATCGCCCCGATTGTTCACCACCTAAACGACGTTTTGAAAACTGATGAAACAATGGCTAACATATTTGAAAAACAGCAAAAGACAGCCGAAGAATCTTCGACGCATTCTTACCAAATCCATTTCCAAAGAAAAATCGGAATTTGAAGCTACCAAATGCCAGGGTTCACGATGTGGCACCTGCCCCCATATTAAGCAAGGACATCATTTCAGTTTTGGTAGGAAACAGTTTACCATTTCAGACAGTTGTATTTTACATTACAAATCCGACGACAGCAGTTTTGAGATGAAGTTCCTTTCCACAGCCTCCGGGACTCAATGCCACCCTCATTTTATGGTACTTCTCCGCTTTTGATGCTTTAAAGGTTTGGCAGTGGCAGAGGGTTGCCATGGCAATGGATGCTAATCAGCCAAAGCTCACTTTAGTCATTAAGGAAGTGCCTTTTGACGACACCGTTTTGAAATATAGTTTTACTGTCACTACCTTTAAAACACCAGGTATACTGAGATTTGGGGCATTCTCACCTACCGAAACAGGAAAAATACCGAACCAGACGCCGATCAGCGTCACTTCCGCTAACAGCCTACCCCCCTGTGCCTTGCAATGTCTGAAGGATGTCCTACCTTGTGTTAGCATAGCGTATAACGGTGCCACCGAAAGGTTTTCTTTTTACTTTGATTTCTTTTTCGCCCGTCTGACTTCCTCTCTAAATACCAACCTCTATGTTTTATAGCTTTACTGAGTATATCTGTAAGTGTTAATAGTTCTAGTAAGTTTAAACTTGTTTTCAAAGAAATTGCCATAGTTGAACCGTGATTTATCATTCTTTTATCCGTTTCCGTCCAAATAGTTTTGTTAAACTCTTTTATATATTGTAGTTCCTTTTGATAAAAAAGACGTTAATTTCATTCAAAAACAAGTGTCAACAATCAAAGACGGGGAAAACGAATCTTCAGTGCTATGTTTTCTTTTTTGCAATGAAGAGAAACAAATTTCCTACCATTCGTTGTCTGGGAACAAAGATTTATGATCATCGGAATGCTATCAAAAACAGTAACAGAAATTTTTATTGTATATAATTGTTTCTCTTTACATAGCAATAAAAATTAATATTATCAGAATGTAATCATTATGCTGGCAATTGATCGGAATGTTACATGAAATTATCTTATGATTATTCTAACAATATTTCACGTTTAGTAAGGTAATGGAAGGTTTCATATTAGAACCATTTTAACAAGAGCTTGGGCTTTGGGTAGTTGTGTCAAACAGCAATGTGACGTAGGCATGTCTATTTCATTGCTAGCCACTCAGCCATGGCTCTTTGAAATCAACACGATTTGTCTGGCTTTTGAGCTAAGACTACGCAATCGGTGTATATTTCGCTTGAAACCGCGTCATTTTTAACTTGTTTTGACGCAAGATATAGATAGCTACGTCCGACTGAAAGTCCAAGGTCTTGTTAAAATGGTTCTACGTAATGGTCAATATTGATATCCAAATGGTTTGTTACTACTGTAATGAATTTGGCTGAGCAAGACAAAATTAAATGAATTTAAAGGAAGTGAACATGAAAAAAATAATTTTTGCTTAATAAATTTTAAAAGAATTTTAAAACTTAGAAACGAGGACTGTAACCTTTTTGTTTATTTCTATCGTGAGATTTTATCAATTTAACACTCTCAGTGAGAGGTTTATGGAGGTTATCCATTTTTCCCCAGCATGCATCTGTTCTCTGACGTAGATAAGCCACATTGCTGCTGGTGACTGGGTCAATGATAAACCTGGGTCAATGTTTATGCAGAGTTGATAAAAGTTACAAAGAAAAATCATGATGTGCAGCAAAATTTTGTACTGTCATGAGAGGACAAGGATTCAGTATATTTCTATAACTGAACCTTAGGTAACTACACATGATTTGTGCAAAAATAAAAATAGATAATTTGTGAAATATGAGACCATGGCATTCCAGATGTTTGTACGGAGATGTTGCAGTCAGTGTTTACATAAATAAAATGCTCTTTGTAGATTTCAAATAAATTTAAAAATGTAATTTCATTTTCTTTGTGGGGTTTCTTACCGTTACTTTTTATTTAAATGCTCTAGAAATCTTACTCTCTGATTTGTTTTTATCTTAATTAGATTAAATCTTGATGATACGTATGCCGGTTCCGTTTATGCTGTCAGAAGAATAACAGAACTAAGTCACATTTTAAAAATCAGGATGCTGAACAATGCACCTTGTGTGCTCATTTATGAGCACACATAATGTTCCAACTCATAACAACAAATTAAGAAATTCCTGAGTGCAAGAAAAATAGGTCACAGTAACACTGATCCAGGGACATTCCATTCTAGTTAAATGTCACATTAACTGCAGTGCTGGTGCCTGGTGGGAATGCATCATTCTGAGATCTAAAATCTTCCTCCATAAACCTTGTTTCAAAATGACAACTCTTTACATTCATTTCAAGTTTCAATTCACATTTTGATGATGACATTTTATCTCTGTTACTAAGCGTGTGTAAAGATGCAATGTGTCTCACTGACGTCAGCATCAGTGCTGCCCTCTCTTAGATGCTTAGAGATAATCCAGCAGGGAGGTAATGATTTTAACAATATGGCAGCCTTCATGGATTGCAAGAATTAGTTATTCTAAGTGATATATCTTCTTACTGAGGAAAGCTATGTCTAAATGGTTTTCAGATATCATTATATACATCAAACAGACAAATTTGAGCCCATGATAATTTTTTCATGTTCACTTCCTTTAACATTCATAAAAACGAAGCCCTTCTTGATCACCTAAATTTTACTTAATATGATCTAACTTATTTAGAAAATTCAAAGACTTTATATACTATTTTTTTATGAATTTCTTTTGAAGATTTAAAATAAAGAGGGTGAAAAAAATTGGCAAATTGATTTCAGAAAATTCGATGGATTAAGCTAACATTTTGTACATTGAATCGTAAAGAGAGATTCCACTAAATTGGAAACAAACAATGTTGTAAAACCCTCCCTGATTAAAGCAAACAAAAATGTTTTGTTTATTGCAATCGATCCTTTTTAAATGTCGGACATAGAAGAGATGCAAATGAACACAGTATAAATTTATAAGCCCGAGCTAAGGTTGTCTCTTCACAAAAAGAACAAAAGGAGCTGACTGTACTGACAGTCTCTGACACACGATGAAAATTAGGGATTTCTACCAGCTCATCTACCTCAGTGCTTTTATACCAAGTAAGTGTACTTTTTTAATATAGATATTTGTGTCAGTAAGTACCGGTCTTCCAAAAATTTTTTTCTTGCGTGCTCGTAATTAAACAAAGATTTTGGAAGTTTAATAGAAAGACATAATTATTTAATCAATAACAGCTAATGAAAGAATTTGAAGTTTGCCTATGACAAAAACTCGCATTTGAAATATCCTAGTGTGACTAATAAGAATGTGCATTTGCTTTCTAGGTTTTTTTTTTACTTCAATCATTAAACTATCAATGTCGTAATGACGGGAAAGGTCATTAAAAAGTTACAAAATATCACTCACAATTTAGATTACATTATGATATAAGGATCTTCAGGAGCCATATTATTGTTAAAAGGGCTGGATGGTTGAAGCCATTTTAAGACAATTCTGGTCTCCTTTAAAGCTATATATGTATGCCGTTTTTACCTGGGCTCA
Source organism: Magallana hongkongensis (assembly GCA_016163765.1). NCBI lineage: Eukaryota > Metazoa > Mollusca > Bivalvia > Ostreida > Ostreidae > Magallana > Magallana hongkongensis. Next base: position 3,683,128 of record WFKH01011581.1, on the reverse strand, counting down.
TTACGTTAGCAACGATCAGGCTGTAGCTACGGTGCACGGTTTACCGTATATTTAAGGAATGAATTCCATATTTATTAGTTTTATACGATATAAAATGGTTTGGGGCAGTTTACGTTTATAAACCGTAAAGCGTTTTATATAAATCGTCAACTGTCCCAAACCATTTTATATCGTATAAAACTAATAAATATTGAATTCATTGCTTATAATTTAATTTTTTGCTATTAATTGTAAATAGAAACAGTCATTTGACTTTTTAAATGACATCAAATTGTACAAAATTCAAACTTAACGTCAGGCGGATTAATACGTTTTTTTATGTTAGTCTTAATATGACGTAGGCACCATTCTTTATACGAAATAAAATAATTTTTTTTTAGCCAATCAGAAAGCGCGTTACAACCAAAATTAAATTATTGACTGAACAACCATTGCAAGCGCTCTACGCACAAAAATGTAGTTCCAGCTGAAACGAGAACGTGGAATGCAAAGCATGTTAAATGGTCAGTGTAGGTTTACATCCGATATATTTAAACATCATGCACATGGTAATCTTGTTCTTTGTAACAGTCTACAGCTTGGAGGTTCGTACACAATGCAGGTATCTTTTTTCTTTAAATCATTTAGAAAATTTCTCCACACTGCGCCCTAAATACGTCGAAAATTCACAATGCTTTCTGTGAGTCTGGTAGTCCTAGACGCTTTTTGTTCGCGGAAGGTGGGCATGAGGATTTTTGCAGTGTATTCCATTTGGGTGATATAACTGGCCCATTGATTTGGACTTTGTGTAATATGCCACGTCAGGAGGAAATTGTCCCCTTGTAAATAACCAGGGCATGAACAAATTCCCCTGTCGGTGCGCCGGAGCATTTATAATTATCAAGACAGTGGGGTTTTGTTTTAAGGAGGTTGGATCCTGCGATCAGAAGTCTCTACGTTTTTTTCTGAAGTATTTTTTAAAAATCTACATACAGAGCTAAACCAAAATTCAAAACAAAATGTTGGGGTCTATATGCTCCTTTCGGTGCTACAGTGTATTTAATATGACCTCTCTGCACTGAAAGTGCAAATTGCACATAAATCGCTTTTTCCTCAATAATTTTTAATCGGAATAAACCATGGCATCAAATACAAATTTATATTATTTAAAATTAATAAAATTAAAATAAACATAACGTAAAAGTTTGCAATTTCTTCACCTAATTGATATTTTGACCTTTTTGCACTGATAAAACGCTGTTTGTATCCATTAACGATTCAACATGCAATAAAATTATTTAAAAGTCTCAAACTTTTTCTCAAATTTTAATAGACTTGTCAAAAATATCTTACAAATTCAGAAAATAAAACCAAAAGTATGGGTCTATGATGTAAATTTTGAGATATAGCATGAAATAAGCTAATTTTAGGCAAAAATTGGAGTTCATTTTTTCTTGACTTTTATGAAATATTAGTTAAATGTGCCAATATATGTCGTTAGAAATATTGATATATTGTTAAAATGTGTTTTTTGAAACAACACGAAGATAATCCAATGCATAAACTAGCTGGAAATTTGGTCTGCACTGAAAATAAGGAAGCTAAAATTACAGTACTCTAAAACAACTAAGTTATGAAAAATGTTCATTTTCTTTTTAAAAACCTTCCGCCACAAAATATAGTCCCTTACTTAACTCTGTAAATAAGTAATTTTCCCTTAACTATTTTTTTCAAAATAGTTTATTTGGCATTGTAAAATAGGAATTTACAAGTAGAATTAATATATGACACAGAATTTCCAGACTAGAGGTGACCCAAAATGGCTCCCCAAAATCAGAGGATCGAACCTCTTTAAATCATACAATTATTAATTACGCAAGTTAATCTTTCAATGCATTGATATGGCAGGGGATCTGTAAGAACAACACGTACATGGTATGGTATTATTAAGTGATAAAACAATACAAACCTGTCAAAACTGCTGTTATCTGGCGCTTGTCATCCAACCCATAAATCGGGATCTTCTGAGAACACTAAACTTCCATGGTCAAGTTTGACACGGGGACGTAATGTAGCTCGGTGTGGTCCCAAGTATAAATAAGATCTGGTGGAATGTCATTTACTGTGACGGCAGTTTGTTTTAATTTTGTTCAAAAACTCTTTTTTATTGCGTCAATCTTTTGATCAGGAATAGGTGTTTGAGCATTACAGCTTCCGCGGCGTTTAACAAAGTTCATTTGCTATAATAACTAATAGGCCCAGTTCTTTGTTAGGGTAATATAGCCCCAGTTATTCTCGAGAAGTGGTTTGTTCTCGGACATCACAATGCCCATACCAACTGCACGACCACAACTGCCATGTTCACTACTTCCCCAGAATTTCGCGAGTTAGCAATATAAATCTTAACTTGATGGTCCATTTCTTCTGACAATAGACTTTTACAGACGCGTTTTGGGGGAGTTTAAATTTCTGTGACTTGACACTCTTCTGAATAATCAAAGTCTAGTTTTCTTTTTCTGTTTGTAAGTTCGTGTTTATATGAATCTATAAAATATCTTGTCGTAGACTCTTTTAATTCGGGATAATCGGCTGTGAATTTTCTCAGTACTGTGGCTGGTCCATGTTCAGCGGTGTACGTCCTGGTTATTATAGCTCGGTTCCTGGGCGAATAGGTCGAATATGATCAACGATTTTTACTTGAATTTATCCAACCTTTCCGATATCCTTGTATTACATTCCTGGATCGATTTAGGGGATAAACCCGCCGATAACTGTCCGTTAGAATTTGAAATAATAGTTCCGCGTTTTAAATATATATCGATTTGGAGCTACGAGTTGTGGCGAGTTATAATCCAATAACTCGTTTTTAATACTACATGTATTTCAAAAGTAGCTGGGGGTGTATTTCATTATGAGAATCACTTTGCAACCACTATTGAAATACAAACACTACTGAAATGAATTATTTCAATAGTGGTTGGGGATGTATTTCATTACGACCACTATTCAAATAAATTATTTCAATAGTGGTTTGTGATGAATTTTATTACGACCACCATTGAAATAAATTATTTCAATAGTGGTTGGTGATGAATTTCATTATAAGAAAGAATTTGCTACCACTTTTGAAATACAACCACCATTAAAATAATCTATAATGTATTTCATTATAATTATCATTATTTAAGTAGATTATTTCAATTGTGGTTTGGGATGTATTTCATTAAATGAATCAATGTGCAGCCACTATTAGAATTAAACAATATTTTTTTTCAATAGTAGATGGGATTAAATTTCATTATACATATCACTTTTATGATAAATTATTTCCATATAGGTCGTGCATGTATTTCCTTATAGGTTTCAATTTGCAAATAGTTTTTCAATATTTGTTTATAAATAAATGTTATTATAAATATCACTATTGAGATACATTACTTCAATAGTGGTTGAGGATGTATTTCATTATTAGAATCACTTTGCAACCACTATTGAAATACAACCACTATTGAAATAAATTATTTCAATAGTGGTTGGGGATGTTTTTCATAACCACTACTGAAATGAATTATTTCAATAGTGGTTAAGGATGCGTTTCATTACAACCACTATTGAAATAAAGTATTTCAAGAGTGGTTGGGATGTATGTTATTTGTATTTCTATATTCCGTCTGTGTGTAACACTTTCGTTAACGGATGGTAGGTGGTAGGGAAATTTCTTAATATAAGAAGTATGTCTTATAACAAGAAGACTTTCTCCTTAATTACGATGTACTTTGATTCACCTGTATATCGCCAGGTTTCCCATACCACCTATCATCCAGAAACGAAAGTTTTACGCACAGACGGAATGATAGACGGACAGTCATACGGACAGACAGACCAATCTCTGTATCCCCAACGTTCATTGGACAATATTTATTTCAATAGTGATTGTGTTTCACTAATGGTTACAATTTGATATTTATAATGAAGTTCATTCCCAACTACTATTGAAAAGAATAATAAATAAAAATTATTTCAAAAGTGGTTGTAATGAAACGCATCCCCAACCACTATTGAAATAATTTATTTCAATAGTGGTTGAGAATGTATTTCGTTATTATAGTACTTTGCAACCACTATTGAAATAATTCTTTCAATAGTGGTTGGGGATGTATTTCATAATAAGAATCGTTTTGTAAAGAAAAAATATAAAAAAAAAAATTTATACTATGTAAATCTGCGAGAATTGGTTATTTATTTCTGCACAGCAGTGAAACCTAACATTAGTATATTAATTTCATAGTCTCGTTTATTTTTACCGTAAAATATGCAAGTCTATAATACCAAATTTGTGTATTTCGAATAGTTTGTTAGATAAAGTATTTCTTGCATTTAGAAATAGTTTGTAAAAATGATATACAACTTCTTTCTTTCCAAACTCGTTTCAATAGTGATTACAAAGTAATATTTATAATGAAATTCATTCCAAATTTCTATTGAAAAAGTAATTTTGATGGTAGTTGTATTTCAATAGTGGCTGTCAAGTGATTCTTATAATGAAATACATCCCCAACCACTATTGAAATAATTTATTTCAATAGTGGTTGGAAAGTGATTTTTCTAATGAAATACATTCCCAACCACTATTGAAATAATTTATTTCAATAGTGGTTTTATTTCAATAGTGGTTGCAACATCGTTGACTAATATTTTCTTAGTCGATTAATCGTTATAAAGTGAAAAAAATCAAAACATTTTGTTTTTATTTCTTAACGCGGAAGTTTTGGACTACGAATGAAAATAACAGGGTTTTTTCTCGGCATTTTCTTTATCCGTAGGTTACACTCGTTTCATCGGTGTCCCTGGTATATTTTTAAGTGACTAATAATTGATCTCTTTTGATTTTTAGATCAAATTATTGTTTTGAATAGAAGTACTTAGTGAGACGTACTTGAGTAGTGTAAACAGATAGCCATGCTATGACCTAGAATTGTTAGTATTACAAATTGGTCACTAGGATACTTATGTATACCTAGATACTTCGCAGTGAATTGTGGTAATGATAACTAACAGAATGAGCTCTGTGACTCTTGTAGCACTGCGCAGTATTCCTAAATGATGTTATGCAACCAGGTGCAGAATACAGGCACAAACATCTTAATTGGGAGTTTGTAAATAAGGTGTCATATTTGGCAATTCTGTATCTGCATCGATAGCTCTTGTACTCTATACCGAGTCATGTATTGCCTATTCTATATAACCTTTGTAACCTTTTAAACCATGAACTCATGTATACTTTTATATATGACATTTCAATATTGCACGCAAGCAATGCGTCATAATAAGGCGGGACACTCAAAGCCTGCATCCAAATACTCTTAGTCCTAAATGAGGTTAATTAATTCTGGCACAGTAAAATCCAAACTGAAAATATATAAACAAGTTATCAACAAATTTTCATATTTGGCATCCTGTGTCCGCAGTGAAGGCCCTGATATTGCAAGTTAGTCATACAATGCTATTTAACCTTTGTAACCTTTAAGCTATGTATGAATGAATGTATTATGCGTAAGCGATGCATCATACCCAGGTGGGGGACTCAGAGACTTGGACTCGGAGACTCAAAACCTGCATCACAATATTATATCTGACAGTTCTGACAGTTTTGTTGCTTTATTTAGAAATAAAATATAACTCTGGAATTTGAACACTAAATGTTCACTCATGATCATCGTAGATGGGCCGAACTAGTCGGAACTGTCCACCATAAGTAAAATGTTATATAATCCCATGTAAAATGATGTAAAGCAGATCTTTAATTTGGGCTGCTTCTAATTGATGTTGTAACTTTGACAAAACTATACGATCACGCTTTTTAATAAATTGTGAAACAACTATTGGACTTGGTGATTGCTAAGTTTGAGCTGAATCTCAAGTGGATCTATAAGACGGAAGGGTTACAGTAGTACAATTTGTATTTCTTCTAATCAGTTATTTTTTTTTATTTGACGTTTGTATAATCAAACATTTAATCATATCAATAATCATCTCAAGGCGTTTGTTTTTGTAAACATTAATCCTTAATTAATGATTAGGCACGGGACAATGACTTAACATAAAACAGGTCACATTTGATTTGCTCAAGATGATATTGAGCTCAATTATATGAAAGCGCCAAAAAGGAAACGCATAGACATTTGCCCACGGATATTTAGATAAATTACTTTTCAATTTATTTTAAGTCATATAAATTTACTGCATATTATCATTAAGTATTAAGTTTCAAAATGTTTTTGAGTTTAAAATAAGGTGTGTATGACAGTAGAATTATTAAATTAGAAAAGGACACACAGTTTCAAATAAATCATCGAGTACTCGACTATCGCTTAGACCCCCGATTAATCGTCTTAGAACCCCGAGTAAAATTGACATCCCTAATGTGTGTGTGTGTGTGTGTGTGTGTGTGTGTGTGTGTGTGTGTGTGTGTGTGCGCGCGCGCCTTCAGACGTCTTTTTTTTTTCAATTTCTCTAGTTTCGCGAGTTTAAATCTATAGTTAACGTTACTTTTGTAAACTGACCATCACGTATTTACAACCTAATTAACAGCCCACTTGCATAATATATGGAAAATGTTACAGCTCATTACGACCACTGATAATATTAAAATCAATTAAACCGAAACTTGGATACATGTATTAGTGAATATAAAGATATTAATTTTATGTACATTATGTGATTAATTAACTGTATTTAAATGCTAAATTGCAATAATGAACACTTCTAAATGTGTGTAAACAAAACTTAAGATTAACTCAAATCACCTTTAACGACCGCCTAAATTTTGGGTAAATTGTCCTAGCTAAGCACTCTTCTAGTTACGTACTCAAGTCTAATAATATACTTAAGACCTACTTAGCGCTATCTTAGATTTAAGTACCCTTTATGTTACGAGCCCCTAGTCCTTATATATCTGTTCAGCTATAACTGGTATCGGTAACATGAGATAATTAGGTGTGAAATACGACGTACTACTCCCTAAATGACAGACTAGCCATGTTTGAAAATTATAACCGGTATTTTAAACAGCGTCAAAATAGTCATATTCAAAAAGAATATATGGCGTTTTGAATTTTTGCGGATTTTTCTTATCCACAAATCACCGCAAAAAAATAAATAATTCCAGAAAATACCCGTTATACAATACTTCTAGTAGTTACTAAGAGGAGGAATACATTGTTACTCTTATAGCCTAGCCTAAGTCATTCTAAAATAAGAATGTTGTTGTTTTGAAGTCCGTGCAACCTGAATGCCTCGATCGGAAAGCAATCGACCCTAACTTTCTCGGCCGGTTTCTATACCCCAGTTGCAGTTGAGGAGCGATCGAAACTAATATGGTGACCAAATGCGTTTATGAATTCATGTCAGCTTTAACTTTAGTCTAGTTCAGGGAGTTAATCAAAACTTAGTCGGGTGTATTATGCGTTTCACGAAGGGGGTGTATATATCTAGATATAAACAAAAAGGCTAAGTTTTGTTTTAAGTCCTTGACAACGTGGTACTACAAAACGCGCAAAATGTGTCTGTTATCATTAGTATAGATATACTTATGCATATAATCCGTGAAAACACGAAAAATATGCAATAAATTATTGTTAAAATCATTACTACTAGTATATGAAGGTTGAAAACTCGTATTACCATATTTACATGTATTCTTATACAGCATGACTGTAAAAATCTGGAAACTTGGTTGATTACTTATTTGATAAAATAACTATTTTTTAAAACAATAGATTTCACAATTAATCCAGGGTTTTTCCCAAAATTATATTCGATTTTTATTTGTTCGTGTTATGCGGATGTGAATTGTGTTCGATTCTGATTCTTAGTACCTATGAATAATCGGCATGCATAAAGAAAGTCGGTATGCATTCATATTTTACATTCGGCAGTTTGACTTAGAGTTCATTTACACATAATTTATCTGAAGAGTTATATTATTGTTTTTCAATGAGATGTCAAAACTATGTCAATCAAATTGATTTGAATTGAGGTTTTACAAATTGAGAGAACAATTTTTTTTACTCATACAGCAGCAATACAAACACCCTGAGAGAGAGAGAGAGAGAGAGAGAGAGAGAGAGAGAGAGAGAGAGAG
>WFKH01011581.1:3632095-3674996 GCA_016163765.1 Magallana hongkongensis | reverse complement strand
AGAGAGAGAGAGAGAGAGAGAGAGAGAGAGAGAGAGAGAGAGAGAGATTTAAAAACTCTTAATTATTCATACTCATTCCTATGGTAGATATAGGATTGGTATCACATATACATAACATATAACCAGCACAGTTTGAAATCGACAAAACTTATTATTATACCTCCAGTATGATGAAAGCTACATGGTCCGATTTTTTAAGCTATTACAGTATCAAATAATTTTCCATGCAAACCAATTATCTTAGAAAGTTATAAACTTTCGCCTATTTACACCAGTAGAATCGGTCTCTTTTCAAAGTTAGAAATATTCAAAGTAAATAAAAATAATTTCTTTATAGGCATAGAAAAAAACAAATCAAAATGCATCATGGGAAAGTTAAGGAAAGGAAACCGTTTGGTTTCGTCCCCCGAATGTTTGGGTTTATTAAACCCGCATGTTATGCATCGATTGTAAACAAAACAAATTTTAGAAATAACAGTGATCAAAATGTACTTAGGTTTATTTTTGATTTGCCAGAACATTACTCATATTTAGACTCTATTTAAAGCGATGTCAAAGTCGTAATACAATAATCCCCGCCTTGACGTCAGGGGCGAATTTTAATGTGAGGCGAAATAACGCAATACCCTTTTTATGTCGTTTTTTTGTAAAAAAAAAAAAAAATAAAAAAAATTACATCATTGTTTCATTGAAACATGGCTTAACTGACCGGGAAAACTACTGCAATGTCTATTAATATACACAAACTTAGCATAACCATCGTTTAAAAGCGAGCATACAATTTAATATAAAATCGGACCAAGCAGTTTTAATTTGTATAACGCGACAGCTGATTGGTCTAAAAAGTCACGTGACAGTGCGAACAAAAAGTTTTCATTCCAAAGATATGAAAAAGCAGAAATGAGCAAACGATGTAGGCAAATATGGTTAAAACAGAATTATTTAATTATTTTAATTTTCTTTATATCACATAAAACAATTATTAAAAAAAAGAGACAATAACATCACGACGTTATTGCTTTCGAAAAGTCGAAAGTTATTAGAAATTGACGTATTTTTTATAATCATATATTTAAACTTTGGTGATTCATGTGGGATATGAAAGTGGCGACTTTGCAGAAAAAATACATAACCCGAGTTAGCGGGTTATGTAAATTTTTTCTGCAATGATCGCTACCTTCATAACCCGCATGAATCATCAAAGAAAGTATTATATTGTTTATATTTACATCTTTCTTTTAACAAATAAATAAATTGATTGTAAAAAGTAAGTAAAATTCACTAAATTACTGTTAATGTACATCAGTACGTTAGCCAAATGAAACAGCCAAATCGTCTCCTTCGGGAATTTGAGTCTGACATCATAATGATTATTTCGTGCAGTCCGTGATTTTTGTTAGGTCGCTGTAGGTTTCGACCAATCGATAAACGGGACGTGTAGATTTCACGCCTGTCAGTTTCCGTCGCTGTAGGTTTCGACCAATCGATAAACGGGGCGTGTAGATTTCACTCTGGCTATTTCTATAGAGCTATGAATTAACTATAAGTTTCCGTAAGAAATAGAGGGAATCATATTCGGTAGATGTAAATATTGTTCGGTATAATAAAACGTTTATTGCAGGAATGTTTGGGAAATATGAATTTTTATTCTCCGAGAAAAATCAAATTTCCCTCGGGCGCAGCCCTCGGGATTTATGATTTTTCTTGGGGGAATAAATCTTTATATCTTCCTCACCAACATGCAATAAATGTATAATATAAAAAAAATTGTTGAGCGACGAAATGCTGCTAAATCCTGAAAAAATGTTGATGGAATCCATTTTTACATTAATCTAATAAGTATTTTTATATTAGTTACATGTAACTCTGATTGTAAATTAAAATCAGCGTTTGTTCAATTTGAGTTAAAAACTTACAAAAATTAACGTCTGGCCAAGGGTAGTCGTAGCTTTTGGCGTAAACAAAATAATTTCATAATGCTGTGTTGCGAATATCGTTGCTTACCATAACGTATAAGTTATACAATTTGTTGTGTAAATTTGATAAAATTCAAATGAAAATTTTAAAAAAGTTGAGAGTTTTGGTAAGTGGTGTCAATTCTCGCATAGAAACTTTCTTACCATGCTTCATACACATTATTTGTATTTGCACTCGCCTTATACACGTTAAAACTACATATTTAAACAAACAATCGATATTTTTGTTAGATTATTTGTATTCAATAATTTGATTTATGTTTCATTTTTTAGTAGATTGAGTGATGAATAATGCAGAAAATATACATGTATGATGTACATGTAGTGCAAAGGTGTATTTGTATAAGAAATGTGTAGCATTTCTTCTCAAAACTCCACGCAAAATATGTGTGAACGGGAATTTATGGAGCAAAAATGATCTTGGAATTAATTGATGAAAATTTCAAGACTGATTTTTATCACAATTTGTTTCAAACATTATTTTTTTCTAATCATTTTCGTTAGAGGGTGCATTTTCACTTTTTCACATTGAAATGCCCAACAATCAAATTATGCTTTTGTGTAAAATCTTAGTAACCAAGTTTTAATGATGGCGTATATGACTCCAATTTACGATGCCTATATTGATATTTCTTTAACATTAATGACAATGTGATAGTCAAAGTCTTAAAATGATGTTCTAATTCAGGGATATATGAAACAACACAAGAGCGCATCCACATTCATTTGTAAATGTTTAACCAAAGTTGTCCGATCCAAGGTATGAGTCCGATGTATGGTGATATCACCATAAACTGTCCAAGTAAACATACATTGTACATGTATATTGAATATACTGAAAAGGCTTTCATTAAATTTGAAGTTAATATAGAGTAAACGTATGTAAGCCACAAAAAAAAAATCTTTATATTGAAACTGTAGTCAGTGCTTTGCATGGGTTGTATGTTAAATATGTAATCTAGTATTTTCAAAAATTAAGGAATTTTGACAAGTCTAACACAGAGTTGGGACTTTCATCATATTTTATACATGTATTTACATTGTAACAATACAGAAAGATAAAGTTGTGATTTAACTATAACTACTTTAGTATGACACACAGCTTTCACTGATCAGATATGAAATCAAATGAAAAAAACTAGACGGGAGTTTTTTGAGAGCAACGAGAGGTCTTCCGTTTGAATACACCTTATTATACGCTATCGGAATACTTGTTCTTTTTTATCATTTCTTAACACTTCTTCAAATTTCTATTTAACCCTCTCTAAGGATTTAAATAGACATATTTTTATACTAGAAAAAGGCGCTTTTATTGTGATTTTTGATAGAAATAAAACGAAAAATAGTAAACTCCATTATATACAGAAAAAACATTAGACACTCAGGGATTGAACATTGGCCTATGGACAAGTTCACATCTCTAACCATTTACCCAAGAGAACTCTCGCTTTGGAACCTTGGAGCCCAAATCTCGAGAAAAAAAGAATTGCATATTCTGCATTCATTAAAAGTCTCTATCAAAAAAAAAACCAGAAAAATATTTAAAAACAAAAAAGTTGGAAAAATAATATGTTTTGGTTTTTTTCCGGTGACGACCAGAAGTTACAGCAAACGTTTGTATATGCAAAGGGCACTGTGCCTATAGACCTCCTATAATCGCTGAAAAGTTCTATCTTTGATTCCTTTAAAGTAAAATCGTGAACAAGCAAAAACATGAAATCTGATTTATCTCGGGACTGGAAGTGACGGCAAAAAAAAAGGATCTACAATTTTCTTACAAATTTCTTACAAATCTAGGGTGAGATCTGAAAGTTTCATCAAAATCGACGAAAGCGTTTTTGAGAAATCGTGTCAGAAAACAATAACTAGACTCAGTCGACCGGAGAGAGAGAGAGAGAGAGAGAGAGAGAGAGAGAGAGAGAGAGAGAGAGAGTACAAGGCGTATTAGTGCCACGTTGTAATTTTTTCTTTAAAATTCCAACTTTAAAATTGGAATTTCTAACTTTAAAGTTGATTTTTCCAACGTTAATCTTGGAATTTCCAACTTTAAAGTTGATTTTTCCAACTTTAAAGTGGATTTTTCAACTTTAATCTTATAATTTCCAACTTTGAAGTTGATTTTTCCAGCTTTAATCTTGTATTTTCTAACATTTAAGTTAGAATTTCCAACTTTAAAGTTGGAATTTCCAACTATTTTGTTTTAACTAATTTCTTGTTAATATAACAGTTTATATCACAGGCAAACTGGGCATAAACGTATAGTTTTATGTGTCTAAACTACAAGTTCTCATATAGAAATATCAGATTAAAACGTTTAAATGTAATGGAAATTCCGAGATTAAAGTTAGAAATTCCAAGATTAAAGTTGGAAATTCCAACTTTAAAGTTGGAAATTCTAAGATTTAAGTTGGAAATTCCAACTTTAATGTTGGAATTTAAAAAAAAATTACAACGTGGCACTAAGACGCTTCCGTAAGAGAAAGCTAAGCAAGGCTAAGCAAAGTAACACTACTGAATTCAAAATCCACTGGTATTCCCAAAAATTTACTGACATTTTCTGATATTTACTGTACATTAACTGTACCTCACTGTACCCTTCACCGACTTCCACTGTACCCCACTGTATATTTCTACTGACCAGCACTGAACCCCACTGTACAGTCCTACTGACTTCGACTGAACCCCACTGAACGCCACTGTACATGGCACTGACCAGCACTGTACCCCACTGTAGGGCACTATACAGGGTACCGACCAGCACTGTGCCCCACTGAACGCCACTGTACTATTAATTTGAAAAATAAAATCTTTCTCAAAATCTTCAGTATGATTTTTTCTTCGATATTCATTTTTATTATGATGTGTATAGCATTAACATTATGTACATCGAGAAGAATGCAACAGGTCGTTAAATTTATTGAATATGTTTTATTATTGACTAATTAGCCGGGCTCATTGCGTAAGTAATGATCAAGCTATAGTAACGGTGCACTATAGCGGATGTTGACTGAACAACCGTTGAAATTGTTCTCCGCACATAAATGTAATTCTACCTTAAAAGAGAACGTAGAATGTGCTGCATGCCATTTGGTCATTTTAAGTTTACATCTGATATATTTAAACAACACATGAGATACTCTTCTCTTCTGTAATGTTCTAAATACTTCGAGTTTGTATTGTAAAGGTGCTGAGCGATGGAATACATTTTTTACACTTGTAGCCTTGATCACCCAATTATCAAGCTAAAAGTACAAAGTCAAACTGTTGCGAGAGTTGTTTTAAGAGCGTAACTATACAACAGTTAATCTTAGTTAAATTTGTGTGCATACAGTCGTTAAGATGGCGGCTATTCTTTAATGCCTGCAAAGCGACGCAGCGAGCTCTAATGCGGTCGTACTGAAGGGGTGCTTTCGGCGACACGTCTTTGATGCCGGCGAAGCGACGAGCGTCAAGACTGTCACAGATCGGGAAATAGACGGTATTTTAGAACAAGCTCTATATTCGTACTGGGGAAAAAGCCGTTATTACTTTGTTTTTTATAAAATTAAAACGGAAAATATTAAAATACATCATTTTAAAGATAAAATCGTAAAACAAAACACAATTAAGAAAGAAAAAAAACATTCGGCACTTGGGGACTGAATCCGGGTTGCCTGGGCACAATTTCACTACTCTAACGGACTCTCGTATCAGGACCTTGGAGCCAAAATTTCGAGAATGCATGAATAGATTTTAAAACAAACTTCTTTTTCTGAAGTTATCAATGCGTCTCTATGGAAAAAAAACAGAAAAATATTTAAGATGAAAAAAGTTGAAAATATATGTTTTTTGTTTCCTTCCGGCGACGGCCGGAAGTGACGGCAGACGTTCGAATATGCAAAGGACACTGTGGCTCAAAACTCTCTACCATCCCTGAAAATTTAAAAATCCTATCTTTAACACTTTTGGAGAAAAATTCTGAATAAGCAATGACATAAAATCCTTTATATCTCTCGACCGGAAGTTACGACCAAATAAAATGACGTGTAATTTTCTACAACTTTAATCTGAAAGATTCATCAAAATCGATTGAAGCGTTTTTGAGAAAACGAGACAGAAAAAAACCGATAATAATAATAATTGGGAAAATGAAACAAAGCATTAACAAGAATGTCTTCCGTTGGAAACGGAAGACCTTAATAATAAAAGCCGAAGAATTCATTGAATAAGTTTATAAATATCAAATTTTTATCCCGTTCACACATATTTTGCGTAGCCGTTAGAGAAAAAAAATGAAATGATACACATTTCTTATACAAATACACCTTTCATATACATGTACATCGTGCATGTATATTTTCTGCATTCTTCATCACTCAATCTACAAAAATACATGAAAAAAACCCAAATTATTTAATACATATAATCGAATAAAAAATATCGATTGTTTGTCTAAGTATATCGTTTTAACGTGTATATGGGGTGTGCAAATATAAATAACGTTTATGAAGCATGGTAAAAATGTTTCTAGGCGAGAATTGACACCACCTTTCAAAACTATCAAAACTATATATTTTCTTTATTTCATATTTTATCAAATTTATATGACAAATTGTACAACTAATACGTTATAGTTAGCAACGATATTCTCAACAACAGCATTGGCAATTATTTTATGTTTACGCCAAAAGTTACGACTAACCTTGGCCAGGCGTAGATTTTGGCTTAACTTAAGTCGGCCTTAGGCCTTAGTCTAAAAAATTAACCAAGTCCGAATTTACGCCTGGCATACGCCTTTTAGTGAAACGGGCTCCTGGAGCATTGTAGAATTCTTAATATGAACTCTGTAAGGTATAATGGGGTTTCGGCCTTGACAATTAAAGAATGGAGTTAAAAATTACAACTGATACAAATACTGACTAAGGAGAGAAAACTTTGGATGTATTTATCAAAATCAGTAGTTCCCTTAAAAAGTATCCTACGTAGTCTTGCTCGAATTGAGTATGTTTTTATCAAAATCACTCACAGAATTGTTTACTTTTACAGGTCTAAAAGGAGCATGTTCCACTAATATCCTCCTGAGATGGCCATTGACTCCAGAAGTTTGTAGTGACCAGGTCCTATCTAACCCCAAACTACGGTTCTCTAACTGTCCTCACACGTTCGTCCCGAACCTTCCCGCTCCCTACACACCGCCGGTCTCTCCCTTCTCCGTCAATCTTTCCGCCGATTCAGTCCTAGATTTACGTATTACTACTCCGCCGTCCGGGGACTATGGATTCTCAGCCTTTGTAAAACCTGCTACAAATGATGACAGCTGTATTCTCCATTACAAATCCGACGACGGCAGTTTTGAGATGAAATTCCTTTCCACAGCCTCCGGAACAAATGCCTCTGTCATTGGATGGGACTCCTGCGCTTTCAATGCTTTACAGGTTGGGCAGTGGCAGAGGATTGCCATGGCAATGGATGCTAGTCAGTCAAAGCTCAATCTAATCATTGAAGGAGCGCCTTTTGACGACACTGATGTGAACATCTTTGGTTGGAAGCCTGGTACTGTAGCCACTAGCTTTAAAACACCAGGTACACTGAGAGTAGGGGGATCTTTTGACGGGGAAACATTCAGCGGATTGGTGTCATGTGTTGGTTTCGTTGAGGACAAAGATATTGACTGTTCCACGAGTTGTTTTGATTCAAGTACCTGGTCTTCAAGTAAGCTTTCTTATGTCTAGCTTCAGTGTTTTAACAAGGTTGTAGTTTTAAAAGGAGGCATATTTAAGAATGGGGAAAAGTCATGTGTAAAAACTTGAGTTATTTTAGATAAAGTTAAATTTAGGTCTAATTGCGAAATTAAATATTCCTTGACGAAATATACTGTTAAATTGCTGAAAAATTGTGACGCTCATCTGACGTCTCAATTTCCGGATAAGAAAATTTTCGATTAAAATAATACAAATAAATGTAGTAGTCACAAGTTTTGCATATTTTGTAGCTTTTCTCTTATCTTCTGAACTAATTTTTTTCTTTCAGTCAATATGTTTCCAGAGAAAAGACACTATGGGACATTCTCACCTACCGAAACCGGGAATATACCGAATCAGACACCGATTAGCCTCACTTCCGCTGACAGCCTGAGTTCCTGTGCCTTACTATGCCTGAAGGAAGTCCTACTCTGCGTAAGCATAGCGTATAATAGCGCCACCGGAAACTGTTCTTTTTACCCGGATTTTTTTTTCGTCAGTCTGACTTCCTCTCCAAATACCAACATCTATGTTTTACAACCATACTGAGTACTCCATTAAGTGTTAACAGTTCTAGTCAGTTTAATTTTGTTTTCATTAAATCAAAAACATCGCCAAAGTTGCATCACAGATGTTTTAAATACATGTGTTTATATTCTCATGTCCAAACATATTTGTTTAACCTTTTCCTTAGTTCCTTTTTCGTCACCTATTGAAGATTTTGATAACAATAGGTGTTACTATATAATAAAGATCAAATGATATCAATGAAAGGTGGACGAAGATTCATTAACATGTTATTTCTATCAACAAAAATGAAAACAAGTTTTCTACCTGGATTCTTTTTTATAATGAATAAATGTAGTTTGGAAACAGAAAATGTATTTTCAATGACTCTTGTGAAATCATTTATGTTTAAAAAAGATCACTCGGAAAACTACGTCCATCTTTCAAAATACATGTATTTACATCTATATTCTAACTTTTTTGCTGGAAATATTTTACCTTTTCATAGGTATCGAAAGTAATGATCAAACTTGATATGCATATGATGGGTTATTTCTGTATTAAATCTTTGGTTAAGCAACAGAATGTGAAATCAGTTTTCATAGAAACACAGTGAAGCAAAACGGTGAAGTAGTCGTAATAACCTTGTCTAACATTGTTTTTTAAACAATTTTTGTGTTCAGAAACAAAAGCAGGATGAGCGGGTACTCTTTCGATTAATATCAGCAAGGAAGATATAGACAGTCCCAATTCTCATCGGTATTGAACAAGGCGATCAATTAAAATCAGACACAAACCAAATATTGCTTTAATAACGATCCTGGTCTACATTTAGAAGCTTCATAGTGTATAATATTTATGCGTTATAGTAACCACACTTTACGTATCCAATCAGAAGCTCGAAGACTGGATGGTCCCTATCATTTTTAAGCAATTTTTATCTTCTTTAGACGAAGAACTCTGTTTAAAGATATATCTTTAGATATTGCATTTTTCTATGCTAAATACTAGTTTATGGCCCAAAATATCATATCGAAAAGGTTAGGGTAGATCTCATGGTTAATTTGTTGATCCCTCAACTTCCTTAGAGGAGTCCTTAAATATCTTTGTCTTTGTTATGTAACGGATATTATACAACATATATAATATAAGAAGAAGAAATACTAGTAGTATTAGACTGTCTCTAGAAGATAAATTATGAGAGCAGGTACATTCTGTACATCCTTGTAACTTAACTGGGAGTTTCATATTGTATATACTAACAATGCATGGCCTGTGTGTACAAGGTATTGTTATTGATCGATCATTAGTTAATTGTTTAGTCAATTTACTATTGTTTTGAATAAAAATTTGCATAATCAATACTATTCATCTTTAGTTTTTTTTTCATTTTTTAGGCTCCTACCGGTGAAACCGGGGGAAGAGAGGACTATAGTGTTAACCGTGGTTTGTCGGTCAATCTGCCCATTTTCGTTTTCCAGATTTTTTTTGTTATGGTGTAGTGAATTGATTTATAAATTCCTGTGTAGCTTATTAATAATGGCCTACGGATAAAGTATGAATATTTTTACTTTTTATCAATATATATTTTCGTAATCAATTTTTAAATGTGACACTTGTTTACGATCGGATTAATTTAGTGTTCCAAAAAATGAACGTGAAAAAAGAGAAGAGAAGGGACTTTTTCGTGTAGATCCTACTATGTCATTCCATTCAAAAACAGTAATTATTACTCATCGAGTTTGACTTGCGTTACTTTTTATCTACTGGTTATAAAGATATTAATTTTTTAATATCTCCCCAATTTCATGATTGATTAGTGCAACTGCGCTGGTGCATCAATTTACCCTAATGGACCTAAAAGGGCCTTAAAAGTGATAAGGAAATCGTGTTTGCCCTTTCCTTTAATAAATATCTCTAACCAAATAGTTAGCACATAAAACGACATTTGTTTCAAAATGGGAGGGGGGGGGGGTGCCGGTAGGGGACATGAATTGCTGATGCAATATTCTTACAATGCTTGTTATTACTAGTATGCAGTAGATTGGCAATGTCCGTTCTTTTCCACAAAAATCTTCTAAATGTAAAGATTAATAAGTCTAAACGAAGAGAAAGCGAATAATATGCATCTAACCATACAGAATATAAATGGAAAATATTGATGACAAATTAATATCTATATAACACTTTTTAAAGAAGTCGAACACAATAAAACTGACATGGCATACGGGCTTTGGAGAAATCATAGAACTAAAGTACTTTAAAGCGCCTAATCTATATTTAGGCAACTTAAATAACTATTTTGAAAATTAAAACTAAAAATTGTGTTTCATGAGGCAGGATTTTACTTGTTTACACGCCCCTGCTAAATAAATATTACTAACCTGCACTAATGCTCGTCGACTATTTAAGTTCAGTCTGTCAATGATTCTGAAAGGGACACGATTTCAAAACATCGTGAAAGAGTGTCTCAAACTATTGATAATGTTATGAATCCATATCCAACATTAAAAAATCGAAAATAAATCTAAAAAAGACATCACAGTTTTATTTGTTCATAACCTATAATTTGAAGTTGTTTTGTAATGAAAATATGCACTAGGATTTCAATCGAATGCATACGACCATATTTCATACATCTTAAAAGAAAAAGACAAAAATAAGCACCTTTATGAAACGCCATAGCTGCCTTAAGGTCAATTTCATATTATATGAATTGGTATATCTTTTATATGCAATAATAATATCATTATATGCAGTGGTCACATCATTATATTCAGTGGTAACATCATTATATACACTGCTTACATCATTATATACTGTGATTACATCATTATATTCAGGGGTAAAATCTTTATATGAAGGTGTAATATCATTACGTTATGTCGTAAGATCGTTATGTGCAGTGGTTTATTCATTATATGCTATGAATTAATCTTTATTTGATATTATAAGCTCATTTTATACAGAGATAAACTCATAATGAACTGTTGTTCAATCGTTATGTTATTTGGTACACTCTTCATGTGCAGTCGCAAAATCCGTTTATGCAGTGCAACTTCTTGACATTAGGTGATAAGTTCATTATATGCAGTACTAATTTCATGTTATGGTATGTTAAAATCATTACGTATGGTGGTAAAACCTTTATGTACTGTTGTGAAAGCGTTACATACAATGGTAAATCCTTTATAAGATGTGACAATTTTATTATATGCCGTTGATGAGTCATTATATGATATGGGCAGTTCTTTACATGATGTTGTGATTTCATTATATGGTGTGATAACTTCTTAAAAAGAGAGAGAGAGAGAGAGAGAGAGAGAGAGAGAGAGAGAGAGTTTCTCTGTCCTTGATACGTCGATATCATAATATCGAATTTTTTAGTGTGAAAAATCGAATGAATTATTAGTAGAGTATCACTATGCGTTTATTAATAAGTTTAACAGTATAATAAATTACAAAAAATTATTGTACTTTGTTGAATTTTAATACTCCCTCCCCTTCTAGAACCGCGCATGTAGGTAGGTAGATCACTTTATGTATTTTGATGTTAACATAAAACAATTCGAGTTCTACTTGCCAGCGTGTTTTAAATATATATGTACATGTAATTCTTCGGAATTGGGTCTTAAATGAATAAATCTGATTCTGTCTCTTCAAAAACGTTTAATTTGAGTTTGCTCTTGGTTGTTATTTAAAATCATTGCGTATTTTAATAGCATCCATATAAATCGTGGCGCTTGGAACAAACTTATCCGTACATCGCTGATTCATACATTTTTGCATGGCTTGCTTTAATTTTTTTTTTTTTTTTTTTTTTGGAACTTTCACATATTCACATACCAGAGTATAAGTATTGCGCATAGACATAGATATATGTTGCAATGTATACATATACATTTATAGTATTTGTTTGATTGATACATCCAATATTTTGATATAAAGTATATGTACATATACATATTACTCCTCAGAAGAGTTACAATATAATTTGAACAAGTAGTGGTATATAATATATGTGCAGATTAGTTTTCTTTTTTAGAAAAAAAAAAGGAAAAATTCAAAGATACAGAACAAAAAAATAATAATAATAAGAGACATGGACATTAAGGAGAGAATAAAGATGGTGATGAATGTTCCAAACGTTGAAATATATCTTTCCAATAAGTATCAAACAAATGATTATTACAGTTTTTCAGAAGCAAAAGTTTTACAATAAACAGTCTTCTGGTTATAGATTTCTTAATGATATTTACGTTTAGCCTTGATGTTTTCATTTTACTTTGCAGAATATATTGTTTTGTGAAAAGAATGATTAAATTTTTAACCTATGAATATCTCTATTATCATATTTTCCAAAAAGGATTGAATATTTATCAAAATTTGTTTGTAAACCAAAGATATCTGTCATCCCTTTCTCCAACTCAATCCAAATTTCTTTCACTAAACAGTCGACAAAAATATGTTCTATTGTCTCAAGGGTCTGTTGACAAAAGTAACACAATAAAGAATTTACTATCCCTACTCTATGTAAATAATAATTGATTGGCAAGATCCTATGTAATAGTTGTAATGAAGCCACAGTCATTTTGAATCCTTTATGCTTTGGGCTTGCTTTTAAGGATGGCGACCAATACATATATTTTTGTAAACGACATTTCCCTAAACATTCTTGACGGATGCGTTACCTTGTTTTAAAATCCCTCCTCCAGCAGAAGATGTTTACAATTCATGTTTATAATGTGAACAAAGCCGGTAACGTTGAAAAAATATTAAGCACACATGTAAAATATCACAATGTGAAGCGGTTTGAAACTCATTTATTCCGACATTTATTATTTTCAAAACCATCGGAATACAGGTATTACCTTTTCATGCGATCAAAAAGTAATTTAAAAAATACCAACCAGTTAGTATCGGTGAGTATTTGGCCATCCTGCGTAACCACTCGGCTATACAAGACACGATGAAGTATGCGAAGACCTGAGAAACCGTTTTTTAACTTCTGAGGTTTTTTTTTTTCAAAGTTAAATTTTTAAAAATATGCCTCTTTGAAACAAAATCGGAAATGGCATTAAACCAGTCACATTTTTCAATGTAACCATTTTGCAATTCATTTAATGCATGCGCGGATCTAGAGCAGGAGGGGGGGGGGGGGGGGGGGGGGGGCCCCCCCCCCGGGAAATTAAAAATTTTTTAAATACATAAAAAAACCCAAAAACTGCCCCCCCCCCCCCCCCCCTTTTTCGGCAAACCCTTGTATTCCCCCCCCCCCCCCCCCCCCCGGAAAAAATTTCTGGATCCGCGATCTGCAACAGCTTTATGGAAAATAGCAAAGGAACTGCAACACCTTCTTTGTAGGATTGAAAATACAAAAATACAGTGGATCAAACAACCATAAAAAAGAGGTTAAGACCAACAAATCCTTTATTATTTCTTAAAAATCAAAAGAATTTTTAAAAAATACAAAGGACTTTTATTTATGTCAATGAATGAAAATCTGTCAATTCCTCTTGTGATGGAGACATTGATCAGCGAGGGGTGTTGGAAACATTAATCAGCGAGGGGTTATTTATCGTGCTAGCACCTACCTGGTACATTGTAACAAGGATCTTTCGACTTTGATTTTCAAACGCTATAAGGAACGCTTGCTTCATTTTTTGTAATTTATTTTACTTTTAAATTAAACGCATACACTACTAATAATACATTCGATTTTTCACACAAAAAGAGTTCAATGATCGATATTATTATATCGATGTATAGAGAACAGAGAAACTCTCTCTCTCTCTCTCTCTCTCTCTCTCTCTCTCTCTCTCTCTCTCTCGTGAACTCAAAACATACGACAAGTTGACCAGGAAATGTGCACTGTCACAATGAACGCGGCATCTTTTTTCCAAAAAAAAACAAAACTGGACCTCTTTCCCATTAAAACTTTTCAGCGAGAACCAGATTACAACCTCATCATAAAAAGTTACGACTGCATATAAAGAAGTTATCACACCATATAATGAAATGAAAACATCGTGTAAAGAACTGACCACATCATATTATTACTCAACAACGGCATATAATAAAATTTTTACATCATATAAAGGATTTACCATCGCATGTAACGCTTTCACAACAATATATAAAGGTTTTACCACCATACATAATGATTTTAACAAACCATAACATGAAATTGGTACTGGATATAATGAACTTATCACCTAATGTCAGGAAGTTGCACTGCATAAAGGATTTTGCGACTGCACATGAAGAGTGTACCAAATAACATAACGATTGATAAACAGTTCATTATGAGTTTATCTCGATCTGTATAAAATGAGTTTATATTATCATATAAAGATTAATTCATAGCATATAATGAATAAACCACTGCACATAACGATCTTACGACATAACGTAATGATATTACCACTTCATATAAAGATTTTACCCCTGAATATAATGATGTAATCACAGTATATAATGATGTTAGCAGTGTATATAATGATGTTACCACTGAATATAATGATGTGACCACTGCATATAATGATATTATTATTGCATATAAAAGATATACCAATTCATATAATATGAAATTGACCTTAAGGCAGCTATGGCGTTCCATACACCTTCTTTAAGGATGTCTTCATTATTATATTTGATGTTTAGATTTTATTTTTTAAATATCTAAAAAGGAACAGTTTAAGTATGAAATATAGGTTCTTCCATCTGTTTTGATATGTAGTTTCAGACTTTTCAGAGCCTTTTCGGTGGCACGAGAAGACTATCCATCTTCAAACAAAAAAAAATCATTTTTACCTCTTTTTTTTCTAGTTGGAAAAATCGATTTGTTAAAATTAATCATTAATTACCGACATTTTGTGCTTTTTAAAACATTTTAGAAGGTCGAGAGGCCTCTTATTATTCCATCAATAATTA
This sequence comes from Magallana hongkongensis, assembly GCA_016163765.1. Lineage (NCBI taxonomy): Eukaryota > Metazoa > Mollusca > Bivalvia > Ostreida > Ostreidae > Magallana > Magallana hongkongensis. The sequence goes on along the minus strand of WFKH01011581.1, from coordinate 3,659,860 downwards.
GTGCTCTAGTTAATAGTTTTTGTATTTATCTTTGGATAGTTTAGGACTTACTTAAACAAGTTTTGCTCGTATAATTGGTCCTTAAAAGTTATAGCACCAATGGCCCTCTACCTAAAAATTCAAGAAATGTTATTGCGCGTTGTGTGTGAAATACTTGTTATCGTTTCTTCTATGAAACCATAAGATATAGAGACTTGAAACTTTAAAGTCATTTGTGTACTTAGAGAGTCCTTCAATCTTTTCATGCCGAAATGATCTGAGACCATTTTAAGCAGTTATCGTCCGTGAAATTTTGTTAAATACTTCTAAAACACTTAAAACTTTGAACCATACGTTGAAAAAAAACCACTGACTAGTTGAGATGGAAGCATCTTCCTTGGAAAATCAAGTTGACATAATGGTCAAAGATCAACTTCATTCAAAAAATTTCTTTTTTTTAAGATGAAATTGAAAAAGTATAATATTGATGTTAAGGACTTCTTAAGACACTGAACAAAAGAGCCAGAGCCACGAAGCATAAAAATGTGCCTTAAAATTTTCACAAAATTCAAGTTTGAAACAATACAAATTGTCATATGCTATTATGTAAGGCACAATATCCTGCTTCTCTATATATGTATTTTTACAACCTCGGCCCCGCCGTTTAGCACATGCGCAACATCAAACATACCATGGTCGTTAAAAATGGCTGAAAATTGTAGATTTTACTGCAGTATTTCAAATTTAAATGTGGCCACACTTGAGTACCTCCTTGAAACTTTTTAAAACTAAGAGATATTGCAGATATGCACCTCCCTGCAAATTTTTTTAGAGGTACTCACGGAGTACAATATGTATTTTACAAATTTTAAAAATAAAACAAAACACTCTATTATAGTGTGATTGTTTTCTTAATTTTTACTGAAATAACAGAAATAATTAATATTCAAAAAGAGTTACTTGTTGTTATTTATAAAATCATCATTTCATTGAATATTTGTGGTAGGATGCATATTATACTGAACTTTAACATGTTTTATCTAGTAATCTTACACTGTGTATTCATGTTTTCCTGTAAATAAGTTATCCCGTTCTAAGAACATTAATCCATAAAATCATTTGTTACTCAAATTTCGTTTTATTTAACTTTTATTCCTATATTTGGATGGTATGGGATAGGATAGGATAGAACTTATTTGCAGGATAGGATGCAGGACACAAGATATAGGATAGGATAGGATTGTTTTGTCAACTTTCCGGATAGTAGCACTGTAGCTTGCCTCGTTTTAGAAATTGTTCATACGTAGAGCATACCCTCGCGTATTGAATCAACTGAGAGACAAAAACTCGATATCCAGGTGATAAAGGTATATTGCTACATAATTAAGGAAAGTGGACGATAGAAAAGTTAAAGTTATCACGTTTATCATAAAGTTTGGTTGTTATGTCTTTTTCTATTAAAATATCTAAATATGAAGCAGATGACAGACTCTGTGGTATCTTTTATTTCAAGTTTACTGGAATATATCGAGTCGACGTACGAATGGAAGTAGCAATTGTTAATTGTTAATACGTCGTCGATATACCTAAATGTCGAGTTAAAGGCCACAGCAAGTGATTTCTTTTTTTCATGCACAAGTCTTTGAATAAATTCTGCTTCATATGAATATAGAAATAAGTCTGCTAACAAATGAGCGCAATTGGTACCCATGGGAATTCCAACAGATTGTTGGAAGAACTGATTTCCAAAAACTACATAGAGGTTGTAAATCAGAAACGCAAGCATCTTTTTTATATCATCTTCAAAGTACTTGTGAACGCAATCCCAATGGTTTTTAACAAAATAGTTTTGTAAATGACCGATGACAAGGTTAGTAAATAAATAAATTAAATTAAAAAATTGTATTGTGATGTCTTTGTTTATGATTCGTCGAGTAAAATAAACAATCACCCAATATGTGTGCAAATCGGTGACTTTTCCCTGCAAAATTTTCGATTGAAAATGTCTTCGATTATTTTATGCTTACTCAATCTAATTTAAGTTTGACTTGTATATATGCTACATTTTTTTTTTCTTTACTATAATTCATAATTTTTTAAATAGATGATTTTTTCCCAGTACAGATGTAACAAAATACTGATTTGTTGATATGTTATAATATAACATAATATATTATATTGACGACGTGCCAAAAATCTGTTTGCGATACCAATATGGAAAAAAATTATGCTAAAGAAAAAGACACTCATTATGTCCAGTTTCATACTTGCGGACATAATAATCTTAACGGGCATACTGATCGTGGTGAAATGATTAAATGTAAAATGTGTGCTACGCTACAAATTGACTAAACTCATGACAAACATATAAAAGAAACCAAGATGAAAAACTATGCTTTTAATGAAACTTTTTAAAAGATTTTATTGAAAAATCAGAAATCTACTACTACCACATTTCACTTAAAATAATCATCAAGCGATATTCTTAATACATGTATTGTATGGGTAATTGTATGGTAAAGCATAACCTTAATTTATGTTTTTACTGCATGAATATAAAATACACAAAAATAAAAATATATGATAAACACAACCTCCTTATTACTAAAAAACTTAACTTCCTTATCAATGATTAGACATAACGCTCAGTAGAGGAATAGAAGAGTTGATTAATTAGTTAAATAAATTACAGAGTAACAAACAAATCAAGTATTATAAGTAAACACAAAATAAGACAGATCAAAACATACACAATTCTCAAACAATGATGCAATACTTATAAAAAAAAAGGTGATACATAATAAGAGTACTTCACTAAGGTAGACTTAATTCAATAGATTATTTAAAAAATAAACAATTAAAAATAAGTTCATCGCTGACCATGCAAATAATGTTCTATGTAAATTTATGAATAAACATGCTAATCTATCTAACCGCGATATAGTTTCCGTGCTATCTGCCAATGATGAATCGTCATCGAAACTATTCACCAGCAGCATTTTATTTTCCTCGTTTTTAAATCTTTAAACACCTCTTGTGTAATCTGAATGTTGAATTCAAAGTCCTATAACTCTCATTTATTTAAAATCAAAAAAATATGCATCGCCGACCAGTAATATTACCATCGGTATAACAAATGACTCTTCCTTGGTTCTGATCTTAATTATTTTATTTTAAGCATATACATACATAAAATTATTTCAGATATATTCGTGGTGTTTTTAACTTTGTTAACAATTTAATTAATCATAGTTTATTCCGTATAGAAAAAGTATAAATCTTTTCTGTTCAAAATATACCAGGTTATATATAATTAGTTGGCTTAAATTCTAATTTAAATATATATTTATCTATTTAGTTAAAACTCTAGATTCATTTTTTCATCATTTTTATATTATTTATTATGATTTAAATCTTGCGTTTTCACCTGACCTCACATATATGCGCCCTGCTACCAAAAAATTAATACCATTGTCACCTGACCTTGTACACCGGTGGTCCTTATCTATGTATTTTTTTAAACTGAAGGACAACCCTTACATCCTGTACGGAGCATATATGTGAGCTTCGTCACATCTTAACTTCACTGTGTCAGTGCATTTGAGAGGTATAGCAGGTATTGGGGCTTCGTTGTATCGAGATGGATAGTATTACAGTATACTATAAAACGTTCACCATAGGTTAACGGTATTTAGTTTACCGTTATTGCGTGGACCCTGAGGTCCACGCAGAAAATATATAAGCGAGGTTAAACCGGATGCTATGGGGAAAATTCAGTCTGCGCATGAGCTAGCCTGGTTCCTGTGCGATATTATGGGTAGCTAAGGGAACCAGGCTAACACACACACGTTTTTCTGAATCGGGAATGGGATTCCATGCCATATGCACATGTCAAAGGCGCTTTAATTGTAAAAAAAAATTGTCGGTGAACAGTACAGAAACAAAGTATTCCTTTTAAAGAAATGATCGGCATGTGATATGAACTGTCAGCATCATGGAATACGTTAATGTAATGCCGAAACTACAACATGCATCAAATTGCATAAATCGCGATGTTTTGTTGTTTTCCGAAATAGCTTACCTATACTTTTAGTAGACGAGACTTGTGTACTTCTCTATTAAAATTTTTACGCATTTAAGCATGATTAAATAATTATGTGACTTTATATCATACATGATGGAATAATAATTTCATTGTAAAAAAGTTTACATTTCAAGAGAAATGCATCAAAATATGAAATCAATTTACACGAAGCTGCATAGTTAACAAAGTAGTGCGAGGCGTTATATGTGTGCAAATAGTGAATCCGCCGAATGCCTGTTACTATACATGCAAACTTTATTAATATAGTTCATAATTATGTTTAATTCTGAGGTAAAACGTCAGTGCTATACGTGATACAATGTACCAATTTAGTGGTTAAAGACACTAAATCCAGGCTTGCTACTATAATATGCATCATAACACTTTTGCAACTAGAGGTCTCCTCTGTAGAAGTTTTCATATAAAAGCAGGGGCTAGAGTGGAATCGGTGATAATATTAAGGCTAGAAACACATGCATATAGTCAACGTATTACAGTCCTTTTTTAAAGGACAACAACTTGAACTGAACTATACTATATACAAGAAGAAAATCACTACTTTTTGTTTTTAGAGTCTTAAGAAAGTTATTTATTTTACAAATTTCTTCTGCGTAAACATGGCATTATTCTTGGAATAGGGGACTCGATCTTTCCTTTTAAGTATAATATTTACTAAAACAAAAATAGGCCTTTCGTGAGAGGAAAACGTTCATTTTGTCTAGCAAGTTTTAATTAATTAATAAAAAAAAAATTAAAACGAAGATAAGCAAATACATATGATTTTCTGAACCTACTCGAACGCTGACTACCCATAGGTCTTCTTGCATATTTGAAAGAGCTTAAACACTTTAATAATATGAAAAATAATCAACAAAATAATTTTAGAAATTTCAATTTCTTAAACTAATATTTTGTACATAATTAGTTTAAATAGTAACGAGGGTTCCACTAATTTGGAAAAAGACAATGTTGTTAAACCCTCCCAGATTAAAAGCAAACAAAACTGCTCTGTTTGTTGCAATCGACCATTTTTAATATGTTGGACATAAATATATAAGCCTGAGCTAAGGTTGTACTTACCTAGTAGGTAAAGAAAGCTAAGGGGCTGATGTACCGAGAGACTGTACCTATGACTGGCGATGGGACTCAATGACTTACACCGGTTCTTCTACCTCAGAGCTCTTTTACCAAGTAAGTGTACATTTTTAATAGGAAACTCATTTCAGAAGGTAGATACACTTTCATTTAAAGATTTCCTGCATACTTTAAACTAAAAAAGTTTTTATAAGTATGGCACGGAGACATATTGTAAAGGAAAAGATATTTTAAAACATTATTTCATCAACAACAGAATTTGAAGTTTGCCTTTAATAAAAACGCGCGTTTGAAATATCCTAGTGTGACCAATAAAATGTGTATTTGCTATCTTAATCTCTTTTTAAAATCAGTCATTAAACGTGCGATGTTGTAAAGGTTGGAAAGGTCATTAAAAGGTATAACATATACACTTTTGACTACCAATACAGTTACATTTTGATTAGGGATGTCAATTTTTCTCAGAGAGACTAGTCGATTAATTGGGGGCTTTAGTCGAGCGTTAGTCGAATATTCGTTGATTTATTTAAAACTGTGCGTCCTTTTCAAATCAAACAAGCCTACTTTAACATACACAGTATCTTTAAGTCAAAAACATTTCAAAAATTTATAATTGTATGAACTTAATGCATTTGATTTAAAATGATTTTTTAAAATAATTTATATAAATATCCGAATGCAAATGTCTTGGCTTTTCATTTTTCTTGTGACGCGTACATATAATTGAGCTTTATATTATTTAAGGCAAATCAAACGTGTGTTTTTCCTTGCTAAGTCAGTGTCCCGTGCCTTATCAACGATTTAAATTTAATTATTATAAAAACAAATGCCTTGGGATAACTACTGATATGTTTAAATGTTAATCATATAAAATATAAATATAATCCATTTATTAACTAAACCTGATATTTAACATTTAAGCAAACATCAAATTGGTCACTTCAAGTACTTTTATTTAAAACAACAATTTGATCTTCAAAATCAAGAGATTTTGGACACCAATATATTAGCCGCTTAAAAAATAAACCAGGGTTACCGACGGAACAGACTGTAACTTACACCCCAAAAAAGCCAAGAAAAGCTTATTTTTCATTCGTACACTATGGATTTCTGGAATTTGAGATATGAATGATTTCAATGACATATAATCATATATGATTGCGCCCATGAGAAAAGGGTCCTTATGGCATTTTTTTCACAATTCCAGATTTTTATGGATTTATACTAATATTTGTCAGAAGATTAAAGTTATGAAGTTTCACGAAGATCCAATAACTATACATATCTTTATTTGGCATTTAAAGTTATGGATTTTTTTTACCTATGACGTTGTTCACCTTGCGACGTTACGTTATGATTTCATCAACGTCATTTTCATGTTAGGTATATTGCCCCATTGTTTTATTTGTTATAAGCTTTGCTTTTGAAGATATCATTACTAAATTATTATTTAATAACTTATTAATAATTTTAAATAATAATAATGTATTTATATCAATACATATATTTTTTTTAAATAATTCGTGCACATTGAAATTGTAACTGTCACGAAAACTATGAAGTCTTTTTAACGCACATTCATTTTTTCTGAATAAATCCTATCTTAGTCTACTAAAGAACTGCTTTTATAAACTACATGTACAATTCAAAGAATGTTTCTAAAATTATTCATTAACAATAACTAAGTACAATGAATATGGCACTTTAAAAATGTATGGTGCCAATATTTGCACTTTGGATTCCTGTGCATGCTAAATGAAAAAAGAAACTTCGCCAAAAGTCGATTTTTCTTTTTCTCATTTTGCTTTATCTTCTTTATTCTTAATCAAGTCGTTTAAAGGGGCATGGTCACAATTTAGTCAATTTTTTTTTCTAATTTTAATATTCACAATGCTTTAAGAATGCATTTCTAATAATCAAATGAAATTTGAGAGTCAGCCCGTAGAGTGATAAGCAAGATACAGGGATCATAACTATTTGTCATGTAAACAAGGCTCGAGCCCTGTTTTTCTTTACATAGGTTCAATATACCAGTAAAAAATCTTTTTCAAGCTCATTTTTCGATCTTCTTATTCATTTTAAGCATAGATAAACAGTTTCTAACATTTAACACAATCGTTTTAGGTCTAAAACTGGAATTTTCATTTCAATATTCAAAATGTAAACAAAGCTTTGTTTACATAGCAAAGAATTGTAAGCTCTGTAACTCGATTATTACTCAACGAATGACACTCAAATTTTGGTTGCCTATGAAAAAATGCCCTACTGAAGCATTGTAAACATTAAAATTGGAAAAATAATTTTTGACCAAAATCGTGACCATGCCCCTTTAAATGAAAAGTTGCATTTTTAAGCAAAGCGGTAGTGTGTTTGCTGCAATTGCTCTCCCGTTCCGGTTTATGAAAATACGCAGCAATCTTAGTAAGATTGCGGGACGTTTCGCTCTTATAGAGACAATTCGCGCAGATCATTTTGCTCCTACATGTATCAATAAAAGATACACTTAGTTCACCAAGTTCTAACATAGTTTATATCCATATAATAATAATCATCTTCGCAATCTTGGCATGGATCTCGAGAGTCTGAAAATTAGCTTAGACACCTGCAGAACTAAATGGGGACTATATCTTGAAAGTAAGCAGGTCAAAGTGCAATACAGATATACATGTACATTTCAATAAATTCGTAAATGTGTCTGAATTAAAATTGAAGTTTACAAATAATGATATTTATTTAGTCAAAATATGGATGAGATATACTTTATTTTGAATTCAATTAAATTTGTCCTGGATCAAAACGTATGTTTCTTTTATCCCACGCTTATTGCTATATTCAAAACTGTTCAACGTAGTTAATTTTGTTTACTTTTTATGTGTAAATCAATATGTTACGTTGCTGATTTTCATATTTTACGTGAGCACTTATTCCGCATTGTTTCTGTTTTGTGTTAAATTGCAAGAATATAAAATCATGGATATCGCGAGCACCAATAATATCATAAAGTTAACTGACAACAGTTTACTGCATGTATGAAATATAAAAACGTAGTGGAATAAAAAAAAAAAAGGTGGTCCCATTTTAATGGGAGTTATATGGAAATGAAAATGTGCAAAGGTATCGAATCGTGAACCTTGACTAATTTACCCCTCCACTCGACATTTCTTCTACTGAAATCTCGATAAAAGCACGAAAGCTTGTGACTTTGTTCTCTCGTAGCATTTCTTAATGTTTTCGATGCACCCACTTTTTTGTTAAGGCCAAATTTTTCATTTAATAGATTATCAAGTTCCTGAAGCAATAAATGACATTGTAATTTTGTCAAAGAATAAAATCGGGCACAAGTTAAATACCCTTAGTTTTAATGAAAACTATAGTTTACGTCTAAATTTAATTAGAATGTAAAGACTCGAAATGTGTACACATGTTAAAACAATGAGTTGGCTCATTTGTTACATGGGTTATTTGTCGACACGTGAATAAACACACACGTTAATACATGTACAATGAGTTAGCTCATTTGTTAACTTGGGGTATTTGTCGATACATGAATAATTTAGCGCTTATATATGTAGTTCAAATGCCACGGAGTTTTTAGATAAGCAGCATACTAACTTTTTTTTTTATTAAAAAACTTCTTTCAATTACTAGTATCTTATCTGCCGGAATGCATTTACATGTATTATAAAACAAACTAAGCAGGTTATATTCTTATTGCTATTTAGATATTATAATAAATCTTGTACGCACACTTTACATGTATATACCCTTTGTCATTTAGGAACTTTTTCCGAAGAAGTGGTCAATACCTCTCACCCTCCCCCCCCCAAAAAAATAAAATATATATATATATGAAAATCAGGCTCCCAAAATTTTTGGACAATTAATTTAAATTTGAAAAAAAACCTTAAAATCTAAACAATTATAAATACTAATTGTTCAATTTTTTTGCACGAACTTGTAATCAATGCTAGCTTTAAATAATCTAAACCAGTTCATGTACATCGCTAGCCTACATAGGTAATTGAAATATTAGATCACTAATAGGTTTTGTAAACTTAATTTCAGAAATTTGGCCTTTAAAAATTCTTTTAATATTTTATTATTATTTATTACAATAAACATGTACGTTATTTTGAACACATTTTGATAACACGGAAAAAGTAGCCGATTACATGTTCACGGTCAATGTTTATCTGTGCTTTACAATTTTGTTGCACTAAAACTAATGAAGAGTTGAAAAAAAAATTATTTCAATTTTTATTCTGAATGATCCGCACTTTATAAGCATCTTTTAAATAAAACTGCTATTGTGCCTTAATATATAACTTACCGACTACAGGAGAAAAAGGACAGGGACAAAAAATAAGGTGGTGCTTATTTTGTATAAATCTATATTTCCAACAATTAAATGACAATCGTAAAGTTAACTTGCATTTGCCTTTGCGCTTAAATCTGTATGCACCAAATTTTGTAGTTATATGTAAACATTTTTTTTTATTTATAACATTCAGTTAAAACAATTTTCTGAGTGTATATCTAATCTATATAAAATGGATGCAATGAAAATAGTCTGGAATAATAAACGGACTTTAAAAAAAAACCAACTAATGAAATGCCATGAATAATTTCTTCTAAATATTTTAACTTGAATAACTGTAAGTTACAGTACAAAAAATGATGAAGCTAAAGTGAAAGGTTACTATTCATACTAAAAATTAAGTTTCATAATGAATTTATCAAATTTAAATTTCATTTATTATTTATATATATTTAAAAAATCAGCAGAATGACATAACTAAAAAGCTTGCAATTTTGGAATAATATCAAGTTATATCAATTAATAAACGACTGGATCTACATGTAGTATCAACCTTTTGATTAAACACATATTTTTGACAATAATTCATTCACTAGTCTCTTTAATTTAGATTAAGATAACACTCATTAATATTAAACAGATAAAATAAATTAAACATCTGTTTTAATATCAATTTCCCCGTGCGGAGCCTCATGGTATTTTCTACACAGTCAAGTGGATTATCTTTCTTGTTTTCCGACGTGATCATGTTTATAATATAAACAGTAATTGAAGTATTTATCGTGTAATAAAAAGGCTATCGGTTTCATCCAGATTGTTAAGCTTGTCTTTGGACCCGAATCGTCAGATTCAGAGGCTTTAGATGAAAATGGTAGACCTACATGAAGTTAAAGTCGGCCGCGCGAGTAAACAGATGCTGATGGGCGGATCAACAAGTTATAAGCGGTAGCGAAAATAATGATTTCTCATTAACCGGTAATTCTAAAATCAATTTATATTCAAAACATTCAATATCAGATTCAGTACCGCAAGTTAATCAACGGAATGTAAATTTTTCAATCGTGTTATTCTTTCCAATATGCAGTACAATTTTTTTTATGCGGATGATCAAGAGATGTCTTTTGTTCGTATCAAGCAAGCACGGAATCTACATTCGATCGTGAGTTATGAGTAAAATATAAAAAAAAAAATATAAATATATTCATTTTATTTATTATATTAGATACTGCAGTATGGGGTCTTGCTATTAAACACGTTTCAGCATTAAGACACGTGTTCATAAACAAAGTAACAAAATTACCACGCGCTGTTTTGTACTATCAGACGAGTTTTTTTTTTCTTTTACGTAACGTCATTTCTTTATGACGTTATTTCTCTCTTTTCTACAAAATGCCATAAGGACCCTTTTCTCATGGGCGCAATCATATCTTATCATAATATATAGATTATATATCTGGCATTTTTTATATTGCATCCTATATTAGCCCGGAGTAGCTGTATATCAGCGAGAGATCCGTAACTCGAGTGCTCAACCCAACATTTGGTTTTGTCGTTCAATAAACTCCGATAAAATACTGGTTAAGCGCTTGCGCATCCTGAATATGAACCCTGTTAGTTATAAAGGCGTTCAAGTTATAAAGGCGTTCGGGCATAACCATTGAAGGAAGATGCTATTACCGTCCCAGAATTTTTCGGTGCTAACAAGAATAACTGTTAATATATGTAGGTAACTGGTAAGTAAGATGAAATTCCCGAAAAATACATCTGATTCATATACTGACTAATGAAATAAAAATAGTGTGGATGTATTCATCAAAATCAGTTGTTCTTGGCAAAAGTATCCCACACTGCGGTGTTTCATTTCAAGTAAGTGCATATTTTATAATAATAAAAACCCACATATTTTATTTTACTTCCACAGGTCTGGAAGGAGCGTGTTCCACTAAAACCCACATGAGGTGGCCATTGACTCCATAAGTTTGTACTGACCAGGTCCCATCTAACCCTAACCTATGGGTCTCATAATGTCCTCACACGTTTCTCCCGGACCTTCCCGCTACCCACACACCGCCGGTCTCTCCCTCCTCTGTCAATCTTTTAGCCACTTACGTATAACTACTACACCATCCGGGGATTATGGATTCTCAGCCTTTGTAAAACCGGCTACAAATGCCGACAGCTGTATTCTACATTACAAATCCGACGAAGGCACTTTTTAGATGAAGTTTCTTTCCACAGTCTTGGAAACGAGGGCCTCTGTCACTGGGTGGAACTCCGTCGCTAGCAATTCTTTACAGGTTGGGCAGTGGCAGAGGATCGCCATGACAATGGATGCTAATCAGTAAAAAATCTTCATATTTATTGAAGAGCGCCTTTTGACAACACCGTTGTGAACTATTAAATGTTTTGCTTACATGTTTTTTACAAGGTAGTTGTTTGTCACCAAAGAAAGGCGGCATAGAAATGTGCGTGGAAATGTGATCTGTAAGATACTGGAGTTATTTAAAGATGACTTTAAATGTAGGTCTATTTAGAAAATTAAATATTGATTAAAGAAAGAAAGTGTTTAATTGCGAAATGGAGTGACAAATAACGTCTATTGTTTGACGCTTTCGCGACGTCTCAATTTCCGGAAGGGAAATTTTTAACATTTTAAGTCATCCTTAAATTACTCCACTATCTGTCACAACACATTACTACGTTCATTAATATGTCTTATTTAGAACCGATACCACTACAAAGGTCAGCTAGGAAAAAAGGAGTACATACTCATGAAATAATGAATAAGAATTGATATACATGTAGACTTTTTTGTACGTTTATCCCAAGATTTGGTTTCGTCGTCCGAAAAAACTCCGATAAATTACTATTAAAGCGCATGTCGCATTCTGAATCTTAACCCCATAAGTTATAAATACGTTTGGGTTAACCATTGAAAGAAGATGCTGTGACCGTGTTACTCATTTTTGGGGCTAAAAAAGAATAGACGGTAATATATGTAAGTAACTGGCAAGTAAGTGTGAAATTCACGAAAACTACAACTGATTCACATACTGGCTAATGAAAAAAAGTGTTTGGATATATTCATCAAAATCAGTTGTTCTCGAAAAAAGTATCCCACACTACGGTGCTCCATTTCAGTGTGTTAATATTTGATTATCAAAAAAAACACACATTTGTTTCTACTTTAACAGGTCTAGAAGGAGCATGTTCCAATAATATCCACCTGAGGTGGCCATTGACTCCAGAAGTTTGTACTGACCAGGTCCTATCTAACCCTGACCTACGGTTCTCTTACTGTCCTTACGCGTTCGCCCAGGACCTTCCCGATCCCCGCACACTTCCGGTCTCTCCTTTCTCCGTCAATTTTTCCGCCGCTTCAGTCCTGGATTTACGTATAACTACTACGCCATACGGGGATTATGGATTCTCAGCCTTTGTAAAACCGGCTACAAATGCCGACAGCTGTATTCTACATTACAAATCCGACGACGACAGTTTCGAGATGAAGTTTCTTTCCACAGTCTTGGAAACGAGGGCCTTTTTTATTAGGTGGAACTCCGTCGCTAGCAATACTTTACAGGTTGGGCAGTGGCAGAGGATCGCCATGACAATGGATGCTAATCAATCAAAAATCTTCATATTTATTGAAGGAGCGCCTTTTGACAACACCATTGTAAACATCTTTGGTTATAAACCAGGTACTAAAGCCCCTAGGTTTAAAACACCGGGTACACTGAGGGTCGGGGGTTCTTTTAACGGGGAAACATTCAGCGGATTGGTGTAATGTGTTGGTTTCGTTGAGGACCGAACGACTGACTGTCGCACGGATTGCTTTGATTCAAGTACCTGGTCTTCAAGTAAGCTTTTAAATGTTTTACTTACATGTTTTAAAAAGGTAGCTGTTTTTCACCAAAGAAAGGCAGCATAGAAATAAGCGTGGAAATGAGGTGTGTAAGAGTACTTTAAGGATGACTCTAAATGTGGGTCTTATTACGAAATTAAATATTCATTAACGAAAGAAAGTGTTTAATTGCTAAATGGACTGACAAATAACGTTTATTGATGGACGCTCTCCTGACGTCTTAATTTCCGGAAAAGAAATTTCGACTAAAATAATATAAAAAATAATTGTTAGTCACAAGTTTTGCAAGCAAATATTCTCGCTTTTCTTTATATTTAACCTTTTGAACTTAACTGAGTTTTTTTTCTTGTCATTATGTTTCCCGAGAAAAGACACTATGGGAAATTCTCACCTACTGAAACAGGGAAAATACCGAATCAGACACCGATCAACGTCACTTCCGCTGACAGCCTGAGTTCCTGTGCTTTACAATGCCTGAAGGATTTTCTACTCTGTGTCAGCGTATCGTATAGCAGCGCCACCGGAAGTTGTTCTTTTTAACCAGATTTCTTTTTTCGCCAGTCTGACTTCCTCTCCAAATACTAACCTCTATGTTTTACAACCATACTGAGCATTTGATTCAGTTGTAACAGTCCTAGTCAGTTTATACTTGTTTTTATCAAATCAACAATATTTCTGAATTTGCACCATAGATATTTCATTTTCATGTACTTATACTCTCTCATGTCCAATGAAATTTATTTAACTTTTTCCTTAGTTTCTTTTTCGTCACCTTTTGATGATTGTCAAAAAATGGATATTACTATCAATAAAGATAAAATGATTATCAACAACTGATGTAAGAATATTCTTCATTGACATGTTCTTTCTAGCAACAAGAATAAAAACGATTTTTCTACCTGGATTTCAGACACTCAAAACAAAAAGGTGGGACTCCTTTTTCATAATTAATTAATGTTGTACGTATGAAAGCTTAGAAGACTCATTCGAGATTCGAAATACAAGATTTAAAATAGGAGATTCCAGATTCGAAATTCAATATCTAAATTGACTAATCAAATCATACATATGAATCGTGTACTCTAGCGACACCAAATTGTTCTGAATATAAATCATCCGTACAGTCTCATACTAACAAATAAATGCCATATTACATCTTATATAAAATCAACTTTGGTTAATTATCTCACACAGTATAAATAATACATATTGGCATAGAAAGTCACGATTATCAGATTATTATACAATAAATGGTGGAAAGCTTTCATGTACAGTCATAAAAATTTACATTGATATCATAACAGAATTGTGTCATTTGATTGCATTTTCAATTACTCTTATAAAATTATTTATGCTTTTAATCAATTAGGAAAGTTACAAAGATCTTTCGAAATATCAACATCTATAATCTAACGTTATTGCTAAAGTATTTCACCTTTTCATAGGTAAACCATAGATTCCCTTTTTATTTTATTAAACCTAGCAAGTGTACGTGGAACTTGTTAAATCCAAAATAATTAAGAAGAGGAAAGAGACACAGGATTGTTTAAATTGTATTTTATTCTACCTGAATGCTGCCTAATCATTGGTCTTCATGAAGTATTTCTAGGAGTTCATGCATGATTATTTTATAAAGAACAAGGGCGTACAAGGCTTTGAACATCCCCAACTTGTAGTAATGAAGATGAATATTTTTTTATTTCAGTTAAATATGAATTTTTTGCTTTGTTTATTGTATAAATTCAATAAAATGCTTTCAATCTGTAAACACGACAGGTATTGGTTTCCAAAGGACTAGAGCGTACAAGGCCTGACAAATCCCCTGCACACAAAATGTTGAAATGACATATGTACATATAAAAATACCTTTACATTTGAAAATGAGGACCACTATATATATATGAAAGAGAACTGCATTCTCTGACACATTAACAAATATACAATTATACTTGGTACTTATCTCGTTTTTTATTAGTTTATTTTCTAAACATTACATCATGATCTCATTATGTCTACAGAACACGAACAATATTCAATTCTGGTCGTTATCTGAAGATTTATTTAAAAATTACAAATTTTCCAATCAAAAAAGATTTTAAAAAACTGTTTTATTTAAAAGCAAAGAAATTAAAAAGAAAACGCCGGCTATGATTCGAACACCCTCTCAACGGAGGAGGATTGTCTACAATCCTCCACCTATTACACTGAGCTACATTCACACATAAAGGGTACGGTGAATAACTTTAATTGTTTGACAATTGTTAAACACGTGAAACACGTTTTTGGTAAAAATCACAAATCATGACCTATAATGGGTCTAGAATGCATTTTAATCAATCAATAATTAAATAAATAAAAACTTGTTATTTTAATAAAAGTACTTTTAGGATGGAGTCAAGACCCAAGCATACTTAAAATTTGGAAATTAGTACAGCAAAATGGTCAAGATTTTGGCATAAAACGCTGTGCAGTAGTGTTATATATATATATATATATATATATATATATATATATATATATATATATATATATATAAACGCCTTGTACGACCCTGTCCTTTCTTTTCAAAGATTCAGGATATACGAGATGAA
Source organism: Magallana hongkongensis (assembly GCA_016163765.1). Lineage (NCBI taxonomy): Eukaryota > Metazoa > Mollusca > Bivalvia > Ostreida > Ostreidae > Magallana > Magallana hongkongensis. The sequence goes on along the minus strand of WFKH01011581.1, from coordinate 3,643,928 downwards.
AAATGACTCGCAAAATGATTTCAGAATATTTTATTTGTTAAGATAACATTTAATACATTTTTTTTAATTGTAAAAAGAGTTTCCACAAGTTTGCAACCGACAATGTTGTTGAGCTCTCACGGATTTCAAGCTAACAAAACTACTTCGTTTATTGCAAATCGATCCTTTTTAGAGATGCTAATGAGCTCGGTTTAAATTTATAAGCCCGAGCTAAAGTTGTCTTTAAACAGTAAAAACAAAGACTTACTCACATGGAGCTGATTGCACTGACAGTCTCTGACACACGATGTCACTTCGGGATTTATACCGGCTCGTCTACCTCGCTACTATCATACCAAGTAAGTTTACCTTTTTGATAAAGAAAATCATTTCAGCAGGTACTGGATACGCATTCTTATTGATATTTTCCTGCATTCTTTAAAATACAAAAAAGTTTTAGAAGTTTGGCAGAAAGACATTACTTTCAGAAAAACAAGTTTTAAAACAATATTAAATCAGCAACAGCCAATGAAAGAATTTGAAGTTTGCCCATGACAAAAACTCACGTTTGAAATACCCTAGTGTGACTTATAAGAATGTGCATTTGCTTTCTATTTCTTTTAAAATCAAACATTAAACAAGCGATGTCGTAAAGATCGGAATGTCCATCAAGGTGGAATGCTACACCAAAATTTTATTTTATTGATCGTAAAAGTATCATTTCTGAAACGTGATTTCGTTTTTCAAAGAAGGATGTTCGCTCTTAACTAATTTTTTGTTATGTTTTGGTTGCAAGTACCATACAAGTGAATCAAAAGGCAAAATTTAGAGAAATTGCTAATTTTTTAAAAATTAACCACTTAATTTGCAAACCATATTACAACCAAACATCCTAGTTTTAGGGTGAAATTGTTACATATTTTAATTTTCCATCATTCGAGTCGGAATCAGTTTAATTCTGATTGTGTGTGGTTCAATTTTGAAAATTAGCAGTATACTTACTCGTGAAAGAATTAACAAGAATTAATATTTTTTTTTAAATTGTACTTTCATCCCAGCATTTGATTCCGTTGTTTAATAAACTCCAAAATATTACTCTTCAAGCGCATTGTAGAATTCTTAATATGAACCCTGTAAGGTATAAAGGCATTTGGACCTTGACTTTTGAAGGATGAAGTTGTTACCATGCCACTAATTCTGGGTGCTGAAAAGAATTACTAACTGTAACTGATAACATATGGGCATTGGTAATTCAAAATTCCCGAAAATTACAACAGATACAACTATTGACTAATTAAATAAAAATAATTTGGATATATTTATCAAAATCAGTTGTTCCCTGAAAAAATATCCCACACTGCCGTACTCGACTTCAAATTAGTCTCATTATCAAAATCTCTCACAGAATCGTTTACTTTTACAGGTCTAAAAGGATCACATTGTAATAAACCCCTCTTGAGGTGGCCATTGACTCCAGAAGTTTGTACTAACCAGGTCATATCTAACCCTGACCTAAGGACCTCTTACTGTCCTCACACGTTCGTGCAGGACCTTCCCGCTCGCAACACACCGCCGGTCTCTCCTTTCTCCGTCAATCTTTCCGCCGCTTCAGTCCTGGATTTACAGATTACTATAACGCCGACCGAAGACTATGGATTTTCAGCCTTTGTAAAACCGGCTACAAATGCCGACAGCTGTTTACTACATTACAAATCCGACGACGGCAGTTTTGAGATGAAGTTTCTTTCCACAGCCTCCGGAACAAGTGCATTTATCATTGGAGGGGACCCCTGCGCTTTAAATGCTTTACAGGTTGGGCAGTGGCAGAGGATTGCCATGACAGTGGATGTTAGTCAGTCAAAGCTCACTTTATTTATTGGTAGTGGCACTGCATTGGACTTTAATTCTATTACACCTACTGGTACTACAGCAAATAAAATTAAAACGCCAGGTACACTGAGAGTCGGGGGTTCTTTTGACGGGGAAACATTCAGCGGATTGGTGTCTTGTGTTGGTTTTGTAGGGGACCAATCTATTGACTGTTCCACGGATTGTTTTCATTCAAGAACCTGGTCTTTAAGTAAGCTTTTTAATGTTTTGCTTACATTTTTTTTAAAAGGTAGTTGTATGTCACCAAACAAACGGGGCTAACAATGAGCATGAAAATGTGGTAGTGTAAGACACTGAAATAATTTGAGATGGCTTTAAATGTGTGTAAAATTACGAAATTAAATATTCATTGACGAAAGAAACTTTTTAATTGGTAAATGGAGTGACAAGTAACGTCTACAGTTCGATGCTTTCGTGACGTCTCAATTTCCGGATAGGAAAATTTCGATTTAAATGATACAAATAGTTTTGCATGCAAATATTGTAGCTTTTCTTTAAATTTAACCTTCTAAACTTGACTGGTTTTATTTTTAAATTCCAGTCAATAGGTATCCAGAGAAAAGACACTATGGGACATTCTCACCTACCGAAACCGAGACAATACCGATTCAGACACCAATCAGTGTCACTTCCGCTGACAGCCTGGCTTCCTGTGCGTTGCAATGCCTGAAGGATTTCCTACTCTGTGTAAGCGTAGCGTATAACAGCGCCACCGAAAGCTGTTCTTTTTACCCGGATTTCTTTTTTGCCAATATGACTTCCTCTCCAAATACTAACCTCTTATGTTTTACAGCCATACTGAGTATAGAAGTCAGTGGTAAAAGCCCTAGTAAGTTTATACTTGTTTTCTAAGAAATTGCTATAGTTGAACCGTGATTGATTATTTTATCCGTTGCCGTCCAAATATTTTTGTTTAACTCTTTCATTACATTGTAGTTCCTTTGATAGAAAAAAATTACTATCATTGAGAAACAAGTGTTAACAATCAAAGAGGGTGAAGAAGAATCTTCAATGGCGTGTATTCTTTAATGCCATGAATGGAGACATATTTCCTACCATTCTAAACAGAGATCGTGGATTTGTATTTATTATGATGAATGAATGTAGTCTGGGAACAAAGATTTATGATCATCGGAATGTTATAAAACAAAATAGAAACAGAAATTTGTAATGTATATAATGAAAATTTTCTCTTTACATAGCAATAAAAACTAATATTATCCGAATTTAATCATCCATCGGAATGTTACATGAAATTATCCAATGATTATTCAAACAATATTTCACGTTTAGTAAGGTAATGGAAGGATTCATATTACGTAATGGTCAAAATTGATATGCAAATGGTTGGTTACTACTGTAATGAATTTGGCTGAGCAAGACAAAATTAAATGAATTTAACATTCGTTAAAACGCAGATTGAATTGGTCGTTATTACTTTTTCAAACCTTGGTATTTACATTGTGCAATGTTGAATGTTTTTATTGCATCCAAACCCCCGGAGAGGGTGAAAAACTACAAACAATACAAAATGTAAACAATATCTCAATATAAAACACACAATAAAAATATGACAAGAGTGGGTTTCCATAGTTTTGAATTTTAGCAGATCTCAAAGAAGAGCTATTCCATCGAAATCATTTCCATGAGTTAATAAACAGACATTAAAATAGTTTATCCCTTACATGTTTACAGATGTATTAATAATGCAATAATCAATCAATTATTGCAAGCAAAATTAACGACCAAAACAAAGACAGGCGAAAACGCGCCAAATGCTCATTGACTCAACATGACAGTTAAAAAATTACATATGACTAGAAAACGAGTGTTATGCATTGGTTACACATCGTAATAAATGAAAAGGCACAAAACTTACTTCATAGGTGGCCTTAAAGACAATAAAAAAAGCTGGGTTCTGGAACCCACGAGGTTGGCACTGATGCCTTAGATCGCATCCGGAATACAGTTAATAAAAGTAAGGTGAAAACCCAACAAATCCGGAAAGAATAATTCCGGGACACTACATACATAAAAAGAAACAAAAGTATGATGAACACATACTCGTCAGAGATAGACACCCAAATTGTCATTTAGAACTATTGGCGATCAATTAACATTACCCAAAAAACAAATATTGCTTTTTAAAATAATTCTTATGTACATTTCACAGTTTCATAGCGTATATTTTTAGTAATTAAACATGCTTCAGATAAGCATTATTGACGAAGTTCGGAAGTTATCCAACCAGCGGCAAAATGGTCATGAGTTTAAATAAACTAACTCTGAGATTTTCAATTTACTATTGATGATCAGCTCTTTCTGGATACATTACTTATAGAAATTCGAGGGTAAAAGCAATCATTATGTCATATTTTCTTTTTTTTTTTAAAGAAAATGCTACAAAACGAGCAAAATTTGGAAAAAGACTTACTTGTATTGGAACAGAATCTTTCGAAACAGTCTTTAATTACTTTTACAGAAAAGCAAAAGAAATATGAAGATATAAGAAGGAATAAATTTAAAGAGCAATGTAATACGGGAATACTCAAATGAACTATTTCATCACTCAAGATGGAAACTTGACTGGAAAAACATAACTTTTGACAGCTTGGAATAAAATTCTCAGAAAAGTTGACAGACATGGTTGAATAAATTATTTACCAAAGTTGATCGAGATTTAAAAAATTATTAACCAATGGAAAACACGAAGGCAGACCGCAATATAGGATGACTTACTGTTCTTAAGACAGTAATTATACCAAACTTTAACCACTTAGTTCTTGCATTGCCAATGCCCAATTATGTTTTTTTTAAAAGATTTGAGAACGAAATTTTTGAATTTCTTTGGAACAATTAAATACATGAAGTGAAAAAGGACACTATTGTTCAAGATTATAAATACGGTTGACCGAAAATTGTAAACTACAGGAAATTCATAACTGCACTAAAATCCACATGGATCAGAAGAATAATGCAATTAAAAAGTAAATGGGTTCCACTACTGGAGTCAATAAATAATTTATTATGATACATATAAATTGTGGAAAAGAGGATCTTCTATCTCTGATATATGTAAGAATGTTGTAAATCATTTCTAGAAGCCTAGGGTGTTTTCTTATGCTGGACTCATGTCGATGAAAACTGTAATATAACACATATGAGTATTTGGTTTGAACAAATTGTGATAAACCAAAAATTCAAATAGAAAATAAACCTATTTTCCTTTAAAACTACTCTGATTCAGGCATATTTCTAATATGTGATTTTTATGACATTGATGGTAAATTTATAAGTTAGGAGCAAATTATGAAAATGAAGATAAAAACAAACTTGATTGAATACTCTGGAATTAAAAAGGCTGTGTCCTCAAGAATAAAACATATAGCTTTTTTTATAAAGCTTTTGGACCTCATATTCCTTTTTCTGAAAGAATATTTCTTTAAAATGAAAAAGGATGCAAAGATAATTATGTATCAATTACTGGTTATATAATAGTAGACAAGATATTACAACCTTGACAAAATGGCAAGCTAAGGGAAATATTTTTTCAGAAAAAATATGAAACTATATATTTGAACTTCCTTTTAAAGTTACACAGGAAACAAAACTCCCGTTGTTTTAATTCAAAATACTCCATAGAATAGTTCCAGCTAATAAATATCTCTTCAAATTAAAAATTCCGAACTCGTCACTATGCACTTTTTGCATGAATTATACAAAAACAATTTAACACCTTTGTTATGATTGTATACATGTAAAAGAGCTTTGGCTTAAGACGGACGAATGGATGCCGAATAAATTTAATATTTGTTTACTTCGATAGAATATCTGTTCTGTTTGGAAATTTTACACATAGAAAAATTCCAGACTTCAGAATGTACTCTTTCTTGCTGGCAAGCAGTATATATTTGCATCTAAATACAAGCAAATTACAGTTCCATTCCTGTTCTTTGGTTGTCTAGAGAAAATGATAATGGGTAGACTTTATATAGAAATATATTTACTGAATACTGTAAATATAATGAATATAAAAGACACTGGCAGGATATCTGCAAACACTTGCAATTGTCTGTAAATAAAGATGATCGTTTTTTACACATTTTATGAATTTTGTTGGTACATAGAAATTTTTGGAACGCAAACGGAAAACCATGTACAGTAAAACTCGGTTATAGCGAATTTCTAAGGACCAATGGATTTTACTTCGTTATATCCGTAATTCGTTATATCCATATAGCGAATTCCCTATATACATGTTTTCTTTCACCAGACTACAATTTTTGCTAATTGAGGCTTAGAATGAAAATACATTCTTTTGATACCTTTAATAATCGAATTGTGAATTAAAGAATTTATGTGAAAATAAATTCATTCAATTTTTATGTTAAATGGTAGTGCAAACTTTTTAAACTGTAAAGAAATTCGTTATGAAAGTGTTAATTTTCGTTATTATTCATCTCTACGGGACTCAAAATCAGTTCGCTATATCCGTAAATTCGTTACAGCCGAATTCGTTATAACCTAAAAAAAATTCAAAGATTTGTTAAGAATTTTACCGGGGATTCAAAAAAAAACTTCGCTATATCTATATATACTAAACGAGTTTTACTGTAATATTCCTTTACTCATCATCAATATGTATCTAATATGTATGTTTATGTGTGATTTGATGTTGATGAAAATGGTTTTATCTAAATTAATTCAAAAAAATGAAAAAGAAAAAAATCCAACTGTCTGAAGAAATAATAATAATTCCAAGTAATTGGGGAGATTGATATTGTATAATATAACCTTGACGTTTTTCTTGTCAAATTAAAACTGCATTGTGTGTGCACAAAGTGTTGTCATTAACAATTCATCATTATATTTTTTTCGTCTGTGTTGTTAATAAAGATATTGCATACCCTAAACGTTTTCACTTTCTTGTGTAAACCATCAGACTGACATTTCCCCGTCTTTTTAACCCAAATGTGAAAAGAAATGAGTCTTTTTCCAAATGAAAAACTGATTTAATACATTTAACGACAGACAATACAAATGGAAAATATTGTTTACAAAATGAATATTTGTACAACAAATACGAGATGAGAGATCGAATACTATATATACCATAAGTGAATGAAAGTAGAGAGCAGGCTCTGCAGAAATCACACTACTTTTTGTTATATTATTACCGGCCGGCGGTCAGTTATATGATATGAAAGTAAAACGGTCGGTTTAATGATATGAAAGTAAAACGTAGGTGTGCGTTTTGCGGGGCTATTATGAAGGTCTAGTTCAACCAGACGCTTTGTCTTCGCATTACAGCTTTGCTCAGAGAGAGTGTTTGGTTCAACGAGACCGTATTATAAAAATTATTAAAATGTTTAAAAAATATAAAAAAAAGTTAAATGTATTAGAAAAATAAAGGGTATTGTGTTTCTTTCTAATTGCATCATGTTATAAAACAGAAAGAATCCAAAATTGATATTTTGCGTTACGTATTGAGTAGAATCATCTAACTTAAAACAAATAAAAGTGTTATAATTGTTGTGTTTTGATATTTGATTTAGTCTATTTTAAAATAAATCTTCCTTTTTTTCTAAACATTAGGATGCTTTATTTAATACGCGTATAATACACGAGATATACATGTATATTATAGATTAGTCTGATGTACACAAAGGACTACAGCCAGAAACTATGGAAATCGGCCCTGTCACAAAAATTTGTCATCTTTTAGGGGATTGAAGGTCACAATATTTGCTTTCTAAAGTAATTTACTCTTTGTCGTTATCTCTTTTCTTTCTATTTTTACCAGCCTCTAAATATAAAGTGTGCTATGACATTTTGACGTCATCACGGACGTTTATAAATATGAAGCTGGTTTGGGACTCTCTCTCGAAACATATTTGTCTAAATTATGAGATTTTAAACATAATCCCATTTCACAACAACAATAAACAAGAACAAGCAAGTAAACAGAACCAAGATATCAACAGTAGGTATTTTGATTTTGTTCACTAGTAGATGGTACACCGTGCAAGCGCGGGAAATAACAGTTTACACATTGATGGAATTTGTATGTTGAACCAGATTTTTTTTTTTTCATTTTTTAAAATTTTATTCTATTAACTTTTTGTTTTAATTTGGAGTTTTAAACCAAACCCATATGGCTGGATATCTATAGGAGAGGACAGGGATAAAAATCTAAACTGAAATTTATTTTACATGCATATGGCCTAAATTCTTTTTTGTTGCAGCTGACTGAAAAAATTACAAACTTTTTCGGTTTGTTCTTTATTGTTACAACTTAAAACATTTTCATTTTTTTTATTGCATTATCTATTGTATTAAATGCAACGTCAATTGCATATAACTGCATAAGGATTTTTATATCAAACGAGGAGGGGTGTACATTGTTTAGTGCACCGTATCTGATAGCACTTTATTAATATATTATTTTAAGACACCCCGCAGGATCCGCTTCTTGGTATTACATATTGTAATTATTTATTCGAGAAAAATACTTAGAAATATTATAATTCATTGTTTTGAGATGTAATTTATTTTACATACCCCTTTTCTTAATTACGTTGTAATATATGTAAATATATGTAAATAACAATTAATGTAGTTAATCTGTATAGTTGATAATCAATTGTTATAAGATATATAAGCAGTCATCGCAAAAATGTTGTTTATTTCCAATAGACAGCCGATAGAGGTAACTTGAGAAAAAGTTCGGGGTTTCAACATCCCAGAAAATTAATTACATGTATGTACATGTGGTTACCCATTTTTATAGTACATCTTATTTGTCAGTGTGATTTATACAGATTCATATCGTATCCACTTTTCAAACTAATATGTTAAAATATTCTATATCGATAATATTGTCGTTGTGAGAGGGGCTTCATACAATAAAAAAAATAGGTGCTTGGGTGTTTGGGTTCAGTAAAAATGAAAAAAAGAGTATTACATGTATAACGGTTATACACTCAACAAAACTTCTATGTGTTCACCCAGTGTAATGTATTTACTATATGAAAAAAGCACATTTATTTGACTGGTCAGTGGTCGTCGGGGTGACTGATTTCCACTTAACTTTGAAATAGTTAAGAATGCATTGACCTTGATCTCTGGTTGCGACCCGATACCTTGACCTTTGCTAAATATCACAAACACTTCCGGTTTCGTTGAATTTCGCTCACAGCTTTTGAAATGTTTTAAGTTGCCGATGAAAATGACGTTACACTTGTGGAAGAGAAAAATCATATCAACATAACGTTTCCTTTGTATTGTTTAATATTTAAAACAATGTCGAGGACAAAATAAACACCAAATTTAAAGTGGGTACAATGTTTCGTAGAAACAATGCAGACCCAATTATTCCAACGGCACTGGCTGTTTTCTCAATGATCATTTTGGCCATGTTGAGTGTTTTTCTTGTTAAACTCTTACCAAAGACTAATTTATCAGTTACAAAACAATGTCAATCATAGTAAGCACGCGCAGAAAAATACCAATTTAATGTTTTGAGGTTTCGTCATGGTTAATTGATTTTAATCCTTGATGTCTTATTTTATCTGTGCTTTTGATAAAAAGTACGAAAGCCCAGAAGGGTCATTCGAGATTCGAGATTAAAAAATACGAAATTCGAGATTCAAAATTCGAAATCAAATCATGGATCTGAAAGCCTGTATCCTAGCGACATCAAACTGTTCTAAATAAAGATCATCCGTAAATGCTCTTAACTACAAATAAATGTCATATTGTCAGATAATATGGTAACATAATGGTTAGATTAACTTTGATGAATTACCCCCCCCCCCCCACACACACACACACACACACACACAGTATAAACAATTAAATCAGTGAAAACACTTTGTGCTTCGCGAATCTATGTGAATTTGCGTATACTAGATGTATTCTCCCCCGATACATTTTAACCCGGAGTGTATTCGCCCCATTTATTAAAAATCGGTTCGCGAACAAAGATCTGTTTAGTCTAAATAATGAAAATGGAGTGTGGTTTTAGCTATGAAACGAAATTCATGTTGATGTAAAGGCCCTGTCACACCAAGTTGCGTTCCCACGGCGTGTGCACGGCGTTGTAAAATTCATGGAATCGCCGTAGGATCGCAAGGAAAATTCAGAAAAAATGTACAATTGTATTTAAAAGTTTTACAAGTGGAGATGTCACGGCGTCCTGAGGGCGACCGAGGCGTTCTTACGGAGCTCGCACGACGTGTAACTGCGTTTCCACAGAGTTCTACTTGGCGATTGACCGCGCTCTTGCTGAGTATCCACCGCGCGCTCATAACGTTCTAGAAGTTCTTACCGCGTGTCCACGGCGTGCTCTGCGCGCTGACTGCGTCCACAAGACGTTCTTTACTTCTTTTTAGGTAATGTTAATTTGTACAATTGTATGGAAAACAAACAAGAATTTACAACTAGTAAATAAATGAAAAAAATTGTTTTGTTTTGATGAATAGGTACATTGTAACTGAAACGTAACTACTTCTAAATAATTTGTGATGGACTAGGACAAAGCTCTTAGTAGTCAGGTCTACGAAAAAGATCCGTTATTGTTAGAAAACATAGAAAAGATGTGAAAACATCAGAACCAAATGGCATGAATTCCATTTTCCGTGGAAAATATTCCGTAGTAGAACCGTGGAGTTAATCCGTGAATGTGTGACTGGGGCATTAACGATAATTAGATTTTCCGGTGTCAACCGTGGAAAATATTCCGTAGTAGAACCGTGGAGTTGATCCATGAATGTGTGACTGGGGCATGAGATAAACTCAGACAACCAGATTTCCTAAGCATCCAAGGCAGACGATCAAGGTCAATGGACGGTAAAGATTCATTGTCCAGGGACAGAATATGTCACGTGATTTTCTTACAACCAATGAAAATTACAAAAATAATTGTTTTATATACGTTAGTTACGCACTAATGTGTCTTAATTAATAGCATGTACAGTGCCCTAGCAACTTGATCAATGCTATAATAATAGCTGACTTATATGGTACTGTATAGCGTACATAAATAAATTATAGAATATTTATTAATTAAAAAATATATATTTGATTTAATGTTTGCAATATTTTCACTTAATAGTATATAGGTGATGAATGGCCCTCGAGTGTTTTTATATGGCACTAGAAAAAGTACAAAGTCCTCTATGATTCGTATAATATTATAACTTGATAGAAAGAGGTGATATAAGGAAGGAAACATTTAAACTGTGTCTAATTTGTTATACATAATAAGATATACTGGTACAGTACCTGTATCGGAAAGGTCTTGATTACTGGTGTATTATTCGTTGTTATCATGATACATTTTGGCAGGTTTTGAGTGATCATAAGTAATGATTACATTTTGTGTTAAAATATTTTCGTTGAGATCAACGCAAAATGTAATATTGCAAAACTTTATAAATATGTATCGGGGGATGTATTCTTATTTCTTGGAGTCTAAAGAACATACATTTACAGTATTAAAATATCAAAATGAAATTGTTAGATCTATGATTGTAGTCATTCTTTTCCTTTCCCGTTCATTCTTTTCTAGTTCGTCTTGGTTGATCTAATGATGTGAAATGTTATCAAAATTCAAGTCATGATGACAGGATGAGCCTGTTTTATCCATCTAACTGAATGATAACTGGAATGTCGGGCAATGTTAGGGGTTACTAAATAGCACAGCTACGTTTGATTGCACGCACAAATTGCCTGTAGACATCTATATAAATGTACCAGTCCATGAAAAAAAAATAATCAAAATAAACCACAATCGATGAAGGATGATGATTTCAACGAAAAAAGTCGTTTAAAATATTCATTTCATAATGTACCATTCCTTGTAAATCAATCTAAATTAGTGCAGGGAATTGCAGTAAAAGAGTTCTCTGAATTTTAAGTAAAACACAATATGTTTTTCTGTATAAAATATTGATTTATAATG
>WFKH01011581.1:3611405-3632085 GCA_016163765.1 Magallana hongkongensis | reverse complement strand
CAAAATTGATGCACTGCCAGGGAATTGCAATTAAAGAATTCCCTAAATTCTACGTAAAACAAAAAATTAATGTGTTTTCTTTATTGAATATTAACTTTAAAATGTAACAGCCCGTGTAAATCAATCTAAATTGGTGCAGGGAATTGCAGTAAAAGAGTTCTCTGAATTTTAAGCAAAACACAATATGTTTTTCTGTATAAAATATTCATTAATGTACCATTCTATGTAAATCAATCAAAATTGATGCACTGCCAGGGAATTGCAATTAAGCAATTCCCTAAACTCTGAGTACAACAAAACAATTAATGTGTTTTTCTTTATAAAATACTAATTTTAAATGTAACAGCCCGTGTAAATCAATCTAAATTGGTAAATTGATAATTATTATCAGTTACGAAAAGTTAAAAAATTCACATTATTTTATTTCGTAATTTTCAAATTATTCTTTTTATCTGAGTAAACACTTGAAAGTTTTGTTGAGTGTAAAGTCAGATTCAATGATAAAAACCCGCGCACACAAAAGCAACAAATATGACTTGATAAGTCACATGCAGAAGACATCGCGCTGCCGACGACATCAGCAGTATCAACATCGATTCTATATGTCGCCGCCAATTGTTGTTCTCTACTTTTAATAAAAAGAAACAAATATTAACCACGCCAAAGTGTCACACATTCGATCTTCCATCCCGATGCACAAACTCATATTTATAGACAATTTATATAGAGGCTTTGTCGACATCTGTTAGAATTATGCTTTTGCATTCGATATGAACGACATTTAAAGGCGGAGGTATTTAATGGTCATTACTAATTACTGATTATTAAATTAATAGTGAATATTTACACATTTGTGATTATTAAACTATGTAATAATCTAAAATTATTTTAAAGTAGACAGCTGATAGAACAAGAATTCATATAGTCTTATTATACTTCATATAAATTAATATTCCGCAAGCAAGAGTAAGCCTGTTAATAAAAGAGAAAATATATTCAATTTATTATATCTTTATTTAATCATAACAATTCATTGTTTACAAGACATAACGACTGCAATATATATATAACAAAAGCCAGTCCCTGAACAACATTACTCAGTAACTGAAACACAACCTGGTCACTAAACAACATAAATACTTCCTTATTTAACATATCCCAGTAACTGAACAACATAGCCCAGTCACTGAGAAAAACAAACACTTAAGGTCTCCGATAAACATAAACCGGTCTTTGAACAACATAACCTGGTAACAGAACAACATAAACTGGTCACTAGAAACAAAACCCAATCACGGAACAACATAACCCCAGTCAATGAGAAATTCAACACAGTCACTTAATAACGTAACCTAGACAACATAACCCAGTCTTTGAGAAACAAAACCCGGTCATTGTATAACATAACCCTGTCACTGAGAAACATAATCCTGTCTCTGTATAACATAATCCAGTCAATAGGAAACAAAATCCAGTCACTGAGGAACATAAAGATAATTGGCAGACAATTACATGTGTGACCGGTCAGCAGAGGATGCTCACTCCTCCATGGCACCTGATCCTACCTCTATCTTGGAGGTCCGTGTTGCTCTGCTTTGAATTTGTATTTCGTTTTATGGATTTTTGAGATGATTGACGGTTTGTTATTGTCATTTTTTTTTCATGTAAAAAGTTGTAAAAATATCACTTGATCCATAACAAATGATTAACTTTTCTCAGTATTTTGATTTTACTTTTATACAAAATATGAAGAAAAAAAACCAGATAATATATGTTAACAATTTGTAAACTAATTAAATATTGTAAAATATTTCATATTGATTGATGAAAAACAATCTCTCAGATATTAACAACTCTCCAAACTCAAATGAAACCAAAGATGCTATTTCATAGGGTATAAAAGTTCTTCAGCCTCTCTATATGGAAGGTCTTTAACAATGGAGGCGAAGATGACTCTTGCTTCTACAAGCAACACGTCCTTGAAGTATCGCACTCCTTCATTCAACTTTTGCCAGGTCTGTAATAGAATGACAAAATTATACAACAGTCTATAAAGATGAACTATAAAAAGATATAGAATATAAAAAGTGCCAACATTAATTTACTTGTTGCAAAGAGGTAGACACAAAATGACTTTTTGTTTTCTATATCATAGGCAAGTATAAACTATCATACCCATCCTCAAGTGTTGTCATTAACTTCTCATTCCTGCAATTTTTCAGGCTGAGGTAATATCCTGGGGGACTGAAGAGACCACTAAAATAAAAAAAGGATAAAAAAAACCACTATGTACATTTATGAAGGCAACGTCTATCAAATGAAGGCCTTCACCACTTTTCTCTTAATAAGCAGTTGTATATTTCAATGTTTTCATATTACTTAAATGTCTAAAAAAAATATATAAATTAAAAAAAACATGCCTAAATTAAGAGAGTGTGGATAAAATCAAGGTGAACTTAAAAAATTCAAAATTGGTAAAGTTCAGGAGATGATTAAATCTCTTATGGTAAGCATATATAGCTCATTTACAAAGCAAATTAAATTGCGACAAATACTTACATGATTGTTTTTGGTTTGAACAAGGCAAATTCTTGCAAAACAAGGGCACTAATTTCTGCAAAACTCTATGGTAAGGAAAAATAAGTTAATTTATTTTTCTTTTCATTTTGAAACATGATGCAATGTACATACATGTATATAAAAAAAACTTCAATACAGAACTAACAAGTATTCCTTCTAAAGGAATGATCAGCATGTAATATATCATTGGCAAGCTCTCTAAATGTAAGGCGAAAGCATTACGGTACATGCAATAAACATGATAAATAGGATTTATCCCAACATTTTGTCGATTTCCAAAATAGCAAGCAAGAATAAACTTTTTTCTTAGTAAGCAAATTGTACTTCCGGTTAATATTCTTACGCGTGTAAAGAAAAACATGATTTTATCATCATGTAGGCGTGTAGACGTTTTACTATCAAGGCAAACACATTAGAAAACTGGTTTGTTTGTTTTTTTGTAATTTACACGTAATTAAGGATTTACATGAAGCTGTCACTGCATAGTAAAAAAAAGTAATGCAAGGCGGGCGCAATGCGTGCACAAATAGTTAAATTTGCCAGATGCCTGATATGGACAAAAAGTCATGCCTTAAAACATTCTCCATTATTAAACTTGAATATAAGCAAATGCAAAACTATGTAAAATACACTCTGTGTGTGTGTATGTGTGTGTGTGTGTGTGTGTATATATATATATATATATATATATATATATATATATATGTCTGTATGTGTGTGTAAGCTAGCTACCTTTTTAGAGAAAAGTTTGATTCTTTCTTTCTTCCATTCCTTTAAAAGAGTTATAATGTTGTGGTCTGTGAGATCATTTCTGTCAATCCACCGCAGATGTCTCCAGTGTGCTCATAACACCTGTAATACAAGACACTTAGTTAATTTAAAATATTGAAAACATTTTATTATTGAAACAGTTACGGTTACGTTATAAAAAACATCATATGATATTTTATTTTATTGCCATAAAAATGATATGGAGATGACATTATTTTGGCTTCTTTCATTGTTTATCATTTGATTACCTCTTGTCACCCTCCTCTAATTCCATTATTTCCTTCAGCTTAGCTTTGACGTGTGTTGAAAACTATTAAAAAATTTTGAATACCGGTAATGTAATATAAAAATAAATGAAATCTTTTTTTTCTGAAAATCAGTCTGCACTGAAAAAGTAAGTTATAGAACTCTTTTAAACATTTTCTTGATTGCTGAGCTTTTGTGCGTGTGCGTGTGTGTGTGTGTGTGTGTACATGTTGATCCAGATACATGCACATCACACCATCACTCCCAAGGTTATGAGATTAATTAATTACCAAGGTTGCTTTATTGTGGCCTAGTATGTTTCCTGTTCCCTTGCTGATGGGAAGATCCTTACTTGGCCATTCGCACAAAATGCTGACCAGCTTCATGGACTGTTCAGTCTATTTATAAACAAAAAATCAGATTAATCCTACTGAACTGCATGTAATTTAACATCTTTACCTGTATGTAAATATATAGTTTAAAGAAAGTAGGATGGTCATCAGAAATACTCATAAGGACATTTAATGACTGACAGATGATATATAATTAAATTATTAGATCGAGCCCATAGGGAATTTACTGACCATGCACGTATAAACCATATAAGGACAACTACAAACCATGTTACAATTATATCTTACAGACTGCCTTTGCATAGATGTATAATGGAATATACATGGTCTCCCCATGACTCCTGTTAGCAAATAATTTCTTTACAAATTTTCAGGAGGTAAGTAACATGATAATATTGATCATAACTGTACAGTGATACTTACTTCAGCATTTACACTCTTGTGCAACCAATCTGTTCTAAAGCCTTCTAGTAAAAGGAAAAATATTATGAAACGTGGTAAATGATTTAAGATTTTTTTTTGTAATACATGTACCTTAAGGATCCTTTACAACCGTGACTTCTTTTTTTTTTTTGACAGTAGTCAGAACATGGCAATTTTGACATATCGTGAAACAGTTTATATTGACAAATTTTGGTGTCTATCTCTCTGGCACAATGGGTGTAGCTTAGTTCTATCAACCAACAGGTCCCGAGCTCGAATACTCCAGAGAATTTTTTTTATGAAGAGCAGTAAAATTTTTAAAAGTTTATTTTTCCCCCCAAAAAGGGTTTTTTGGGGGTCATTTTCAAGTCGAACACATGCTAAAAATCCATATCTTTAAGTAATGTAGAAGAATGGGCTTGTATACAGAACTTTTCCCAGGTGGATGGAGAACCCTTAATACAGCAATGTGCGAAATACAAGGGTCCCAATGTATAGTAAAATTTAAACCAAAATCATATGCGAAAACTTTAGAAATGCCATGCTCTAAAGATTTTAGTAGCTTTTAACATATCTTCATAAAGATAAACGTGCATTACAAAATATATACTACTAGTATTAAGTACATGTACACATTGCATATATTTTTAAAATCTTTAAAAAGAATATCAGTCTACAAGTATATATTTTCCAGATAATTCTAGTACCATATAATTACACAATCATATAATAAATGACTATGTTGATGAATTAACTTTTAAAATTTGTATTTTTCTTACCTTAAATACACACTCATTCATTTTTTCTTGCTTTGGGAAATCTTCACTTCCCTCCTAAAAATAGCATGATTTGTTAATAAATTAAGAAGACTGTTAATGAAATGATCTCATTTATTGAAAAGAAATTGCTATCTGCGTATTACTTACTGTAAAAGCTGTAGAGCTCTCTCAAACGCCTCAACTTTGAATAAGGCAAATATCTAAAATTTAAGAGATATTTTTAGTTACAAAAATGAAACTCACAGACTGTATATATAATCACATGATTCCAAAAATAATGCATATGCATGTTAACATTAACCAAATTTCTAAAACTAAGGTAATTCAATGCAAAAGGAATATAATTATAATGAAAAACAAAAATGCATACATGTAAATTGCAAATCAAATGGTTGTATTCAACATGTATTTGCTAAATATATCATTATTAGTATAACTGATGCAACAATTTTAGTATGAAACTTTCATGCATAAGGATACATGTTGATGAATCTTGGGAATTCTAAAAGATTCCTATTTATAAACATAGCAAAGACTAGAGTCTTCATTGTTTGCTTGTAACTGCATAAATCAAACTGCTAAACTTATTGCACTTGCAACAAAATATCTAAACTAAGAACTTGTCTACATGTATTTCAAAGCACATGCTGAACTTTCGTGTACCTTCCTCTAATATCTGAATATAAGAAAGATGATCTCTGCAACAAAATATCTAAACTAAGAACTTGTCTACATGTATTTCAAAGCACATGCTGAACTTCCGTGTACCTTCCTCTAATATCTGAATATAAGAAAGATGATCTCTTTCTTTTCTGAAAAGTAGTAAGTATGAAAATGATGAAATTAAAATGTTGTTTGTTCTCCTTTTTAATTACCCACACATTTTGCAACTGACAATACACTTGTTATCTTGTTTAAAAGAATACTGGCTCAGTGGGACAACCAACTTTGCTCATTTAAATGCCAAAGACATCAATTAACACTCAGGTATTCATAACTTAAGTTCTGTGAGAAAAAAAATGTTTAAAACCTCAATGACAACACCAGTGATTTTATGCCTGAATATTAAAATATTTTTACCTTTTTTTTGGGTCTTTCCTCAAATCATAATTTGCAGAGGTCTTAAAAAATTGACCTGTAATATTAAATTATGAACTATTGTGAATTGGAAAACAACTTAATAAATAAATTTACCCTAAGAACACCCCTTTCAACCAATTTACCATTTTTAGTAACTTAAATATTACATGACTGCAAATTAGTGTTACCTATTTAATAGATTTTAATACACGAGGCCAATGGACCACATTGCTCCTCTGAGTTAATTATCTATCACAGTAGAGAGAGAAAGACCGAATACAAGTTAAAATGGTACAATTTTATACTGATCAACATCAGAAAAATTGTTAACAACACTTAAACAGTAACGTAAACATCTTCAATCTATAAAATTAATGGAAAAGAGTTGCAATCCAGATTTTGTACAGTAGTTTGGTTTTATTTATTTATTGACAGTTATTAAAAAATATTACCAATGATTCGTTTGTAGTCGTTTCTTTTGTGGAACAATGGCTGCAGTTGCAATCGAAATCATCTGTTGATAAACAGGATGGAAAATAAATCAATACAATGTGATGAAATGGTACTTTAAGAATTTTACTAAGAAATAAATAAGATTATAATATAAGTGTGTGTTATCTAATTGCAAGACAATTACCACTGTTTTTTAACAGGACCTGTCCGATGTTTCCCTCGCTCGCATCATTTCACCTATTTGAATATCAATATCCAAATCCTCATCTTGAAGCAAACACTCTAGAAACTACAAAATTAATGAAATCAACTGTTTCAATTTCACAAAATGTAAATAGTTTTTAAAGTCTATCAGAAAAAGATGTACTACATAATTTGTGCATGGATTTGTATAAAGCTTACTGCCGCTTTTATATACCATACCTGTTTTAATTAAATTGCCAAACAATCACTGATCCTTTCTTAAAATGATCTTTTAAAAAGCAACTTTAAAGCAATGCCAAATTAGTTATTTTAAGGAGCAAGCAAAATATAAAACTAAATATAGTTGAACTTTGATATCTCGAACACTGATATCTTGAATACGATGGATATGTCAAAGCGATTTGTCCTATAAATCACTTATTTTTTAAGTATTTTACATGCGATATCTCGGATACTCGGATATCTCGAAGTTTTTAAACAGTCCCATCGAGTTCGAGATAACAAACGTTGACTGTACAAAGTCATGTACAAAGTAACAGCTACCACCTTCAATACTATAACTCCACAGGATGTAGAATCTCTCTGACGTGGATGTTTTTTTGGGTGAACAAACCACTTTGTGGTGGATTCCTCTATGCCCAAATTTTCTCTTCCAAATAAAAACTCTCTGAAATAGTAAATATAAAGAAGTAATGGATAATAAAAAAATAACAATAAAATAAGTTAAATCCTTCTTCGTGCCATGAAGGCGCACAAGGCCGGTGCGTATCCCCGGTTTTCGTGGTGCTAAGCGGATGAGAGTCATTGACTCCCCCTGAATGGGACACCAGTCTATCGCAGGTTAACCCCCAGCGTAAGCCGATACACAATTTCAGCTGGGTGGACTGAGACAATGTATATAAAGTGCCTTGTCTAAGTTCACAACACACAACATCAAGTGACCACAGCGGGGTTTGAACCAGCGACCTTTTGGTTACTGGCCTAACGCCCATGACCACTGAGCCATGTGCTCCACAATAAAATATTTCAAAGATATATAAGAAAATATAAAAACTTACTTCCATTTCTCATCAACACGTCTGAGCCTTTGGTATGACTCTCCTAATGGGTTGATGTAAAACAACAATTTATTCTTGGGTTCCACATACTGAAATAGAAAATTGACCCTGGAACCACATTTTTCAAGAATCTGTACTTTATATGAAATTCATATTAGAACCTTTTATCCCTACAAATATAAAAGAAATACACTTGATGGTTTTTGAGAAATCACCTGCATAAAATTTTGTTGAAAAAAATGATAAAAAAAAAATTAGAAAGAATAGAATCAGTATAAGGTCTTCCAGAAGAGGGAAGACTTTAATATAAAGTATAAACGACACATTAATTACAAATTCCGATATAGTGCGGTTTAAAAAATACTTACTATTAGAGTCCAATGACAGGAACCTTCATTTAGGGCACCATAAATAACATCATATTCATCCAACTTGGGCACCTATTACACAAAACTATATGTACATGTATGTGCATATGTTAATCAAAACATAACTTGTAGATCGACACCATTTCAATATAAACAATTTATTAAAACAGATATATTATATATGTGTGTGTATCAATGTGCCAAAGCTATAGTTATTGTAATAAGCCTCTCATTAAAAAGTTAATTGGATAATTCTAATGATGAAACCATGCAGTGCTTTTAATATTCTGATCACTAAAATATCTTGCCTCTGTAAGGTAGTTATGCGATTCTGCATTCCCTTGAAATATTGCTGTCATAATAGTGCAATTGACTTGATATATCCTCTTGCTCTGGAATACACATGATATTTTGATTTTTAATACATTTTAATTTCATAGACAGTATTGTTAATACATTGTATATGATACGTACAACTTTGTTAAAGATAGTGTTTAAAACTCATCACATAACTAGCTAGACATTTACAGCTTAATTGAAGCTTGCAAAAGGTGCCTATTTCAGCAAAAGATGCAACAATATGCTTACAACCTCAATCTTAGGACAAAAAATATACATATAAATTATATACCTCATGAGAAGCAGCAGCAGATACATATATGCGCGTCAAGGACCTTAAAAAAATTTAAGAACAAGTGAAAAGCTGTCAATGTGACAGCAAACCGGGTTTTCTTTTATGTGAACTGTATCCATAATCCATGTCAACCCTGAATTGATGAACACTACCTACCATATCCAAAGAAATAGAGTACCCATATGCAATATTTTGCCCAAAAAATGACTGAGTTCAAAAGCTGATATTTTTTCATAAATTATCAGAAATCAAAATTCTAGCAATATCCACACCTTTGATATATGTACAATTGATCTGAAAAAGAACAACTTCCTATCTTGATAACTGTAGGAGGAGTTATCCGTACAATAAGGGTACCCTATATGAAATATTTTGCCAAAAAATGACGAAGTTCAAAAGCTGGTATTTTTTTTCATTAATTATAAGAAATCAAAATCCTAGCAATATGCACATTTCTGATATATGTACAATTGATCTGCAAAAGAACAACTTCCTATATTTAAAACTGTAGAAGAAGTTATCCGTACAATAAGGGTACCCTATATGCAATATTTTGCCAAAAAATGACTAAGTTCAAAAGCTGGTATTTTTTTCATAAATATCAGAAATCAAAATCCTAGCAATATGTACACCTCTGATATATGTACAATTGATCTGTAAAACAACAACTTCCTATCTTGAAAACTGTAGGAGGAGTTATCCGTACAATAAGGGTACCCTTTTGGCAGCCGCCCGCCCGCCCGCCATTTTCACCATTTCATTTTCCGTTGCAAAACCCGGATAAAAATTAATATCCTTATAACTAAGGTACTCATAAAATACCGTCTTGCTGCATCTTTTAAAATAGAAGGATAACGAAGAAAGTTAGTAAGTTACAAGCAATGAAAGGAATTATACCTCATCTGGAAGCATTGTTTTCAAACAATGGAAAGATCTGTCACTTAATTTGTAGTGACCTATTTTACTACACAGGTGTCCAACTGGCTTTTCTATCCACAAGCTTTGAACTGCTTGAAGCAAAATTGGTGCATGATGAAGGTCATACTCAATTTATTACAACTTTTAAGTCTCTTTCAAGTAAAAATTGGTTAAAGTCAAACAAAAATAAGAATAAACTACAATTAATTTATTGAGATGACAAACTTGTTACGGTAATATCATTTCTCTACTTAAGCTATATAATACTAAAAATTCTAAGATTAGTTTGAAACATTTAACATAAAAAACATGTGACTTGTATTTAACATGCTATCTTCACAAATATTTACTTTTTTAAAAAATGGGGGGGGGGGATTCCCTAAGGTTTTACATGTATTAACACACCTTTGTTTTTACTCATTGAGTTCTCTTTATTTTTAAATTCCCCATCTTCCGGACTGTTATTAGCAGTCCAACTCTCAGAACTTGTTTCTGGCTTCTATATATACAAGTAAAGTACAAAGTACAATATCTAAGACAATAATTAATTTTATCCTGCAACTACCCCTTGCATTGACCGAATAAAGGCAACCCAATAAACCAAAGCTATTTTCGGTCAATGCCCTAATATAGCCTCGTGCATTTAACCGACATTCAATGCATTGTGACGTCATCTTTCTTGCTTCGTTTACGCCATGGCATCATGGTTTCAACTGCAGATATGTAACAAAATTTGTCGAAAAAAGCTCATATGAGGCGTAAAATGTGCTTTTATGTTGCAGGATAAACAAAATACACAATAACTGTCTTGAAATATAAGCGATATTTGGGCTCGGGTCGAAAACGTGAAGAGGGCTTGGCAAGCCTCGCCCTCTGTCACGTTTTCTTACCCTCACCGAACACAAACACAACTCGTTGGATAAAAATCATAATTATACCATCGCAAATCAGGAGAGATCTTATATGTATTTGATTATTTTAAAATACGTAAATTTCTTACAAGATGTATATCTTTCGTAAGGCACATCTTGCAAATAAAATATCCTCTGGACATATTCTCATATCCAATACAGGCTTCAGTTCTGTGGAATGTTTTTGTGCACTTTCCACAAGCAATCTGAAGAAAAATTCAAGAGCTCATTAGTTACTGTGGCATATTACATAAATATTTCACTCAACATGCATTTTTCACCTACAATACATACCAGTTTATCCTGATTTGTAGTGAATCCACAAGAAGGACAAAAATCTGTTTGATATCCTAGGAAAAATGTTTAAGACTCAAGATTTAACATTAGCAAGGGAAAGATAACGATATAATTTTACAAATGACAATCTTAATATTACAGATCAATTAAAAAAAAAAGGGAAATAGTCATCACAGTTTTTTTTTTGGGGGGGGGGGGTTGATAACTATATTCTAAAAACCATAATTCATAATTTCTTGGTTGTCTATACATATTCCCTTTCCTGATATGAAAGGGAAATCTCTAAATTTGCTTATAGTTTTAGTTTTTAGTTAAATGGTACCTAAGTAGGCATCTTATTCACACCATTAAACATCATACGAGCTGATGCAATTTTTTCTCTTGCACTATGAAGCTCAGATATAGCGATGTTGGTGATTGGCTCCTCGCTAAAATATATTTCAGCAATCTGAAAAAAATAATATATATTGCATACATGTGAAAAAAGATCAAATCAGTTATTGATAGCAATAAAGTTTTTATTTAAAAAAGATGAAATAAATAGAAGAAATTAAAATGAAAGGTTACGTAAAATAACACTGAAAAATCAGTATCAGACATTATATAAATGCATGCTTTTCTTGTTTGGACATCAAAACACACCATCAGGCAGTATACCCCACAATTGTAACTGTCTTCCTGTTTAGAGTAAGCCATTGTGTGGACAGTCCATTCTTTAATTTCCACCTCATTGTACACCAAGATCCTCTCATTTGTGTACAAACTGTAAAATAATAAAATAATCTAGGTTGTGCAAGTCAATGAATCCCTAAAAATAGACATCAAACAAAAATTACTTGATAATAGAAGAATGATGAAAGAAACCAACCGGGTGCAGCCTTTAAATAAGAGTACTGCAACAATCGTACATGTTTACAAGCAAACACTTACCATCAGTTTCTTTGAATTTCTTCAATCTCTTTTTTTCTCTCCACCATTGGTTTGTAGTATTTAATAATACCCTCTTCAGGATTTACTATCTATATAATCAAATACCTGTGCTTTTAAAACTTTAAAGTATAGCGAGAGGTTTCATTTGAAATTTAACTGCAAATTCTTAATTTTTTTTTTATTTTTTACCTAATATATCTTGAAAATGTTTTTATACTTGAATGAATATATGAAAATTATGTACCACAAGTGTCCAATGTCTGTTTTGACAAATAGCTCCAAGTATTGCTGAATATCCATAGAGTTTCAAATGTTACAGGCAAAATTTGATATTCATAAAGTTGATTACGGTAGTTTCCAATATAGAAGAAATTGTTTCAGATTAAATGTATAAACTTCATAATAATGACAACTGAAATTCTCATTTATCACTACCTTTCTATGGCAATTATTCACAGAGAAGGTTCCGCTCACAATTTGGGTCATAGTCTGTGATGAATACATGGTAATTTTGTTGCCTTTCTCAATTTCTTTTTGAACAATCAAAGACAAATAAGCATCCATAACATGCAATAAGATTTGTTATATCAGAACTGTAAACCAACTTTTGTACACAACATCTTTATTTCACGATTGACCTGAGATCAATTGGTTTGAGTAAATCAATTAACTTTTGCAACCAAGCCTTTATCCACATAGTGAGAAATATTCATTACAATGAGGCTCTTTCAAACCTCAAAAAAATTTCTCGCACTCACAAGTTTATTTACAGTATTCTTAAACACAAGAATATACCATAGCATAACAAAGTGTATCAGAATTTGTGTCACTCATTTCACAGTAAATCATATCATGTAATAATACAAAAAATGTCTACCTGATCTGTCAACCAGTTTATGCCACAAAGTGACTGCAAGTCATTGTCTGTAACATTAAAAGATGACTTTTCCTATGATGTATCTAGTTTCATTTTCAATCTCCCAAACTTTCTTCACCTCCTTAATTCAATGCTGTAATGGTTAAGAATCCATAATTCACAATCCATTACCAATTCAATTTATTTCCTATTCTCTCTTATAACTGTCAATCAGTACCATAATGTATTTACCTTGATTGGTGTTCATTATAAATATCTTTTCCCTTTTGCCCTCTTCCTGTACATAACCAGAAAAATGAACAGTCTTCTTTTTTTATAGCTGGGTTCACTAGAGGATTTTTTTACATCTTGAATAAAACAAAGCAACTGATGACTCTTAATGGATCAATATTCCTATTAACAACTTTAGACAAGTACTTTTTTAACAATAATGATTTGACAATCATAAATTGTAAGTTGTGGATATTAAAACAAGAAATTGTTCTTGAGTATTATCATTGAACCATGATTCTTTATTGTTCATATTTTGACCTACCATTACTTTCCCTGAGGAGGTCATCTACACCCTTTGAGGAATAATGAAACTTCATTTTTTCGGCAGAGATACCATGTCTCCCAACACCCTTTTTCTTCTTTGAAAGAGACAGCCGCTTTATGTTCAAAGATTTAGTTGAAATGTGGTCATCTCTTATTCTGGGTACGTCTTCCAAAATAAGCTCTGATGCATCAGCATTTAGAGACAAATTGTGTTTTAGAACATCAATGTTTAGATGCAAATTTTGACACACTTCCTGTAAAATGTTAATATCTTTGCAGTTAATATATGAATAGTCTTTAATTATTTGACAGTAGCTACTTATGTTGGAACGAAGTTTTGAAATTTTGGATTTACTAGGAATGCTAATGTCTTGAATTTTTGAATTTTCTTCCATGGCAATTCCCATTTTTGGTTGGTCAATGTCTAACTGATTGATTTCCTCTTCATGATTTTGAATTGGGAAAGAGTTGAATTCCATCAAAACATCGTTATCAAGAGTAAGAAATGGATTATTTCTGTACTCCTCTAGTAGTTGTTCCCAATGCCAGCCATCTATGTGTCTGAATATAGCACAAAAGTACTTGCAAACCATGTGATGTTTTGCCGGGCCAGTCATCACAATCACCGGATGGTACAGGGAATTCTGTTGAAGAAAAGTTCAGGCTGTAAACCTGCGAGCTTCCAGGGGTTTGGCTTTTCACAAGAAAATGTCCATCATCTAGTTGATCAATTTCATCTGGTGTTATATTGATAGACTCTTCTCATCTTCTGAAACAATGCTTGACTACATTTGTTGGTCTGTTTCTCAAAAAATCTGGGATACATGCACTGTATGTCTTTGCTTCTTCTGCGGCTGACAGATTTTGTCTCACATACCTGAAATAACTCTCTTTTGTTGTTAAAATAATTGATATTAAAGCTTTACACATGCATTTAAACTTAATGCAATCTTTTTTAATTGTTTGCATTACAATTTTTTCATTATATAAATTCATAACTCCTACAAAATTTACTCTATAAAATGTTATCTACCTTTGGTAAGTATCATGGAGAAAATCATTCCACAGAACAGTAAGAAGATGGCAGAGGGACCTCGCCTTTTTGGTGTCCAAATACTCATATTTTAAAGACTTATTTTGTCTCTCTACACCATTGTTAGTATTTATAGATGTATTAAATCTTTTGTGATGAAATGCTTGAGCCTATCTTTAAAAATGTCATATCAATTCTGCATCCATTTTGTCAAGTAAAATAGTAAATTAAAAATTTCAAAAACAAAAAAGTTTCATTAATCTCTTTACCTTGTGTTTGTTCAGCCACCATTCATCTTCTAAATCTATTGTTGGCTTTCCTAAACTGACTTTCCGTAGTGATCGTAAAAATAATGTCAAGTTATGTCAATGTTTCAAAGTTTTTTTAATCTGAAAATTTCTGGTATCGTGTTCATTGCAGTTGGGTGCAATACTGCTAGCATTAGATTAATTTCATATACAAGTTCATCTGTTTACAACAATGTTATTAACAAATATACACAAAGAGTGAAATACATAAAAAAAAATACCAAACATATATACAGTAGTTATTATTTTATAAAATCCATAAATTTCTCTACCTATGGCCATATATATTCACCATTTGTTCAAAGTTACCTGTAATTTGGTTTTTGCTATCTCAAACTCTTCAACAGTTTTTGATCTTGCAATGGATCGCAGCAAAATTAAGACTTCAGCTTTGTCCTTTCCAACATCATTGTGAGTAGCTTTCAGCCATTGTTCCCATGCTTGATCCCGATGGAAATCACATTTTTTTTTTACTCTGGCTTTCTGATACATATTTTCCAGTATAATTTATTCCACAAATATTTCCTTTTTAAAATGTCACTCACGGTGTGCACATATACTTTATAGTGTTAACCACAATAATGATTCTGATTTTACAAAAAATAATTTCTATTATCATAGATCCAATAATGCATATTCATTTGTTAAAAATTGTTATGATCTAAATAAACATACCTGTAAACATAGATTCAATGGCGCTTATTTCTTCTTCAGCATAATCACACGTGAAATATGCCGGCTTCCAATCTGGATTCCAAGCTTTAATAATTGATAATGCTTCCTTAATTGAAAAACTGTCCTCTGTTTTCAAGATAATTTAATGTTGCAACTGTCAAGTAATTAACATTGGATGGTACACAGAGGAATTACAATGGCAGGGAATACTTAGTGGTCCGATAAGTAGCACCAAGCAGACAAATCTCATTGCCGTATCTCTTTAAGAGCTGTCTCTGCCATGGAGTTTGGTGAACATATAGGAATTTGTTGAGAGCCGTGTTTTGTCTTCCATTTCTTATTATAAATTCTTCATCAAGAAACACGTTCTCATCGGGAACATCAATATCACTATCTAAAAATTATGTTTGATACATATATATTTTTGTCATTGTAATCACTTCTTGCATTTATTTAATTGAATTATCATGATTCTAAAATTCACAATATAAGTTTTACCTGGTTCCTGGTCCTTTTTTATTCTGATATAAAATCTTTCATTTGGGTGCAGCTTTTTTTGTTCTTCAACCATATCAACAACTGATTTCTGGTAAAATTAAATAGAGAGAAAGTGTGTATGCCATGTAAAATGGGTACATTGAGTTTGTCTGTTTAGTTTTTAAAAAATAATCTGCAATTTTGTGTAATTATACCTGGTCAACACGGCTATCTCTCAGTTTCAAAAACTGTGCTGTCATATGATTGTATATATCCTTCAGTGATGGCCAGAATATTTTATTATGCTTTGGTGGCATAGGAGCATTGTTAAAAATGTACTGTCTAAAAAACACCTGCAAAAGCAATTTCATTTTTAAGGTACTAGTAACCCCATGTTCAGTTACAACTTTCTTCATGTAATCGGAAAGCCGTTTGTCCATTGGCTGGAGGATACTGGATGCCTGGTTAATAAAATTATGGCAGAGGATTATTTTTTTTTTAGAAGTAGATCAAAATTTCAGAAGTCAGGCCATTAAATAAAAAAAGTTGGACACAAAATAGATCTTTTCACAGGGAAAACTTAAATGCAAGATAAAAGCCATAGCATGGATATATTTTATCATTTTTAAGAGTCACAATAGTACAGGTATATAGATTAAAATTTTACATTTAAACTTTAACAATCACTCAAAATAACGAATTGTTGATACTCAATGGTCTTAAGAGGGCTCCATGGACGCTGCCATTTTTGGAATATTTTAATCTCCTTAATATTAACATAGAAGAGCTCTATATATATAAAGATTTATGAAAATGATCAAATTTCAAGAGATAAAATATTTAGAAAGTTTCTTAAGCAAATGATAGTTTATAGCTAAACAAATCATATCTTAAGATTTAAAGAAGATCTGATGATTTATTTGTTAACAACCCAGCCTCCTTAAATACGCATTCAAAATAAAAGTACCAATTTGTTTGCTTACCTCTCCTTTCAGGTGGTTTCTATGGTCTTTAACCTCAGGAAACTGAACATAAAAACGATGTTCTATATTCTTTACAGGCCTGATTCTTAACTCTTCTTTAAGATTTGCTACAATTTTCTTTTGATGGTGAGGAGTACATGTTGTGTTTTCTTCTCCTGAAAGCTTTTAATAAAATTGTATATTGTATTTCTTTAAAATATTACGACTGAGACCAATACATTAGAAAGTAATCTTTACATTGATATTCAGATAAATTACCTGGAACATGTACCTTAATTCTTTACTATTATTTTTAAGCAGTAAAATATTCATAAATCTTTATAAGAATACTAAATATCTTTTACATATAACATGTAAATGTAATAGGATCAGAAGTCTATGGTGCAAACTAAAACATACTGAATAGCTTAAAAACTTCACAATATGCCGAATTTTAATGCGAACCAGGCAAGCTTTCTTCTTACTGTTTTGCACCAACCGGCGCTTAGGTTTGTATGTGTGATCACACTAAAAGAAATGAAGAATATAATGATATAAATATAAAAAAAAATATATGGTATGTTTCTCAGTGACCGGGTTATGTTTCTCAGTGACAGGGTTATGTTATACAGGGACTGGGTTATGTTATATAGCGACCAGGTTTGGTTTCTCAGTGACCGGGTTATGCTTAATCGATGTTTGCTTCATTTACAAGAAAAATATTAAAAATGTATACTTGCATCGGACTTTTACACAACAATAACTGTTAAAACAGGAAAGTATCTTTATTTAAGTTTTTAATAATGGAGAACAAGAATGGTTGACAACAAAGTAAAAAAAAAACAAAAAAATGCTCAAATCTTCAATTTTATCGCATTTTAAAAATATCTGACCTGAGAAAACTCTACGACCGGACAAAAATTTTTGAAGAGGGTGATATCTTTAAGAAAAAATAACTTCCAGCCGTGAGGTATGCCGGTCCATTAAACTCGAAAAATAAGTGACTTTATCTATCTTTGTCACTCCACTATAAGCCCCCCGAGTAAAATTGACATCCCTGTGTGTGCGTGAGTGCGTGCGTGCGTGCCTAACATTTTTAAAAAGCTCGTTCTCCAAGACTGCTTGTGGCGTAATATCGCGATGCCGTTAGAACTTGATAGAATAATATAGTGGATTTCTTTTTATCTTTTGTTCTATATCTTACCTTACCAGGCAATTCACATACTTATAATTCGATAGTTTAAAATGAGGAAATCGTCGTCTTTAAAA
This sequence comes from Magallana hongkongensis, assembly GCA_016163765.1. Taxonomy (NCBI): domain Eukaryota; kingdom Metazoa; phylum Mollusca; class Bivalvia; order Ostreida; family Ostreidae; genus Magallana; species Magallana hongkongensis. The sequence continues at coordinate 3,613,942 of WFKH01011581.1, read as the reverse complement.
TCACTGAGGGTTTTTTTGCCTTCAGACGTTTTTTTTAATTTCTCAAGTTTCGCTAGATTACATATATAGTTAACGTTACTTCTTGTAAACTGACCATTACGTATTCACGACCTATTCAACAGCCAACTTGCATACTATATGGAAAATGCTACAGCTCATTACGACCATTGATAATATTAACGAGGCCGAGTACAGTTCGAGTACGCACGCTTTGGCGCAGCGTTTCATTTGCATTGTGACGTCATCTTTTTGCTTGGTTGACGCCATGGCGTTTTGGTTTCAACTGCAGATATTCAGCGAAATTTGTCGAAAATAGCTCGTTCGAGGTGTAAAGTTGATATTTTTTTTATTGTAGAATAAACACAAATGTCTTGAAGTATAAGCTATATTTGGACTCGGGTCGAAAACGTGTAGAGAATTCAGCAAGCATAGCCCTCTGTCACGTTTTCTTGCCCCGACTTAATACATGTATTTCAAGACAGTAACCGTGTATTTTGTATTTATGACCCTTAATATGTGATTTTATATATTTTTTATAACTTAAATATGTCTGAATGTTTTAACACTATAAAGATCACCATTTCCGCCTTTTTCAAATAAAAAATAGCCGTTATCTGACAACTTCTGAGAAATTGGGCATACAAATAAAACTTCGATAAGACCCCTGGAACAAACCAAGAGGTAAAAGGGATTTTTTTATTTGATCATTTGATGTCTTTTAGCAATAACCTTCATATGTAGAACAGGAAAAAAACCCTAGGGCAGAAGGTTGAAAAAATGAAAAAAATGTGCAAAATTGATACATTTCAAGCAAATTCCCATAGTGTCCTATGTTAAAAATTAACAAATTTTGAGATGACCCTTTAAACAAACGATGTGGTAAATGTCTGATATTTTTGTTTTAAAATGATAATTATTTCAGAAGAAATTCATGTAAGAAATTTCATTAAAAAATCTAGGGCAGAACAAATTAGACCCGGTCTCGTTAAAATCAATTAAACCAAAACTTTGATACATTATAGCTGATGTATTAGTGAATATAAAGATATTAATTTTGTGTAAATTATGTGATTAATACACTGTATTCAAATGCTAAATTGCAATCATTAACAATCACACTTCTAAATGGGTGTAAACAACTTAAGATTAACTAAAATCACCTTTACCGGCCGCCTAAATTTTGGGTAAATTGTAATAGCTAATCACTCTTCTAGTTACGGACTCAAGTCTAAAAATGTACTTAAGACCTACTTAAGCGCTATCTTAGATTTAAGTACCCTTTATGTTACGAGCCCCTAGTCCTTATATATCTGTTCAGCTATAACTGGTATCGGTAACATGAGATAATTAGGTGTGAAATACGGCGTACTACTCCCTGAATGACAGACTGGCCACGTTTGAAAATTATAACCGGTATTTTAAACAGCGTCAAAATAGTAATATTCAAAAAGAATATTTTGCGTTTTGAATTTTTGCGGATTTTTCTTATCCGCAAATTACCGCAAAAAAAATAGATAATTGCAGAAAATACCCGTTATACAATACTTCAAGTAGTTACTAAGAGGAGGAATACATTGTTACTCTTGTAGCCTAGCCAAGGTCATTCTACATGTAAAATAAGAATGTTTTATTTAGAAGTCCGTGCAACCTGAATGCCTCGATCGGAAAGCAATCGACCGTAACTTTCTCGGCCGGTTTCTATACCCCAGTGGCAGTTGAGGAGCGATCGAAACTAATATGACGACCAAATGCGTTTATGAATTCATGTCAGCTTTAACTTTAACTTTAGTATAGTTCAGGGACTTAGTCAAAACTCAGTCGGGTGTATTATGCGTTTCACGAAGGGGCGTATATATCTAGATATAAACGAAAAGGCTAAGTTTTGGTTTAAGTCCTTAACAACGTGGTACTACAAAACGCGCAAAATGTGTCTGTTATCATTGGTATAGATATACTTATGCATATAATCCGTGAAAACACGAAAAATATGCAATAAATTATTGTTTAAATCATTACTTCTAGTATATGAAGGTTGAGAGCTCATATTACCAAATTTACATGTATTCGTATACAGCATGACTGTAAAAATCAGTAAACTTGGTTGATTACTTATTTGATAAAATAACTACTTTTGAAAACAATAGATTTCACAATTAATCTAGGGTTTTTCCCAAAATTATATTCGATTTTTATTTGTTCGTGTTATGCGGATCTGAATTGTGTTCGATTAGGATTCTTAGTACCTACGATTAACCGGCATGCATAATATCATCTAGACTTTTTTACTTGCTGCAGTATGAATAAAAAATTTGTTCTTTCAATTTGTAAAACTTTAATCCAAATCAATTTGATTGACATAGTTTTGACATCTCATTGAAAAACAATAATATAACTCTTCAGATAAATTATGTGTAAATGAAATCAATTAACTCTAAGTCAAACTGCCGAATGTAAAATATGAATGCAAACTGACTTTCCCTTACAAACATCGAGAGAGAGAGAGAGAGAGAGAGAGAGAGAGAGAGAGAGAGAGAGAG
>WFKH01011581.1:3596782-3611395 GCA_016163765.1 Magallana hongkongensis | reverse complement strand
AGAGAGAGAGAGAGAGAGAGAGAGAGAGAGAGAGAGAGAGAGAGAGAAAGAGAGAGAGAGAGATAAATTCTTAATTATTCATACTCATTCCTATGGTAGATACAGGATTGGTATCAAATATACATAAAATATAAGCAGCACAGTTTGAAATCGACAAAACTTATTACAGAATTATACCTTCAATATGATTAAAGCTGCATGGTCCGATTCTTTAAGCTATTACAGGATCAAATAATTTTCCATACAAACCAATTATCGTAGAAAGTTATAAACTTTCGCCTATTTACACCAGTAAAATCGGTCTCCTTTCAAAGTTAGAAATATTCAAAGTAAATAAAAATAATTTCTTTATAGGAATAAAAAAAAAACAAATCAAAATGCATCATGGAAATGTTTAGGAAAGGAAACCGTTTGGTTTCGTCCCCCTAATGTTTGGGTTTATTCATGTTATACATCGATTGTAAACAAAACTAATTTCAGAAATAATAGTGATCAAAATGTACTTAGGTTAATTTTTGATTTGCCCGAACATTACTCATAGTTAGACTCTATTAAAGGTATATATGCCGTTTTTAACGGCATTTTCGCAATGTTGAAAACCAGACCCAAATTTTGTCAGCATGACTAGATATATGAAAAAGAAGTTTATAGAAAATTTTGCAATTTTTTGATAAATATTAACGAGGTACTAGCCATAATTTGAAAATGAATAACGGCGATTTACCTATGCATATTCATAAACGATTTACGTTTGAGGTGGGTTTGCGCATGTTCGCGGGAATAGTAATTTATAAAAGCAGCATGCAGAACGAGGTAATACGACAGGTTTGTTTACATTTGTTTGAATTCATATAAACAGGTTTTTGTGCTGTTAAAGAGGTTCGCTCCTTAGGTTTTGGGTAGCCATTTTGGGTCACCTCTAGTCTGAAAATTCTGCATCACATATTAATTCTAGTAGTATATTTATATTTTACAATGCCAAGTAAACTATAATGAATAGAATTGTTTTTAAAAAATTACATTTTTACAGAGTTTAGTAAGGGACTATATTTTGTGGCGGAAGGTTTTCAAGAAGGAAATGAACAATTTTCATAACTCACTAGTTTTAGAGTACTGTTACTTTAGCTTCCTAATTTTCAGCGCAGACCAAACTTCTAGATAGTTTGTGTATTACGATATATTCATGACATTCTGAAAAACATATTTAAACAATATTTTGATATTTCTATCGATATATTTTGGCATATTTAGCTTATATTTCATAGAAGTTAAGAAAAAATTAACTCCAATTTTGGCCTAAAATTAGCTTATTTCATGCTATATCTCAAATTTTTGAAATGTGACCCCTACTTATTTTACTTTTAAATGAGACATTAAATGTATGTCTATTTGTATGCAAAGTTTCGGAAAGATGACATTACTATAATTTTTTTATTTGCGTTATAATTTGATTACTCCAAAATTTTGTAACATCTGTTGTTGTGTTCATTGTGTACTGGCCTTTGAAGCCACCAGTAAAGCAAGAATTTTTAAACTTTGACTTAGATTTTACTTTTATAGTCACTACCTGTGTTCAACTTCATACTGTATTAAAATCATAGTTATATAATTGTTCAAACTATAAATATTTGTTTGATTTCTTCAAATTATCAATATCTATGTCAAATTTTAGCAAAAATTTCAGAAAAATTATCATTTCCGTTTGAGGCCCTATATTTCCAAAAAATGGCATGTGACATGGGTCACAAATAAAATAAATGAACATTTTAGGTCCCCATCTTTATATCTAAGTGGTTTTCGGATGATTGACATTACTATTATTTCAGGAGCCAACCTCCTTAACAGAAAAATATCAGATTTTGTTATCTGCATTTTATGAGGATGGTTGCGTATCGGTGTCGAAGACAATCGATGAGAGCTCTTTTGCAATTGACCATTATTTTCATACATTGACAGCATGTATTATCATAATAGAACGTCAAAATTATCCCGTCTGGGACCCCTGGATTCAAAACATATACAATTTATAGAATTTAAGTATTCGAGTGAAAGCTATACAAGTTTTATCATATTCAGACAATGAATATCGTGCTTTACACATAAGCTTCTTTCCTTTGTGAGTAAATATATTATTAAACAAATAAAACACACCGCTGTGTGACCCACCTGTCTACAGCAAGAAACCGGCAAGCCCATAGTTAATTAAACACGAAGTTTCTAACACGTATCCACCGCTCAAAGTGGTCTCCAATATAGATTCTTATTTTACAACGTTTTCTGTCTAACTGTTTCTTTCTTTCTTTTCTCTTTGAACCCGTTATTCCACTGTCAACGGACCGACCACGTTTCCGCGTCGACTTCTAGATCTTGTGTACGTTCTAAAATTAGCTTGTCACATCACGTACTAATGAATATTTCAAAGTTGGGCGTTTATTGACCGACCCGGTCAAAAAATAAATAAATTCGAATTTATATTAAATACTTTTAAATGCGTTTGATATAAACTGTATAATTTGCAGAAAGTTAATAACTTTTGTAGCTTAATGGAAAAATGAAAACATTTTTTTCTTTTAAAATTTCCATTTTAAACGGCATAAATACCTTTAAAAGCGATGTCAAAGTCGTAATACAACAATCCCCGCCTCGAAATCAGGGGCGAATTTTAATATAAGGCGAAATAACGCGATACCCTTTTTATGTCGTTTGTTTTGAAAAAAAACATTACATCATTGTTTCATTGAAATATGGCTTAATTGAGCGGGAAAACTACTGCAATGTCTATTAATATACATATATTTAGCATAACCATCGTTTAAAAGCTTGCATAAAATTTGATATAAAATCGGACCAAGCAGTTTTAATCTATATAACGCGACAGTTGATTGGTCTAAAACGTCACGTGACAGTGCGAACAAAACGTCGTGTCTCCCGGGGAAGAAATACAGGTAAATATCGGTATCTCGAACATGGGATATCTCGAATACCCCGCTTATGTCGAAGTCGTTTGGCGGTCCCGACCGTTTTTTCTATATAAATGATTTTAAAAACTCCTGATATCTCGAATACGGTAATCTCAAATACCCCGCTTATATCGAAGTATTTTGAGAGGCCGAAACCCTAATTGTATCTGGTTTATCTCGAAGTGGAGCCATTTTTCCGGTCAGCTGAACATCATTGGTGTCATTACTTCACACGTGTCTGCCCGCGGCAATTCTCACACCTTTCAAAACTAGTGGTACCTCAAACTACACGATGTAAGTTAATTAGGATGGCAGCTTGGGTGTTTTGTACATCTATATAAAGTACCTATTTATAAAATTCAGAATTAAACACAGCCACGATTACTGAAAGATATAATGTGTTTAATAAAACACCCTGTGTACGGAGAATCATAATATATATAATATATAATATTGATAACTGCCAATTTTGTAAAAAAAAAAAAAAAAAAAAAAAAAAAAGATTAATTACGGAATCGATTTTTTTTTCATGTACGCTCCAATAACAATGAAGCATGATTGAGATACGAAGATTTAAAAGAAAACTTATTTAAATTTAACAGATACAGTTCATGTATTGAACACGCAGCGTGCAAAGTGACTTCCGGTTCATCGTACACGGGTTGTTTCCAATATATTTACTATAGCTGTGAGCGTAATGAATTAATATAAGATATGTTAGTTCACAAACGTAAATGATATAAAAATATGCTATGTGAATTGTGATTCTAGACTACTTATTTGTGGGGGGTTTTTTAAATTTTCAAATCCTTATTTTTCGTTTCCTACGTGATAAATTTCAGTTATTACATGGCAAGTGCTTCTTCCTATTCAAAGTTCTGAACCGTCAAGAGTGAAGATGATGAGAAGTCGTATTATTTACGAAATATTGATTTTATAATTTGATTGCTTTTACAAATACTGATATGTATTTCACAAATAAAAACACACAAACTAAAAATATTTAATCAAATGGTTGATTATTCATTATGAGTAGTAGAAGAGTTCAGTATATATCGGTACTAAAACATGTGTTGATATAAGAACATCACGGAATTAAAATTAGAAAGCCACTTCGAACACCTCGAACCCCCGGATATCTCAAAGTTTTGTTTAAGTCCCCCCAAGTTCGAGATACCGATGTTTACCTGTATCATATTCCACCTCTTCGGAAATCTCGGTATTTTTCATTCCAAAGATACGACAAAGCCAAAATGAGCATATGATGTAGCAAATATAATTAAATCAGAATTATTTACTCATTTTAATTTTCTTTATATCACAAAAACCAATTTACTATCTATGAATCGAATTTATGAAAGAAAGAGAGACAATAACATCACGACGTTATTGCTTTCGAAAAGTCGAAAATTATTACAAATCGACGTATTTTGTATAATCATATATTGTTCGGTATGATAAAACTTTTATTGCATGAATATTCCTCGCAAAACATCAAATTCCCTCGTGCGAAGCCCTCGGGAATTGTGATTTTTGGGGGGGGAATAAATCTTTATCTCTTCCTCACCATCTTGCAATAAATGTATAATATAAATAGTTTGTTGAGCGACGAAATGCTGCTAAATGCTGAAAAAAGTTTGATGGAATCCATTTTTACGTTAATCGATCTGTATACTTAATTAAATATTTTTATATTAGTTACAAGTAACTCTGATTATAAATTAAACTCAGCGTTTGTTCAATTTGAGTTTAAATTTAAAAAAATCTACGCCTGGCCAAGGGTAGTCGTAGCTTTTGGCGTAAAAAAATAACTGATAATGCTCTTGTTGAGAATATCGTTGCTTACCATAACGTATGAGTTGTACAATTTGTTGTGTAAATTTGATAAAATTGAAATGAAAATTAAAAAAAAAAAGTAGAGAGTTTTGGTAGGTGGTGTTAATTTTCGCATAGAAACTTTCTTACCATGCTTCATACACATTATTTGTATTTGCACTCGCCTTATAGACGTTAACACTACTTATTTAAAGAAACAATCGATATTTTTTGTTAGATAATTTGTATTCAATAATTTAATTTATGTTTCATTTTTTTAGTAGATTGAGTGATGAATAATGCAGAAAATACACATTATGATGTACATGTAGTGCAAAGGTGTATTTGTATAAGAATTGTGTAGCATTTCTTGTCTAAATCAAAATATGTGTGAACGGGATCCTATTTTGATATTTACAAACGCATTCAAAGAATTTATCGGCTTTCATTATTTTTTTCTTTTTATTTCATATCTGATCAGAGAAAGGTGTCATATACGCAGGTAGTAAATCACAACTGTATCTTTCATTATTGGTAAAATGTAAATATAACAAGAATAGATATGGGTTACCCCATATCCAAGATATTCGACTTATAAATTACTTGAATTTTCACTGTGCTCAGCCGATCTCTTAAGTTAAAATCACTGAACTTGTTAAGAAACTGACGTATATAGTTCTTCATGTCCGTATTAAATACTGCCACCCGTCATTAGCAAACAGTGCACACATCTGTGCTTAAACAGAGTTTACACAAGTGCGACCAGAAATATGGAGCAGGTGTTGCGTAACCATTCCGTCGTTTAAAAAAAAAATAATAATAATTAACACACACTCATACACAACAAATAATCAAAAGAGATTGTGTGATAACTAACGAACAATAATCATGCGCTGAAATAGAATAGATCAAGTAATATAATTATTGTAATAATATAAGCAATATTCATTAGTGAAAAATTGTCAATCGAGAATGACCTATATTTTCGTGAAAAAGACTGAAGAGGCAGCTAGCGTAGGAATATGAATTCTTCACATTTACATTTCTTGGAGTGGGGTGTTTTTTAAAAATAATTTTACGTTAATTTTGTTTTCTTCCACGTATTACATATACATCGATATTCTAAACATTTATTGTAATGTTATATGTGCTGATCATGAACAGAACTATATTTTTCAGCGCAATTGTGTAAAGAGTACCTAACTTTAGTAATATATCTTGAATAGATAGTAGGCACTGATCGAATATATTAAACACATAATGAAAATCCCAACTTTGTTTTAGACTTGTCAAAAGTCCTTCATTTTTGAAAATACTAGATTATGTAATTAACATACAACCAACGCAAAACACTGACTCCAGTTTCAGTAGAAATTTATTGTTTTCGTAGGTTACATATACCTACTCTATACTATCTTAAAAGTAATGGGAAGCCTTATTCAATACATTCAATATACAAAAATATGACAAACAAGTTGATAAAACAGGACTATACCTTAGATCGAACAACTTTGGTTAAACATTTACAAATGAGTGTGCATGCGCTCTTGTGTTGTTTCATATATCCCTGAATTAGAACATCATTTTTAAGACTTTGACTATCACATTGCCATTAATGTTAAAGAAATATCAATATAGTCATCGTAAATTGGAGTCATATACGCCATCTTAAAAAACTTGGTTTTTAATGATGTTCTAATTCAGGGATATATAAAACAACACAAGAGCGCATGCACATTTATTTGTAAATGTTTAACCAAATTTGTCCGATCCAAGGTATGAGTCCGATGTATGGTGATATCACCATAAACTGTCCAAGTAAACATACATTGTACATGTATATTTAATATACTGAATAAGGCTTTCATTAAATTTGAAGTTAATATAGAGTAAACGTATGTAAGCCACAAAAAAAATATCTTTATATTGAAACTGTAGTCAGTGCTTTGCATGGGTTGTATGTTAAATATGTAATCTAGTATTTTCAAAAATGAAGGAATTTTGACAAGTCTAAAACAGAGTTGGGACTTTCATCATATTTTATACATGTATTTACATTATAACAATACAGAAAGATAAAGATGTGATTTAACTATAACTACTTTAGTATGACACACAGCTTTCACTGATCAGATATGAAATAAAAGAAAAAAAACCAGACGGGAGTTCTTTGCGAGCAACGAGAGGTCTTCCGTTTGAATACACCATATTATACGCTATCGGAATACTTCTTCTTTTCTATCATTGTTTAAAACTTCTTCAAATTTCTATTTAACCCTCTCTAAGGATTTAAATAGACATATATTTATACTAGAAAATGGCGCTTTTATCGTGATTTTTGATAAAAATAAAACGAAAAATAGTAACATCCATTATGTACAGAAAAAACATTCGGCACTCAGGGATTGAACATTGGTCGCCTAGGGACAAGTTCACCTCTCTATCCATTTCGCAACGGGAACTCTCGCTTTAGAACCTTGGAACCCAAATCTCGAGAAAAAAAGAATTGCATATTCTGCATTCATTCAAACGTCTCTATCGAAAAAAAAAACAGAAAAATATTTAAAAACAAAAAAGTTGGAAAAATAATATGTTTTGGGGTTTTTTCCGGTGACGACCGGAAGTTACAACAAACGTTTATATATGCAAAGAGCACTGTGCCTATAGACCCTCTATAATCGCTGAAAAGTTCTATCTTTGATACCTTTAAAGTGAAATCGTGAACAACCAAAAACATGAAATCTCAAACAAACAAAAAATCTACAATTTTCTTACAAATTTCTTACAAATCTAGGGTGAGATCTGAAAGTTTCATCAAAATCGACTAAAGCGTTTTTGAGAAAACGTGTCAGAAAACAATAACTAGACTCAGTCGACCGGAGAAAGAGAGAGAGAGAGAGAGAGAGAGAGAGAGAGAGAGAGAGAGAGTACGGAAGCGTATTAGTTCCACGTTGTAATTTTTTTCTTTAAAATTCGGACTTTAAAATTGGAATTTCCGACTTTAAAGTTGATTTTTCAACGATTATCTTGGAATTTCCAAATTTAAAGTTGATTTTTCTAACTTTAATCTTGAAATTTCCAACTTTAATCTTGGAATTTCCAACTTTAAGGTTGATTTTTCCAGCTTTAATTTAAGAATTTCTAAAATTAAAGTTAGAATTTCCAACTTTAAAGTTGGAATTTCCAACTATTTTGTGTGAACTAATTTCTTGTAAATATAACAGTATACATAATATCACAGGCAAACTTGGCATAAATGGTTTTATATGTCTAAACTACAAGTTCTCATATAAAAATATCAGATTAAAACGTTTAAATGTAATGGAAATTCCAAGATTAAAGTTAGAAATTCCTAGATTAGAGTTGGAAATTCCAACTTTAAAGTTGAAAATTCCAAGATTTAAGTTGGAAATTTCAACTATAATAATGGAATTTTAAAAAATTACAACGGGGCACTAAAACGCTTCCGTAAGAGAGAAAGCTAAGCTAGGCTAAGCAAAGTAACACTACTGAAGTCAAAATCCACTGATATTCCCAAAAATTTACTGACATTTTCTGACATCTACTGTACATTAACTGTTCCTCATTGTACCTTTCACCGACTTCCACTGTACCTCACTGTATATTTCTACTGACCAGCACTGTACCCCACTGTACAGTCCTACTGACTTCGACTGAACCCCCACTGAACGCCACTGTACAGGGCACTGACCAGCACTGTACCCGACTGTAGGGCACTGTACAGGGTTCTGACCAGCACTGTACGCCACTGTACCATTAATTTGAAAAATAAAATCTTTCTCAAAATCTTCATTATGATTTTTTCTTCGATATTCATTTTTATTATGATGTATATAGCATAAACATTCGAAAAGAATGCAACAGGTCGTTAAATTTATTGCATATGTTTTATTATTGACTAATTAGCCGGGCTCATTGCGTAAGTAATGACCAGGCTATAGTTACGGTGCACTATAGCGGATGTTGACTGAACAACCGTTGAAATCGTTCTCCGCGCAAAAATGCAGTTCTAACTTAAAAGAGAACGTAGAATGTATTGCATGCCATTTGGTCATTTTAAGTTTACATCTGATATATTTAAACAACATATGAGATACTCTTCTCTTCTGTAATGTTCTAAATACTTCGAGTTTGCATTGTAAAGGTGCTGAGCGACGGAATACATTTTTTACACTTGTAGCCTTGATCACCCAATTATCAAGCTAAAAGTACAAAGCCAAATTGTTGTTTTAAGAGCGTAACTATACAACAGTTAACCTTAGTTAAGTTTGTGTGCATACAGTCATTGAGATGGCGGCATTTCTTTGATGCCGGCAAAGCGACCCGGCGAGCTCTAATGCGGTCGTACTGCAGGGGTGCTTTCGGCGGCATGTCTTTGATGCCGGCGAAGCGACGAGCGTCTGAATGTAGCGAGCCACTGACAGAAACAAGACTGTCACAGAGCGGGAAATTAACGGTATTTTGAAACGAGCTCTCTATTTGTACTGGGAAAAAGGCGTTATTACTTTGATTTTTTATAAAATTAAAACAAAACAAAATTAAAATACATCATTTTAAAGATAAAATCGTAAAACACAATTCAGAAAGAAAAAAACATTCGGCACTTGGGGACTGAATTCGGGTTGCCTGGGCACAATTCCACTACTCTAACGGACTCTCGTATCAGGACCTTGGGGCCCAAAATCTCGAGAATGCGTGAATCGATTTTGAAACAATTTTTTTTTCTGAAGTTATCAATGCGTCTCTATGGAGAAATAGCAGAAAAGTATTTAAAATGAAAAAATTGAAAATTTATGTTTTTTGCTTCCTTCCAGCGACGGCCGGAAGTGACGGCTGACGTTAGAATATGCAAAGGACACTGTGGCTGAAGACTCTCTACCATCCCTGAACATTTGAAAATCCTATCTTTAATACTCTTGGAGAAAAATTGTGAACAAGCAATAACATTAAATCCTTTATATCTCAGGACCAGAAGTGACGACCAAATAAAATGACGTGTAGTTTTCTTACAACTATAATCTGATAGATTCATCAAAATCGGTTGAAGCGTTTTTGAAAAAACGTGACAGAAAAAAAAGATAATAATAATAATAGGGAAAAGGAAACAAAGCATTAACAAGAACGTCTTCCGTTGGAAACGGAAGACCTTAATAATAAAAGCCGAAGAATTCATTAATGAGTTTATAAATATCAAATTTTTATCCCGTTCACACATATTTTGCGTGGCCGTTAGAGAAAAAAATGAAATGCTACACATTTCTTATACAAATACACCTTTCATATACATGTACATCGTGCATGTATATTTTCTGCATTCTTCATCACTCAATCTACAAAAATATATGAAAAAAAACAAATTATTTAATACATACAAACGAATAAAAAATATCGATTGTTTTGTCTAAGTGTGTCGTTATAACGTGTATACGGCGTGTGCAATTATAAATAACGTTTATGAAGCATGATAAAAATGTTTCTAGGCGAGAATTGACACCACCTTTAAAAACTATGAAAACTATATATTTTCTTTTTTTCATATTTTATCAAATTTACATGACAAATTGTACAATTTATACGTTATGGTAAGCAACGATATTCTCAACAACAACATTGGCAATTATTTTATGTTTACGCCAAAAGTTACGACTACCCTTGGCCAGGCGTAGATTTTTGGCTAAACTTAAGTCGGGCGCAAAGTTACGTCTTCAAGTGAAAGAGATCTTACGCCTTTTAGTGAAACGGGCTACTGGAGCATTGTGAAATTCTAAATATGAACTCTTTAAGGTATAATGGAGTTTGGGCCTTGACAATTAAAGGATGGAGTTGAAAATTCCAAGTGATACAAATGCTGACTAAGGAGAGAAAAGTTTGGATGTATTTATCAAAATCAGTAGTTCCCTGAAAAAGTATTCTACGTAGTCTTGCTCGAATTGAGTATGTTTTTATCAAAACCCCTCACAGAATTGTTTACTTTTACAGGTCTAAAAGGAGCATGTTCCATTAATACCCCCTGAGATGGCCATTGACTCCAGAAGTTTGTACTGACCAGGTCCTATCTAACCCTAAACTACGGTTCTCTAACTGTCCTAACACGTTCGTCCCGGACCTTCCCGCTCCCCACACACCGCCGGTCTCTCCCTTCTCCGTCAACCTTTCCGCCGATTCAGTCCTAGATTTACGTATTACTACTCCACCGTCCGGGGACTATGGATTCTCAGCCTTTGTAAAACCTGCTACAAATGATGACAGCTGTATTCTCCATTACAAATCCGACGACGGCAGTTTTGAGATGAAATTCCTTTCCACAGCCCCCGGAACAAATGCCTCTGTCATTGGATGGGACTCCTGCGCTTTTAAATGCTTTACAGGTTGGGCAGTGGCAGAGGATTGCCATGGCAATGGATGCTAGTCAGTCAAAGCTCAATCTAATCATTTAAGGAGCGCCTTTTGACGACACTGATGTGAACATCTTTGGTTGGAAGCCAGGTACTGTAGCCACTAGCTTTAAAACACCAGGTACACTGAGAGTAGGGGAAACATTCAGCGGATTGGTGTCATGTGTTGGTTTCGTTGAGGACAAAGATATTGACTGTTCCACGGGTTGTTTTGATTCAAGTACCTGGTCTTCAAGTAAGCTTTCTTATGTCTAGCTTCAGTGTTTTAACAAGGTTGTAGTTTTAAAAGGAGGCATATTTAAGAATGGGGAAAAGTCATGTAAAAAAAACTTGAGTAATTTTAGATAGTTAAGTTTGGGTCTAATTGTGAAATTAAATATTCCTTGACGAAATAAACTGTTAAATTGCTGAAAAATTGTGACGCTCATCTGACGTTTCAATTTCCGGAAAAAAAAATTTCGATTAAAATAATACAAATAAATGTGGTAGTCACAAGTTTTGCATATTTTGTAGCTTTTCTCTTATCTTCTGAACTTATTTTTTTTTCAGTCAATATGTATCCAGAGAAAAGACACTATGGGACATTCTCACCTACCGAAATCGGGAATATACCGAATCAGACACCGATTAGCGTCACTTCCGCTGACAGCCTGAGTTCCTGTGCCTTACAATGCCTGAAGGAAGTCCTACTCTGCGTAAGCGTAGCGTATAATAGCGCCCCTGGAAGCTGTTCTTTTTACCCGGATTTCTTTTTCACCAGTCTGACTTCCTCTCCAAATACCAGCATCTATGTTTTACAACCATACTGAGTACTTGATTAAGCGATAACAGTTCTAGTCAGTTTATTATTGTTTTCATCAAATCAAAAACATTGCCAAAGTTGCATCAGATATATTTTAAATACATGTGTTTATATTCTTTCATGTCCAAAGATATTTGTTTAACCTTTTCCTTAGTTCCTTTTTCGTCACCTTTTGAAGTTTTTGATAAAAATAGGTGTTACTATATAATAAAGATCAAATGATATCAACGAAAGGTGGACGAAGATTCATTAACATGTTCTCTCTATCAACAAGAATGAAAACGAGTTTTCTACCTGGATTTCAAACATTCAAAACAAAAGGCTGACGCTTCTTTTTCATAATGAATAAATGCAGTTTAGAAACAAAAAATCATGATTATCGGAATATAATACAATAAGAGACGGAAAGCTTTAATAAAAAGTAGAAAGTATAACAGATGTATAACTTTTAAATGTATTATCAATGACTCCTGTGAAATCATTTGTTTAAATAAAAATCACTCGGAAAACTACATGCATCTTTCAAAATATTTACATCTATGTTTTAACTCTTTTGCTGGAAATATCTTACCTTTTCATATTCGTACTCTTCCGATTAATATCAGCAAGGAAGATAAACAAGCCCCAATTTTCATCGGTATTGAACAAAAGGCGGTGAATTAAAATCAGACAAAAACCAAACATTGCTTTAATAATGATCCTGGTTTACATTTAGAAGCTTCATAGTGTATAATATTTATGCGTTATAGTAACTACACTTTACGTATCCAATCAGAAGCTCGAAGACTGGATGGTCCTTATCATTTTAAAGCTATTTTTATCTTCTTTAGACGTAGACCTCTGTTTAAAGATATATCATTAGATATTGGGTTTTTCTATGCTAAATACTAGTTTATGGCAAAAAATGTCATATTTTAAAGGTTAAGGTAGATCTCATGGTTAATTTGTTGATCCCTCAACCTCCTTAAAGGGGTCCTTAAATATCTTAGTCTTTGTTATCGAACGGATATTATACAAGATATATAATATGAGAAGAAGAAATACTTGTAGTATTAGACTGTCTGTAGAAGACAAATTATGAGAGCAGGTACATCCTTGTTACTTAACTGGGAGTTTCATATTGTATATACTAACGCTGCATGGACTGTGTGTACAAGGTATTGTTATTAATCAATTATAAGGTTAATTGTTTAGTCAATGCACTATTGTTTCGAATAAAAAATTGCATAATCTATACGTTTCATCTTTAGTTATTTGATTTATTAGACATTTCCAGGGTAGAGCGACATCGAACTCGGACTTGTGTTATGTACGCTTATAAATAAGGGGTCGTATGAAAAGTTCAAAAATATTTGTAAAGTAGTACACAGATCTTTTTTCTGCATTATTTATTACAAGTTATGAAATTTAGTTTAGGCTGTTTTAGATTCATCATTTGTTTTCCTCTGCATGACAGAGGCACAACTTATGACCATTCACAAGGTACTAATAGCGTAGTACAGTTTCATTTCCCGAATTACATGTTTATTTATTTCCGCACGAGTGTATGCAGTGATAAAAGGGTCTCTTTTGGAAAAACTGTGTCTCCGAGGATGAATCAATAGTTTGGAAAGGGCTATCTTTGGTTTTGGCCTATTGACGGTATAGAACTCAGTATATGCATGATATGAGTATCATTTTGATCATTTTGAACCCGCCTCGTACAAAGCGTAGTGTATCATAGAATTATCAGTGATACAAATTGTGTGGACCAAGTAATGATGTCTATATCCACTATAATAAAGAGCCTGTGGGTCGGTTTAAGCTAAAATTATGTAGATGTGTGAAGTCCCATCGGTAATTGCAACCGCGTTGGGTAAATCCTCCAACTGCGCGGATCCATTTTTTCATTTTTATTTCAGAGGAAGGACGGGGGGGGGGGGGGTTGATAAATTTACGAAAGTTCTGAGGCATGTTTTTAGAAATTTTACTATGCAAATTTGAGAAATTTTAATTTTCTCGGGGAGCGGGGTCCCCTGCACCCCTATCCTCTAAATACGCGCACGCTCCCAAATACCCAATCCCATATTCCAATTCAATCAGTCACTGAATGTTTAATAACCTTAGTGTTGTTCAAAATATTTTTTAAAAAACTCTCATGGAGCCTATCGCGGGGGGGGGGGGATATAAAAAAAAATTAAAAGTGAATTACATGGGTATAAGCAAAGCCATACTATTAAAAAGCATCTCTCTTTTTCTGGGTGATACATTAAAACATGTTTTTTTAATTATTTAAAGTACATATTCGGCAATCTCTAGCAAAGATTCAACTGATTTTCCCGTCGCGCCCGAAAGAATTTATAAGGATGCCATGCAAAGAGATGTAACACATCCCTCCATAATATAACCATGGGTGCCCAGGATCATTGAGTCGATGCCGATTACTTCAAAAACTTTCTGGGAGTGACATTGATAAAACCACTAATAAATCTATAGGCATGGCATGAAATCGTAACCACGAGAGGGGTTTTAAAATAATAGCAAATTGATAATCAAATCCGAACATATATTAAAGCTATCAATTTCAACCTTTTGAAAATCTCTCTCTCTCTCTCTCTCTCTCTCTCTCTCTCTCTCTCTC
>WFKH01011581.1:3586332-3596772 GCA_016163765.1 Magallana hongkongensis | reverse complement strand
TCTCTCTCTCTCTCTCTCTCTCTCTCTCTCTCTCTCTCTCTCAATAATTCTGTAAAACTATGCGTAATAGGGAAACCATACATTTTAACTGGTTGAAAGGGGGAAGATTTGCTTGTTGATTGCTTTATCCTTTATCAAGTGATATTTTCCCATTGCTTATTATAGTAATATTTTGTATTGTTGTTTCTAAATCATTTTTAAAAATCGTTTCCTGATGATCTTAGGATAAAAGTAAGCGTCAGTGTTCGAGTCCGACCTCGAGTTCGCGAAATCTGGAAATGTCTAATAGGCTCCTACCGGTGAAACCGGGGAGGAGAGAAGACTGTAGTGTTAATCGCGGTTTGTCGTTCTTTCTGCCCCTTCTCGTTTTCCAGATTTTTTTTTTGTTATGGTGTGATGAATTGATTTCTAAATTCCTGTGTAGCTTATAAATAATGGCCTACTGATAAAGTATTAATATTTTTACTTTTAATCAACATATATTTACGTAATCAATTTTTAATTGTGGCACGTGTTTACGATAGGATCAGACTAGTGTTCCAAAAAATGAACGTGAAAAAAGAGAAGGGACTTTTTCGTGTAGATCCTACTATGTCATTCCATCTAAAAACAGTAATTATTACTCATCGAGTTTTTTTTATCTACTGGTTATAAAGATATTATTTTTTAAGAAATCTCTCGTATTTCATGATTGATTAGTGCTACTGCGCTGGTGCATCTATTTACCCAAATGGACCTAAAAGGACCTTAAAAGTTATGAAGAAATTCGATCAGGTTTGTCCTCTAATAAATAACTTTAACCAAATATTTAGCCCATAAAACGGCGTTTCAAAATAGGGGAGGGGGTGGCGGTAGGGGACATGAATTGCTGATGCAATATTCTTAAAATGCTTGTAGTTACGTATACTAGTATGCAGCAGACTGACATTTTCCGATCTTTTTCACAAAATCTTCTAAAGGTGAAGATTAAAAAAGTCTAAACGAAGAGAAAGCGTATTATATGCATCTAACCATACAGAATATAAATGGAAAATTTTGATGACAAATAAATATCTATACAACACTTTTTAAAGAAATCGAATGCATGAAAACTGACATGGCATACGGCATAAGAGAAATCATAGAACTTAAGTACTTTAAAGCGCTTAATTTATATTTAGGCAACTTAAATAACTACTTTAAAAATTAAAACTAAAAACTGTGTTTCATGAAGCAAGATTTCACTTGTTTACACGTCTCTGCTAAATAAATTATACTAACCTGGACTAATGCTCGACGACTATTTAAGTTCAGTCCGTCAATTATACTCAGAGTGACACGGTTTCAATACATCGTGGAAGAATGTCTCAAACTACTGATAATGTTAAGAATCCATATCCAACATAAAAATAGTAAAATAAATCTAAAGAAGACATCACAGTTTGTTTGTTCATAACCTATAATCTGCAGTTGTTTTGTAATGAAAATATGCATTTCAATCGAATGCCATGTTTCATACATTTTAAAAGAAAAAGACAAAAATGAGCACCTTCTCGAAAGGTGATGTAATTATTATATTTAATGTTTAAAAGATTTTATTTTTTAAATATCTCAAAAGAAACAGTTTAAGTATGAAATTTGGTTGTTCCATTTGTTTTGATGACATGTGGTGTCAGACTTTTCAGAGCCTTTCAGGTGGCACGAGAAGACTATCTTTCTTCAACAAAATCAATCTCAAACATTTTTTACCTCCTTTTTTCTAGTTTAAAAAATAGATTTTTTAAAATTACTCATTAATTACGACATTTTGTGTTTTTTGTTAACATTTTAAAAGGTTGATTGGCTTCTTATTGTTCCATTTATAATTAGTCCTCTAGTTAATAGTTTTTGTTTTTATCTTTGGACAGTTTAAGACTAATTGAAACAAGTTTTACTAAGTATAAATGGTTAATAAAAGTTATAGCACCAATGGACCTTTGCCTGAAAATTCCAAAAATGTTATTGCGCGTTGTGTCAAATCATAAGACATAGAGACTTTTATTTGTGTACTTAGAGGGTCCTTTAATCTATCTATAGGCCCCTTTCTAGCAGGTTTTGTCTGTGACAGTTTATTAAATACACCGAAAACACTTAAAAGTTGTTAACCATAGGTTGAAAAGACATCGGACTACTCACTGGGGCGAGCACAGAATAAATTAAATTGCTTACATACGGGTACATATGTTTCATAATAATTAATAAAAGCGTGGTTTACCGCATATGGAGAATCACGTACACTTTATTTATGAGCTAAATTCCACGTGACACTTTTCTCATTTAATTCATGTCTTCAAATTGTCTCCATTACGAATTACAATTACATATCTTTTATGCATGAAATTGGTGTGATTTCGTCAAAACATGCATTTTTTAATGAGAACACGTGTTAGGGCAATGAACAAAGATTATCTTTGCATTATTTTTTTTCATCACAATCGGTGATTCTCATTTCAAAGTCACTTTAAATGCCTTACCATTCAACTATTAGATTACTAGTATCTAAAATAGGACGAAAATGAAAATAAATAACAGTTAAAAATCACCTTGTAACAAAATTTGATTATAACCTGAAATTCTCATTCAATTTATAATGATAATTCCTATAGAAATATACAATAGTGATACTAGATTACCTAGTTGCAAGTCCGATACCTTACTAAAAAAGTCTTGAAAAATGCCAAATTTAAAGTAAAAAGGAACCGACAAGACTTTTTTTTCAAAACTTTTTAATTCTATTCAAAAATTTTTGAACAATTAGTCACATGACGTCACGTGCCAGCAAAAGTTCAGATAGGTGCCTTTTTTACGTAAGCACATGTGTTGCTTACTTTAGTGTTTTAAAGCATTTTTTGTTAAATTAAAATATTGTATGCGATTTACATGTAAGAAATTTCATTAAAAATGCTTTTTTCCCACCATGTTGACATGAACCGCTAAAGATTATTGGAAAGTTAAATTTTTTCAGATAGCCTCATGAAAATTCCTTTGAACAATGTGCAGATTTCAATTCGAATTCCCTCCGTTCTTACACGTTGTCTATGGAGCTCGCTACGCGAGCGATGCTACGCTGCGCTCGTTATGATTTTATCATTAAAAAACAAGTAAGCGTCCATTAGTGATACAATTTCAAAATTATATCATTATCGGTCAAATTTCACATCAATTATTGGTGTTAGAGTAAAACGCAAAATAAGTCCGTAGTCGACCATTAATGTTATAATTGTTAATGCATTAATGGATGGAAGTAAACCAATAATGATACAATTATTCATGAAATAGTACTGTTCAAATTTGCAATTTTCCATGAACCTCTGTCTATTTCTTTATTTGATAAAAGGATCAAATAGATTAGTCAATTGCCTTTTCTACTTTGCTTTTCGAATTCTTTTACTCTAATAGGGTTTAAACTTTTGGGTATAGGTTTATAAGATTTGTGCCTTTTTACAAATCTGCGTACGTAGCTACAACAAGGCCAATTGAAAAAAGTTAATTTGCCATTATAGAACATAAATATATGATTAAAGTTAACATTTAAGACTAGAGGTAAATGCATGATACCAATAAATGTATTCAAAACAAAATTGAAGGGCATATCGACCATTGTTTACTTGGCCTTCCTAGCGCGTATCTTTCCTTTTAAGATTACCCATTAAAACAACTGAAGATACAACACTATTATTACCAAAATAGGTAGGTCATAACAAAGTTTGTAAATTTTGATTTGATTTTATGAATTTTATAAATAGTTAGACATTTTTACAATTATATCTATGTCCTTTACAAAGAGAGCAATCCATGTGAAATGAAATCACAATCAAGCCGATTCAATTTATCAATTAAAATCGTGATTGCTGGTAACCTTACATGTAAAGAAAAATGATTTAAAACAGTATTGGAAACTTAAATGAAGTGCGGTTTGTTAGAAGGTGAATATAATCGGTTGGTTTTGGAATGAAATTGTGCACGCTTGAATGTTTCCACGATCGACAAGAACAGCGGGACCAGTCTTCTGTGATACGTGTATAATACTGATTGTTTAACCTGCTAATGAACTCAAATCTACAGCCATGATAATCATTTTCTCATCCAAAATCATCCTTTAGTCAATGTTTTGAAATATCCAAAAAAATCAATCATGATTATGTATACAGTTTTAACATGTTCCAGTAATCATAATTTCCAGACAATGAATAGCAATGAATTAAATAATAAAATTTGTCTATGATATAGGTACAAAGTCGTTATTGACTGATTTAAATTTTATTTGATATATACGTCAATTATTAACATATATTTGTACATTCCGCTCTTTCCTATATGCCTATTTGTAGTATTTGTAGGTTACATTAAAAAGATGCTTGAGGTTTGATAGACAGCATTTATGTAGGTTTTGGAAATCGGGTCTTCCAACAATCTTTTGGAATTCCCATGGGTACCAATTGCGCCCCATTGTTAGCAGACCTATTTTTGTATTCATGTGAAGCAGAATTTATTCAAAAACTTGTACGTGAACAAAATGAAACACTCGCTGTGACCTTCAACTCAACATTTAGGTATATCGACGACGTATTTTTTTTAGATTTAGTTTGCCGACGGTTTAAACATATCATATTTTCCATTTGACAAAAGTTGATCCCTCACTTTTGATTTTGAAGGACAAAATTAAACTTTGATTAATTATTAAGCATATGGTTTTTTTTATATTATTTTACGTATGGTATATGATTTGTATAAATGATAAAGTTTATCATCATTTTGTTATCAAACGACCAATTCCGATTCAACTATGTATTTTAGTTCATCATTTTAAAATCAAACAAAGCAGAAACATTCAGAGTGACAAAAAATTACGTAATCATCAAATTTGGTATGCGTATATTTGGTTATTACTATAATACATATTTGGTTAAGCAAAAGAATGTGAAATCAATCAATTTTCATATAAACGTAGTGCAGCAAAACTATGAAGTGATCGGGGTTTTTTTAATTTCAAACATTGGTTTTAAAACAGTTTTTGTATTCAGAAACAAGAGCACGATGAGTGGGTACTTTTCAGATTATTATCAGCGAGGAAGATTTAGACAGCGCCAATGCTCATCGGTTTAGAACAATAGGCGATCAATTAAAATTAAACAAAAACCAAACACTACTTTAATAATGTTCCTTGTATACATTTATATGCTTCATAATGTATAATGTTTTGTTATCCAAACATGCGTAAATAACTTCACTTCACGTATCCAACCAGCAGCCAGATGGCTCTTGATTTGATAGGGCTGGATGGTCGTGATCATTCTTTAAGCTATCTTTATCTCCTTTAGAAAAAGAGCTTTGTATAAAGATATAGAAAAACGTTCAAATTTTAAATTTTAAAATGTTTGGATATTTTGATGATACTATTGTTTTGAATAAAGATTTTCCGTACTCTGGACGTTTTCATCTCAATATTGATTATAAATTAATATTTCTACAACACATTTTTAAGAAATCGAGTACTAGAAAACTGACACGGCATACATCGTGACATAAATCATGCTACTAAAGAACTTAAAATCGCTTAATCAATTTTTAGGCAACTCTAATTATTATTTTAAAAATTTTGTCTCATGCAAGATTTACATTGTTTACACGTCCCTGCAAAATAAATAACACAATTCTATACTTAGCTGTAATACTATTCAAATTCACTCTGTCAATTATAATGGAAGTGACACGATTTTAATGCATCGCGAAAGAGCGTCATAATTTATGATAATGTTAAGAATCCATATACAACATAAAAATCGTTAATTTATCCCATGAAGGCGTCAAAGTTTTTTTATTTTCTTTCATAACCAATGATCTGAAGTTGTTTTTCAAAGAAAATATTCACTACGATATGAATTGAATACGACCATGTTTCATACATCTTAAAGGAAAAAGACAAATATGAGCACCTTCCTAATAGATGATGTCATTGTGTTGTGTGTGATTGAAAAATCGATGTTTTAACATTCCTCATTAATTATCAACTTTTTAGATTTTTAAAAACTTCTTAGATGGCTTTTAATTGTTTTATGATCGATTAGTCTTCTAGTAAATTCAATTCAGTTTATTTGCTTAAGTTACACAACTCATCAGAAAACAAAGCATTATATAAATATTCTATGAATTAGGTACCATTGGTGAATGGACATATACAAAAGATGGATAAAATAACAATGTCTGTTTTACAAATATTACAATGGTAAACTTCGTAATTTCACAGCTTGCAAAAGAAATTTACTTAAATTATCATCTACACTAAATAACTTTACAAGTGTGTACACATTAGGTTCATGATATTTTTTGTATTTATCTTATTGAAATAAACTTGAAATAAAAGATACCACAGAGTCCGAGGCATCTGTTTCATATTTAGATATTTTACTAAAAAAAATGACATTAATGGTAACCGAACAACAGAACTGTTTCCTTTGGAATACTGTTCGTAATCACCACATGTCATAGTACTGTTTTAAATTTTTCCATTCCACTAGGCCTTATGCAATATAGATATACGGTATATCATTATATCAACGATGAACTTAACTTTAATTGTTTATTTTTTCTTAATAATTTATCTTATACTCTTCTTAGCTAACAGACAAAGAAACAGACATAGTGCCATGTCAATCCACTAGGCAATATCATTCTCTAGGTCTATAATAGGTGTGCAATATAAAGATTTATTATACCTCAGTATATATTCTATGTAAAATTATGAATAAACATGCTATTCTATCTAGCCTTGAAATAGTTTCCGTGCTATCTGCCTATGGCGAATAGTCATCGAAACTATTCACCGGCAGCATTATTTTCCCTCGTTTTTAAACAAGGGAATACCTCTTGTGTTAAGAAAAATAAACAATTAAAGATAAGTTCATCGTTGATATAATGATATATATCTATACTGCATAAGGTCTAGTGGAATGGAAAAATTTAAACAGTACTATGAAATGTGGTGATAACGAACAGTGTTCCAAATCATAAGTCCAAAGGAAAAATTCATTTAGGCTCAAACGACCTGCAGGCATGTTCATGAAGCTATCTTAGGACTGTGGTGTGTCCTAAGTACATCTTAGGATACGTCTTAGTCTTAAGTCTGTTTTTCGAAGCTCTCCTAAATTTAGGAACCGCCATAACTTTGTCCTAACTTTAGGACATCATTTACCTTGTCCTAAGACCATCCTAAGGCTGTAAAATCACGTTTTTGGGGATATTGGGACTGTTGTGAATGTTTTTCTTAAGACCTCACTTACATGCGTCGGGCTACGAAAAAAAATAGTACCATTGTCACCTGACTTGGTACACCTGTGGTCCTAATTTTTTTTTAAACTGCAGGACAACCCATACGTCCTGTACGGTGCATATTTGTGTAACATAACTTCACTGTGTCAGTGCATTTGAGAGGTGTAGCAGGTATTGGGGAGTCATTGTCGAGATGGATAGTATTATGGTATACTGTTAAACGTTCATCATAGGTTTACGGCATTTTCTTAACCGCTATACTATACTATATACAAACAAAATCACTACTTTTTGGTTTTTCGAATCTTAAGCAATTTATTTATCTGGCAAATTTCGTCTGCGTAAACATGGCATTAATCATGTAATAGCGGACTCGATCCTTCCCTTTTTAAGTAAATATTGACTATAACAAAAATAGGCTTTTCGTGAAAGGGAAGCATTCATTATAACCGTAATCATTTTGTTTAACATAGCAAGTGTTAATGGAACTTGTTATTTCTAAAATATTAAAAAACTAAAAGGCAAATACACATGATTGTTTGAACAGACCCGAAATCTGTCTAATCACAGGTCTTTTTGCATATGTCAAGAGCCTAAACACTATGATTTAAAACTTCCTTTTGAAGATTGTAATTAGGTAACATAAAAAAGGATTCGCAAAATTATTTCAGAAAAATTCGATGTGTTAAGCTAACATTTTGTACATACTAATATAAAAAGTAACGAGAGTTTTCACTAAATTGGAAAGCGACGTTGTTGAACCCTCCCGGATTAAAAGCAAACAAAACTGCTTTGTATGTTACAAACGATCCTTTTTACATGTCAGACATAGACGAGATGCAAATGAGCGCAGTTTAAATTTAAAAGCCTAAGTTAAGGTGTTCTTTACATAGTTGATACAGAAAGCTAAGGGGCTGACGTACCAAGATCTTTTACCTCTGACTAGAAATGGGACTCATGGACTTATACCGGCTCGTCTACCTCAGTGCTTTTATACCAAGTAAGTTTACCTTTTTTTAAATTGAAATTAATTTCAGCAGATAGATACTCTTTCAAAAAAAAAAACGATTTGCCTGCATACTTTAAACTCAAAAAAGAAGTTTTGTCAGACTCTTCGTTCATTTACTAGTATTTAAAACTATTATTTCTTTTCATATAAAACAATGCTACTGGCACATATTTTCTTAAAGTCAAAAACACATTTATTACTTATAGTTGTATGAAATTAATTTATTTGATTTAAATGGTTTTTTAAAATATCTTATATAAATATCCGATAGCAATTGTCTTGGCGTTTCATGTTTCTTGTGACTCTTACAAATAATTGAGCTTTATATCATCTTAGGTAAACCAAACGTGTCTTTTTCATTGCTAGGTCATCGTCCCGTACCTATTCAACAATTTAAGGAGGCCGATTTGGGTTTTTTGCGGAAAAACTACAATAGCAAAACTCTTTATTTTTTAACCATATGTAATTTAAACCAACTCTAGTTTATTTGCGAAGGTTCATGAAAATCGACCGTCTGGTTCTTTTTAGGGACCATCTCAAAATAGAGGTACATTTACTATAGGAATATATAGGAAACTGTCATTTTCCGCACATCAAAGCAGTTTAAAAAAATACTACAATAGCTTTTTTCTCAAATTGTTATATACGATTAGTAATATCATTTCCTACCTTATATGTAAAAAACACAAAATTCTACCGTCTGGTTTTTAGTGGGAGCCATCTCAAAATATTAAAATGCACCAAATTTTGCTATATATTTGGATCATCACGAATGATGTTTGGTATAATGGATTCATTCAAAAAATGGGGAAAATGTCCTCGAGGATAGCATCATTCTGTATATAAAATTTCAACAGCGTACAATTTTTGCTTTTTCTTTTATGTTATTTCTTATAACGTACTCCTACAAAGCTTCATTTTATCATAACGTCATAAAAGCGCAATGGCAATGCTCCCCTACCGCACAACGTAAAAATCGTTTTAAAAATAACAATTTCCTTTAAAAATCTAAATATTTTTATCTGTATTTTGTTTATTGTGTTCAATTTTATAAATGATATCGAAAAAATTTCATAAGAAGTATAAATCAACTGTATTATATAAGAATGCGCAAAAACATGCGCAATGCAAACTAAAGTCGGCCTCCTTAAGTTTAATGATTATAAAAACAAACGCCTTGAGATAACTACTGATATATTTAAATGGTCATCATAAATAAGTATAAATAAATATCTAACATTAAAGGAAACATCAAATTGGTCACTGCAAGTATTTATACTAAAATTTTTATTCAAAACAATAACTTGATCTTCTGAATCAAGAGATCTTAAGTACCAAAATAATAGCCGCTTAACAATACACCAGGGGCACTTATGAACTTATGAATCAAAAATGCCGAGAAAAGCTTATTTTTTATTACCGTACAGATTTCTGAAATTTGAGATATGAATTCTTTCAATGATGCTTCGTAACAATACCTTTCTTCTATAAGGTGCACAGGGGCTTATTTTTACGATAAACATGATGAAAAGTTGTGTTTTAAACTTTCATTTTCAGTAAAATATAAAAATATGAAAGAAATTACTATAAATCTCGAGGTTTGTTCCGTCTTTGATGAATAAAAATATCCAAAATGCCTACAGCATGTCTAAAAACGGCATATAAGATGTTTTTTTATCTCTTCTTAAAAATGATATAAAATAAATTATTACTTTTTCTAGGATATCAAACGGAATGTTAAGGAAATGTTTTATTTTCTACAAAATTCCCTCATAGTCATCAAGTACGGGAATAAGATACATCAAATCAATTTTGACGTCATAATTGATCTAGCACCAAAAAGACAATCTGAAATCGGCCTTTGGTAGGTCGCAGGTATGCTTTCGTCATTAAATTCTGTAACTATGGTTTGTTTACTACTTGTAGTAGTAATTCATATCCATTCTTTATGTACGAATCCCAAGTATAGGAAACGAAGATTGGAAGCAATATATCATAATTACGTAGACAATTAGCAAGAATTGGAGCTTTTCTTTTAAAATTTCTGTGAAACAGTATATAAAAACTAATGAATGTCTCTATTGTAGTCTTAAACTTGAGAGAGAGAGAGAGAGAGAGAGAGAGAGAGAGAGAGAGAGAGAGAG
>WFKH01011581.1:3558469-3569968 GCA_016163765.1 Magallana hongkongensis | reverse complement strand
CAATTTTTGGTGACTTCTTATTTGTTAACGTTCTTCCTAATGTGTTTCACTTTGCAATCTGTGTGTTTATTCAGCCAGTCTGCGTGTTAATTCAATCACCCCGTGCGACCGAAAAATAAGCACCGCCTTCAAATTTACCTGGTCAGTGTAACCCTTGTTAATCAACTAAATCGAGGCCCCAGTTTGGATGTTAGAAAATGATTGGCATTTGTTTACTCGTCCTGTGTATACCATGCCCAGCGCTCGCGACGACGGTGCAATAAACTTTTTTCTTTTGATTTGATTGTATACCGTGACGATAAATCGCTATCTTTTAGCACTTTAAACAAAAGAAATATTAAAAGATATGAATTAAAAATTTACTCGTACTTGGTTATGTACCACACTAAATGCGCTGATCACCTAAAATCTGTCAAAATCATGTGGTGCCGATCATGTATCCATGAAAGACGTCGTTTATCAATAAAGATGTTTGTGAATAATTGAGAATAAATAATTAAATGAAATCAAATATTGCGTTCACGATATATATCGTTAGTTATCACATTTCTTTGAGAAATTTAACGAGCTGAAACCGGAAGAGAAACAAGTACAGACAGCTCTGGTGCATGCGCAGCTGGTAGAATTATTGTGCACTTTAATTTAGCAGCTGATCGGAAAAGATTTACAAGCATTGGTTGCAAAGTTGCATTAGTATTTGAGTACGGTGGGGTGATTGTATAATTCACAAAACATCAGGATATATTCTCAGTTAATCCCGACAGAAACTTGTTCAAGCAAACGAAAGATTTTGCACATGTCGCACGCGGTTTTTCATGCGTTTATATTCATTTAAACGAAGAACAATTTGTTTTATAAGTACATATAAATACGATATTCTTTTTACGTAAACGGAAAAACTCTTTTGAGAGCACTTTAATACTCCGTGTATATAGACATGTATACACAAGCGAGCGTGTTTCCCTAGGGGTTTCACACCTATTTCAATGTAGGCTCCACCCCCACCTGAACTTACCTAAGGTAAACTGACCGGTTAAAAACCTCGGCTTAAGTGCACACAACCCTGGACACAGATAGCCATAGGTATTTTATGGATGCAGATCATCAATTGTTATGTAATTAAAATACACTTGGAAGTGAGCTATCACTGTAGTGGTCAATTGTTGAATATAAGTTTAAAGTTTTAAGTCAAAGATGTTAAAAAATAATTATTTGTCCTCACGTTTAGAAGTTATGAAATACGTTATTCAATGCAGTCGGTCGCCATAGAAATCATCAGAGTACTGCAAGTACAGTACAGTTTCTTATTTCTTTAAAAGACCTTAGGACATAATTCACTTGACTTACAGACTAGCGACACAGTTGCCTCCCAATAATGTATGCACTTCTCAAAGTTACAATTAAATGGTATAGATATGTGTTGTTCAACGGATTTTATTAATTGTTGTAAATGTTAAAGTTAGAGAAATCATATTTTCTGGAGGTTGACATGTAGAACTCTTTTGTTTAAAAAACAAAAACAAATTGTTTTGACGTCACACCATCTCTTTTGGTTTGGTTTAAATATACAATGTACACAGTGCTCTGAACAAAACGCTGGTTTATGCCTTTCTGTTACTCAAGTATAAAACTGAACAAAATTGATTACTTTTAGGTTCACACGTCACATGTTAATACATGTATGCATAAATATATGATTTTTATCAAGTAAATGACATTGTATCTTTAAAAAATTCCAAAATATTATAACTAAAACATGTATATGTGACATGATAGAAATAATTGTAAACCAGAGGTCTCTCTTCCTGTCACACAAAAGTGACAAAATGGATTTTTGATTTAGTTGGAGTTCTGCCCCCACCCTGCCAACATTTTCTGAAATTTACATTTAGGAAATTAAATTATGGGGTATTGACACCCCCACCGCCACACACTTTCTAGATGAGAGCTCAAGGCAAAAAAAAAAAAATATTGGGATATTTAAAACAAAATCCTATTTGAAAAAAATCAAGTTAGAGATGTATCACAACCCCTACCACTGCCGCGGATTATGATTTTGAAGATTTGTGAATTTCTTTTACTTGCTTGTGAAGATTTCAGATAAATATGCTCATCCTTTCAAAAACAATACTGAGGCCTGTATGGCCAAACATTATACGGATAGTTATCCCTACCACTGAGCACCTCAGTCTCGTTTACTAATAGCGCACCCTCAGATGGGAGAAGGCATTATTGCTTATTTACAATTGGTGTTCTTTTCAATCTCTAATTATAACACTGCACTTTACATAAACTATTCCATGTTTTAGCGGTAGAGGTTTAAGTATGAATATAGGGAATCAAAATGTTTATGAAACATAACACTTTTTTCCATGCATCAGCGCAGTGGATTTTGTGTTTATTACACTATGATATAGGCATACCAGTAGTTTGAATCCTGTCATCAGTTGTACATACATGTAAACGTATTTATCGATTTTCTGGTTGTAATAATTAAATACATGTACATATAAGAGATGTGTTTTAAGTTATCATAAATTGATATAACCGTGAAATAAGTTAAAAGGAGAGTTTGTCTGGTAGGAAAATAATATTTTGAAAGTGAGCCTCGTTTTCTGAACTTACTATTATCATATTGACAATCCAGTTTAATGACAGCCCACCCTTTTCTCCTTACACTCAACGGGGTCGGATAGGTATCAATAAGAGGTCACCTTTCTATGACCTTTAAATTTGCATACAATCTAAATATATACCCCTAGCTTATCACAGACATGCCTTTATCTGTTTTATGAGAAGTGTAACTCTTCAATACTATGCAGTCTGGAGGTTGCAGTAATATATAGAAATTAGGCATGAATTAATTTTTCTGTCTCCTTTTGAAGAGTTCAAATTGATTTTCTAAAGCCCTGATTGGTCAGAAGTTAAGGTAGTGTGAAGATGACCTCCTATCAATAACTGTCAGACCCTGACAAATGTAAGAAGAAGAGGGGTGGTTTTATTAAGACTGAATGACAATCCTTTCTTGACTTGCAATCTGATTAAAATTTCTATAGTCGCTATACGATGATTTGAAGAAACCCCACTTGAGGTCACCTCCTGGTGAACTTTGCTTTGACCAATGAAATCGTCGGTTCCATTCCTCAGTTACATGATTTGGAAGTTATGCCAATACATTCTTTAGATTCCCTAAGGGCGTCTAATATAAACTTATGCTCCATCTCTTACTTGCTGATACCGAAAGATTCACGAACATGTGGCATCATTTCGTCGTACAACTCCATTTTTGTTTGTAACCCGAAATTACCGTTTCTAACACTTGCTCTGATTGCTAGAATAACTCATGTATATTTATAAACAAACGTTCAACAGGGGTTGACCTCAAGAGGGGTTTCTTCAGATCCTCTTGTAGCGAAAATAAAAAAACAAGGAGGGGATCAAAGATATGATTTTAATCAGATTGTCTCGACTTGAAGCTGTAACGGAAGACCTTCTCGTTGCTTGCAACGAGCTCGACTCTAGTTGTTATTATTATTGTTATTGAAGATTCATAAAGTTAGTTTTTTAGTCTGTGCACTATTGTTTTGAATAAGGAATTTGCATAATCTGAACTTTTCGTCTTTATTTATTTCATTTATTAGTTCCCTACCGGTGAAACCGGATGAAGGGAGGGAACTAAAGTCTTAATCGCGGTTTGTTGGTCATTCTGTCCCCTTTTCGTTTTCCAGATTTTTTTTTCTGTGATGTATTTTTACTTTTAATCAATAGATATTTACGTAAATAATTTTTAAATGGGACACTTGTTTACAATCGGGTTAGATTAGTGTTCCAAAAAATGAAGGTGAGAAAAGAGAAGACAGGACTTTTTCGTGCAGATCCTACTACGTCATTCGATCCAAAACAGTTATTATTACTCATCGAGTTTGACTTGCGTTACTTTTTATCTACTGATTAAAAAATCATTAATTTTTGAAAATCTCTTGTATTCATGATTGTTAAGTTTTACGCCGGTGCATCTACTTACCCGAATGGACCCAAATGGACCTTAAAGGTGATGAAGAAAATCTGGTATCTACTTTAATAAAAATCTTTATCCGAATTTTCTCCAGATATGTTTAGCACATTAAATGACAAATGAGAATCCTTGTTTTATCTATTATATTTTCTGTTTTCAATCTTCTTCTTTTCTGGTTTTTCTTTTCTTTTTTTGGACAATCTTACAAAAAGTAGTTCTTGTCTTAGTACTGGCAAAACGTTTACTTCTATACAGTAGACTGGCATTTTCCTTTCTTTTTCACACATATGTGAAGATTAATAAGTCTAATGGATTCAATACATCAAACCATACAAAATATAAATTAAAAAAAGCTGATTTACTACATTAAACCAAACAACATATAAATGGAAAATATTGATTACAAATAAATATTTATACAACAGATTTTCAAGAATTCAAATAATATAGAAAACTGACATGGCGCACGAGCATTGGAGAAATCATAGTACTAAAGCACTTTAAAGCGCTTAATCTATTTTTTTTTTTTTTTTTTTTGGCAACTTTAATAATTATTTTGAAAATTAAAACAAAAATGGTGTTTCATGAAGCAAGATTTTATTTGTTTACACGTCCCTGCAAAATAAATAACACTAACCTGTACTAATGCCCTACGACTATTCAAATTCAGTTCAATTATACTGAAAGGGACACGATTTCAATATATCGTGGAAGAGTGTCTCAAACTACTGATCCTTATCTAATAACTAAATCGTAAAAATAATCTCAAGAAGACTTTTCAGTTTTTTTCTTTAGTAACCAATGATCTGAAGTTGATTTTTAAAGAAAATACACGATTTGAATTGAATGAATACGACCATGTTTCATACATTTTAAAAGAGAATTACAAAAAAACGAGCACCTTCCTAAAAGATTACGTCATTATTATATGCGATGGTTTTTTCCAAAAAAAATATATCAAAAGGACAAGATTTAAAGTATGAAATTTGGTCGTTCCATCTGTTCTGATATGAAGTGTCAGACTCTTTAGAGCCCTTCCAGTGGTACGGGAATACTACCCTTCTTAAAACAAACAATCATAGACATTTTTTCCCTCGTTTTTCCTAGTTTATTGGGGTTTTTTGTATTTATCTTGGGACAGATTAAGACTTATTAACACAAGTTTTGCTCTGTATCATTGGTCATTAAAAGTTTTGGCACTAAATGACTCTTTGCCTGAAACTTCAAGAAATATTATCGCCCGTTGTGTATGATCTGCTTGTTATCGATACATTTATGAAACCTGAGACATAGAGACTTGAACTGTCTTTAGTGTATTCAGAGGGTCCTTCAATTTATTCGTATCGAAATTATCTGAGGCCCCTTTCATGAGTTATCGTCCCTGAAAGTTTGTTAAATACTTCTAAAACACTTAATACTTTTTAACCATACGTTGAAAAAACAACGTACTACTTGAGATCGAAGCATCTACCTTGGACTATCAAGTTGAAATAATGTCCAAAGATCAAGTTCATTTGAAAAAAATCTTTTGTTTAAGGTGATATTGAAAAAGTGTATTGTTGATGTTATATGACTTCTTAAGACACTTCAAAATTTGGTGTTTTTTGTACCTTTTTTTCAATACAGAAGGGAAAATTCGCTTGTTTACTAAGTCATAGCTATCATCCAATAGGTCAAATTACAATACCTTTCTTATTCTGTACTATATAGTCAGAGAAATTTAGCCAGATGAAGTTTTTTCTCAATACAGATGTAACGAAACACTCGTCTGATTAGTTATTAATATATTATGTGATGAGATGGTCAAATTCTGTTTATGATACCAATATGGGAAATGTTTATACTGAGGACAATGATAGTCAGTATGTTCAGTTTTATACTAACGAACATAATATTCTAAACGGGCATACTGATCGTCAAGAAATTATTAATTGTTAAATGTGTAATATGTGTGCTTCACTACGCAAATGACTAAACTCATGATATACATATAAAAAAACTAGGTGAAAACAATGATTTTGATGAAACTTTTAAAATGATTTTATTTAAAAATCAGAAATCTACTACTGCCACATTTTGCGTAAAAATAATCATTCAACGGCATTCTTAATATTGTATGGGTAATTGTGTTGTAAAGCATGATCTTAATTGATGTTGTTACTGAATGGAAGTAAAAATACACAAAAATACATATGACTACCTGATGAACATAGCCTCCTTATTACTGATTTACAGAACCTGCATATCAATGAAAAGACAAAACGCTAAGTAGAACAATAGAAGAGGTGATTTATTAGTTAAATAAATTACAGAGTAATAAACAAATCAAGTATAAGAAAACACAAAATAAGACAGATTAAAGATTATGAAGAACATAAGCAAATACACATGATAATCTGAACATAGTCGAACGCTGCCTAATCATAGGTCTTCTTGCATATTTCAAAAAGCTTAAACACTTTAATTTTAAAACTTTCTTTTGAAGATTAAAATTAGATAATATGAGAAATTATTAACAAAATGGTTTTAGAAATTTCGATGTTTTAAACTAATATTTTGTAAATAATTAGTTTAAATAGTAGCGAGAGTTTCCACTAATTTGGAAAAAAGACAATGTTGTTGAACCCTCCCGGATTAAAAGCAAACAAAACAGCTTTGTTTGGTGCAATCGACCATTTTTAAATATCGGTCAAAGAAGAGATGCAAATGAGAAAAGTTTAAATTTATAAGTCTGAGCTAAGGTTGTCTTTACCTAGTAGGTAAAGAAAGCTAAGGGGCTGATGTACCGAGAGACTGTACCTCTGACTTGCGATGGGACTCAATGACTTATACCGGCTCGTCTACCTCAGTGCTCTTTTACCAATTAAGTTTACCTTTCTGACAAGGAAAATAATTTCAACGGTAGATACACTTTGATTTAAAGATTTCATGCATACTTTAAACTAAAAAGGTTTTTATAAGTATGGCACGGAGACAAAATGTATAGGAAAAAGTCTTTTAAAACATTATTTCATCAACAACAGAATTTGAAGGTTGCCTTTAAAAAAAACTCGCGTTTGAAATATCCTTCTGTGACCAATAAAAATGTGCATTTACTATTTTCATCTCTTTTTTAAATCAGTCATTAAACGTGCGATGTTGTAAAGATTGGAAAGGTCATTTTTCTCAGAGAGACTAGTCGATTTATCGGGGGCTTTAGTCGAGCGTTAGTCGAGTATTCGTTGATTTATTTAAACTGTGTGTCCTTTTCAAATCAAACAATGCTACTTTAACATACACAGTATCTTTAAGTCAAAAACATTTCAAAAACTTATAATTGGATGAACTTAATGCATTTGATTTAAAATGATTTATTTTTAATATTTTATATAAATATCCGAAAGCAAATGTCTTTGCTATTCGTTTTTCTTGTGACGCTTACATATAATTGAGCTTTATATTATTTAAGGCAAATCAAACGTGTCTTTCTCCTTGCTAAGTCAGTGTCCCGTGCCTTATCAACGATTTAAATTTAATGATTATAAAAACAAATGTCTTGTGATAACTACTGTTGTGTTTAAATGTTAATCATATAAAATATAAATATAATCCATTTATTAACTAACCCTGGCATTTAACATTTAAGGAAACAGCAAATTGGTCACTTCAAGTACTTTTATTTAAAACAACAATTTGATCTTCAAAATGAAGAGATTTTGGACACCAATACATTAGCCACTTAAAAAATAAACCAGGGTTACCGACGGAACAGACTGTAACTTACACCCCAAAAAAGCCAAGAAAAGCTTATTTTTCATTCGTAGACTATAGATTTCTGAAATTTGAGATATGAATGCTTTCAATGACATTTAATCATATATCTTATCATAATTTATAGATTATTTATCTGGCATTTTTTATATCGCATCCTATATTAGCCCGGGGTCGCTGTATATCAGCCAGAGATTCGTAACTCGAGTGCTCAACCCAACATTTGGTTTCGTCGTTCAATAAACTCCGATAAAATACTGGTTAAGAGCTTGCGCATCCTGAATATGAACCCTGTTAGTTATAAAGGCGTTCAAGTTATAAAGGCGTTCGGGGATAACCATTGAAGGAAGATGCTGTAACCGTGCCAGAATTTTTTGGGTGCTAACAAGAAAAACTGGTAATATATGTAGGTAACTGGTAAGTAAGATGAAATTCCCGAAAAATACAACTGATTCATATACTGACTAATGAAATAAAAAAAGTGTGGATGTATTCATCAAAATCAGTTGTTCTCGGCAAAAGTATCCCACACTGAGGTGTTTCATTTCAAGTAAGTGCATATTTTATTATAATAAAAACCTACATATTTTAGAAATCGCGGGTTCAGTTTACTTCTACAGGTCTAGAAGGAGCGTTTTCCACTAAAACCCACCTGAGGTGGCCATTGACTCCAGAAGTTTGTAATGACCAGGTCCTATCTAACCCTAACCTATGGGTCTCTTACTGTCCTCACAAGTTTGTCCCGGACCTTCCCGCTACCCACACACCGCCGGTCTCTCCCTTCTCTGTCAATATTTCCGCCACTTCAGTCCTGAATTTACGTATAACTACTACACCGTCCGGGGATTATGGATTCTCAGCCTTTGTAAAACAGGCTAAAAATGCCGACAGCTGTATTCTACATTACAA
Source organism: Magallana hongkongensis (assembly GCA_016163765.1). Taxonomy (NCBI): domain Eukaryota; kingdom Metazoa; phylum Mollusca; class Bivalvia; order Ostreida; family Ostreidae; genus Magallana; species Magallana hongkongensis. The sequence continues at coordinate 3,561,294 of WFKH01011581.1, read as the reverse complement.
ATTCGACGAAGGCAGTTTTGAGATGAAGTTTCTTTCCACAGCCTTGGAAACGAGGGCCTCTGTCATTGGGTGGAACTCCGTCGTTAGCATTACTTTACAGGTTGAGCAGTGGCAGAGGATCGCCATGACAATAGATGCTAATCAGTCAAAAATCTTCATATTTATTGAAAGAGCGCCTTTTGACAACACCGTTGTGAACATCTTTGGTTATAAACCTGGTACTTAAGTCCCTAGGTTTAAATTGCCAGGTACACTGAGGGTAGGGGGTTCTTTTTACGGGGAAACATTCAGCGGACTGGTGTCATGTGTTGGTTTCGTTGAGGACAAAGATATTGACTGTTCCAAGACGATGGCCTGTTTTACGGATTGCATAGAAATGAGCGTGGAAATGTGGTGTAAGAGTACTTTAAGGATGACTTTAAATGTGGGTCTTATTACGAAATTAAATATTCATTAACGAAAGAAAGTGTTTAAATGCTAAATGGACTGACAAATAATGTTTATTGATGGATGCTCTCCTGACGTCTTAATTTCCGGAAAAGAAATTTCGACTAAAATAATATAAAAAAAATTGTTAGTCACAAGTTTTGCAAGCAAATATTCTTGCTTTTCTTTATATTTAACCTTTTGAACTTAACTGTTTTTTTTCTTTTAGTCAATATGTTTCCCGAGAAAAGACACTATGGGAAATTCTCACCTACTGAAACCGGGAAAATACCGAATCAGACACCAATCAGCGTCACTTCCGCCATCAGCCTGAGTTGTTGTGCCTTACAATGCCTGAAGGATTTTCTAGTCTGTGAAAGCGTAGCGTATAACAGCGCCACCGGAAGCTGTTCTTTTTACCCGGATTTCTTTTTCGCCAGTCTGACTTCCTCTCCAAATACCAACCTCTATGTTTTACAACCCTACTGAGCATTTGATTCAGTTGTAACAGTCCTAGTCAGTTTATACTTGTTTTTATCAAATCAACAATATTTCTAAATTTGCACCATAGATATTTCATTTACATATACATGTACTTATATTCTCTCATGTCCAATGATATTTTTTTTAACTTTTTCCTTAGTTCCTTTTTCGTCGCCTTTTGATGAATGTCAAAAAATGGATATTACTATCAATAAAGATTAAATGATTATCAGCAACTGATGTAAGAATATTCTTCATTGACATGTTCTTTCTAGCAACAAGAATAAAAACGATTTTTCTACCTGGATTTCAGACATTCAAAACAAAAGGGTGGGACTCCTTTTTCATAATTAATTAACGTTGTAAGTATGAAAGCTTAGAAGATTCATTCGAGATTCGAAATACAAGATTTAAAATAGGAAATTCCAGATTCAAAATTCAATATCTAAATTGACCAATCAAATCATACATGTGAATCGTGTATCCTAGCGACACCAAATTGCTCTGAATATAAATCATCCATACAGTCTCATACTTACAAATAAATGCCATATTATATCTTATATAAAATCAACTTTGGTTAATTATCTCACACAGTATAAATAATACATATTGGCATAGAAAGTCACGATTATCATAATATTATACAACAAGTGGCGGAAAGCTTTAATGTACAGTCATAAAAAATTTACATAGATATCATAACAGAATTGTGTCATTTGATTGCATTTTCAATTACGCTAATTCATTTATACTTTTAATCAATCGGAAAATTGCAAAGATCTTTCGAAATATTAACATCTATAATCTAACGTTATTGCTAAAGGTATTTCCCCTTTCCATAGGTAAACTATGGATTCCCTTTTCATTTTATTAAACCTAGCAAGTGTACATGGAACTTGTTAAATCCAAAATAATTAAGAAGAGAAAAAAACCTACAGGATTGTTTAAATTGTATTTTATCCTACCTGAACGTGCCTAATCATTGGTCTTCCTGAAGTATTTCTAGGAGTTCATGCATGATTATTTTATAAAGAGCAAGAGCGTACAAGGCTTTGAACACCCCCAACTTGTAGTAATGAAGATGAATATTTTTCTGTTTCAGTTAAATATGAACGTTTGGCTTTGTTTATTGTATAAATTCAATAAAGTGCTTTCAATCTGTAAACACGACAGGTATAGGTTTCCAAAGGACAAGAGCGTACAAGGCCTGACAAATCCCCTGCACACAAAATGTTGAAATGACATATGTACATATAAGAAGTACCTTTACATTTGAAAATGTGGACCACTACATATATATGATAGAGAACTGCATTCTCTGACACATTAACAAATATACAATTATACTTGGTACTTATCTCGTTTTTTATTAGTTTATTTTCTAAACATTACATCATGATCTCATTATGTCTACAGAACACGAACATTATGCAATTTTGGTCGTTATCTGAAGAGTTTTTGAAAAATAACAAATTTTCCAATCAAAAAAAGATTTTTAAAAAACTGTTTTATTTAAAAGCAAAGAAATTAAAAAGAAAACACCGGCTATGATTCGAACACCATCACAGCAGAGAAGGTTTGTCTACAATCCTCCACCTATTACACTGAGCTACGTTCACACATAAAGGGTACGGTGAATAACTTTAATTGTTTGACAATTATTAAAAACGTGAAACACGTTTTTGGTGAAAATCACGAATCCTGACCTATAATGGGTCTAGAATGCATTTTAATCAATCAATAATTAAATAAATAAAAACTTGTTATTTAAATAAAAGTACTTTTATCATGGAGTCAGGACCCAATCATACTTAAAATTTGGAAATTAGTACAGTAAATGGTCACGATTTGGCATAAAACGCTGTACAGTAGTTATATATATATATATATATATATATATATATATATATATA
>WFKH01011581.1:3518583-3558369 GCA_016163765.1 Magallana hongkongensis | reverse complement strand
AAAAAAAAAAAAGAGTTTCCACTAGCTTGCAACCGACAATGTTGTTGAGCTTTCACGGATTTCACTCTAACAAACTACTTTGTTTATTGCAAATCGATCCTTTTTAGAGATGCAAATGAGGTCGGTTTTAATTTATAAGCCCGAGCTAAAGTTGTCTTGGACAGTAAGAACAAAGACATTCACAGGGAGCTGATTGCACTGACACACGATGAGACTTAGGGATTTATACTGGCTCGTCTACCTCGGTACTTTCATACCAAGTAAGATTTTTTTTTTGATAAAGAAAACCATTTCAGCACGTACTGGATACGCATTCATATTAATATTTTCCTGCATCCTTTAAAATACAAAAAGTTTTAAAAGTTTGGCAGAAAGACATTCCTTACAGGAAAAAATTCTTTTTAAGGAGGGCGATTTGGGGGTTTTTTGCGGAAAAACTACAATGGCAAAACTGTTTATTTTTTAACCATATGTAATATACACAAACTCTAGTTTATCTGCAAAGATTCAAGAAAATCGAACATCTAGTTCTTTTTTAGGGTCATCTCAAAATACAGGTACATTTACTAAAGGAATATATGGGAAATTGTCATTTTTCGCACTTCGAAGCAGATTTAGAAAATATTACAATAGCGATTTTCCTCACATTTCAAATTAAAAACAAAATGTAAACACAAATTTATTTAAACAAATAGAAAGCAAAATATCATACATATTAATGTATGTTCAGAAACCAAAATGACTTTAGTGTTCAATTTTCAAAAATGTTCATACAAATCAAGCATGATTTCGTAATTAAAAATTAAAAGAAATTTTACAGTTTTCAAATTTAAAAGCACGGTTGATCAAGTCTGTCATGGCCCTTTTCTCAGCCTTTCCGATGGATTCCAATTTTGTTTCCGGCAGATTTTCAGCACACACAGTTTCTTGGACGTGTTTTTTTCTCCAAAGGGCGCTGCTGCTTCCGTTTTAAATACTTTCGGCGCGGGAGGATCCAAAATTTTTATCACATTTTCAGACACTTCTGGGCAAGATCATTTGTACTTTCGGACCGCCCGCTCTGACCTAAGACCCATTCTCTCCATAATAGCCTGTTCATCCATCCCAGCGCTGTACAACTGACTGGCACAAGTACGCTTGCCACTGTGGTTATAGTAAAGTTTCCAACGAGACCCCCTTGTTTACATATGATCTTCATGAAGCTCTTTATTTTATTTACACCAACAACTTGCGCACCATATCGAATAGGGTTCCCTGCTAACGGACGTCTGTAAAACTCTCCGTTGTTTCCAAGCGCATCGAGATACTGCTGAAAATAGTCGGCGATGCATCTCTCTCCTTTAAAAAATAATACAAAATTGAAAAAAAAAATTCACATTGCCCCTTGAAAATAAATTTCAACATAAAAACCCTTTAACGTTTATATATCAAAACAAATAAACCATAGTATTTTTTACCAGACCTACCTGGTTGACAGTAGTGACGAATATCCTTGCTCTGCAGAGTTGATTGAGCTAGTCCTCCCTTAAACGTTTTATTAAATCCGCCGACAAAATGTACCAATTTACCTCGCCCATCCTGCCCAGTGGTGACGTTTGCGCAAGTCAGGTCTCTATGCTCATCAAATCCCCTCAGCCCGAAAGGTTTACACATGTAAAAGAACACAGTGTATTGCAAAGTTTCTGCAGTCTTGTTTCCAAGTACTTCTCTCTCCCATAGTAACTCTTCATCTCCTGGAGTAATTGGGTCTGCTTGTTTCACTTTTGTCCCTAGTCCTTTAGATAGGAGAGACTTTATTTTAGCGTCAAGAGTTTGTCTGAAATCTGCATATCTCAAGTCTGAGAAAAAGTTAATGTCGTGTCTCTTGTTGTCCCTAACATACCTCAATAATCCACAGACTAGATAATAGATCGACTTGGGTGGATATTCACTTCTGTCCTTTTTACGAGCATCACATACAAAGCGTGTCAATGAATCGCTCATCGTTGAGACATCCATGTGCAGTAGTTCGGATACTGCAAATTCAAGTGGCACACTCTTGTTTTTCTCTTGGCGCCAGTTTTCGAAAACACCAAATGCCCAACGAGTGTTTCTCTTTGTATTTTGATTTTCTTGACTTGAAATTAACTTCTCTATTTCGTAATTTTGTTTGTTTCAAAATTATTACTAGTACTAGATCTATCTCCGTCCAAATCAAAATCTCCAAACATTTCAACATCAACATGTTTGGATGTAATCATCAAAATCAGTTCTTCCCTGAAAAAGTATCCCACACGGTCGTGCTCGACTTCAAGTGAGTAAATCTTTCATGATTAAACAACCCATGCAATTGTTTACTATTACAGGTGTAACAGGAAAGTGTTCCAGTAAAACCCAACTGAGGTGGCCATTAACTCCAGAAGTTTGTACTAACCAGGTCCTATCTAACCCTGACCTAAGGGTCTCTTACTGCCCTCACAAGTTCGTCCAGGACCATCCCGCTCCCAACATTCCAACGGTCTCTCCTTTCTCCGTCAATCTTTCTACCGATTCAGTCCTCGATTTACGTATTACTTCTCCGCCATCCGGGGATTATGGTTTCTCAGCCTTCGTAAAACCGGCTACAAATGCCGACAGCTGTATTCTCCATTACAAATCCGACGACGGCAGTTTTCAGATAAAGTTCCTTTCCAGAGCCTCCGGAACAAATGACTCCGTCATTGAATGGGACTCCTGCATTTTTAATGCTTTACAGGCAAGGAAGTGGCACAGGATCGCCATGGCGATGGATGCTAGTAAGAAAGAGCTCAATTTATTCATTGATGAAGCGCCTTTTGACGACACCGTTTGGAAAACTCTTAATTATAATCCTGGTACCTTTAAAACACCAGGTACTTTGAGAGTTGGGGGTTCTTTTGACGGGGAAACATTCAGCGGATTGGTGTCATGTGTTGGTTTCGTTGCGGACAAAGAGATTGACTGTTCCAAGGATTGTTTTGATTCAAAGACCTGGTCTTTAAGTAAGCTTTTTAATGTTTTGCCTACATCTTTTTACAAGTTATTTGTATGTCACTAAAGAAACGAGGCTAACACTAAGGATGAAAATGTAGTAGTGTAAGATACTGAAATAATTTGAGATGACTTCAAATGTGTGTCTAATTACGAAATTAAATATTCATTGACGAAAGAAACTTTTAAATTGGTAAATGGAGTGACAAGTAACGTCTACAGTTCGATGCTTTTGTGACGTCTCAATTTCCGGAGAAGAAAATTTCGATTTAATTGATAGTTTTGCATGCAAATATTGTAGCTTTTCTTTATATTTAACCTTCTCAACTTGACTGGTTTAATTTTTAAATTTCAGTCAATATGTATCCAGAGAAAAGACACTATGGGACATTCTCACCTACCGAAACCGAGGCAATACCGATTCAGACACCAATTAGTGTCACTTCCGCTGACAGCCTGGCTTCCTGTGCCTTGCAATGCCTGAAGGATTTCCTACTCTGTGTAAGCGTAGCGTATAACAGCGCCACTGGAAGTTGTTCTTTTTACCCGGATTTCTTTTTCGCCAATATGACTTCCTCTCCAAATACCAACCTCTATGTTTTACAGCCATACTGAGTATAGAAGTAAGTGGTAAAAGCCCTAGTAAGTTTATACTTGTTTTCGAAGAAATTGCCATAGTTGAACCGTGATTGATTATTTTATCCGTTGTCGTCCAAATATTTTTGTTTAACTCTTTCGTTACATTGTAGTTCCTTTGATAGAAAAAAAATTACTATCATTGAGAAACAAGTGTTAACAATCAAAGAGGGTGAAGAAGAATCTTCAATGGCGTGTTTTCTCTAATGCCATGAATGGGGACATATTTCCTACCATTCTAAACAGAGATCGTCGATTTGTATTTATTATGATGAATGAATGTAGTCTGGGAACAAAGATTTATGATCATCGGAATGTTATAAAACAAAATAGAAACAGAAAGTTGTATTGTATATAATGAAAAGTTGCTCTTTATATAGCAATAAAAACTAATATTATCCGAATGTAATCATCCATCGGAATGTTACATGAAATTATCCCATGATTATTCTAACAATATTTCACGTTTAGTAAGGTAATGGAAGGTTTCATATTACGTAATGGTCAAAATTGATATGCAAATGGTTTGTTACTACTGTAATAAATTTGGCTGAGCAAGACAAAATTAAATGAATTTAAGGACACACGACACGTTCCTCAATTTTATATAATTTTCCTTGATATATTATTCCTTATTTATTAACATTTAAACCTGTTAATTCCCAAAAATTCAGGGTATATTACCAGGCTATCTTTGGAGCTAGAATATTTAGAATTTTCCTTAAAACAGCATGCAAAATGCATTTGAATGCTTATAAATAAAGTCATAGTATATATTTTCAATTGAACACTTTAAATCTAAATTAAAAAAGTATCATATAACATGAAAATATAATTATGGAATTACTTAGTGGAAATCTTTACATTGTGGAGATAGGAAAAAATAAAAAGAATGGAAGATATGTCGCGTCTGACCTTAACATTCGTAAAAACGCAGATTGAATTGGTCGTTATTACTTTTTCAAACCTTGGTATTTAAATAAAAAGAAACAAAAGCATGATGAACAAATACTCGTCAGAGATAGACACCTAAATTGTCATCGGTGTATTTAGAACTATTGGCGATCAATTAACATTACCCAAAAAACAAATATTGCTTTTTAAAATAGTTCTAATGTACATTTAACAGTTTCATAGCGTATATTTTTAGTAATTAAACATGCTTCAGATAAGCATAATTGATGAAGTTCAGAAGTGATCCAACTAGCGGCAAAATGGTCATGAGTTTAAATACACTAACTCTCGCGCTGTCTATGTCAACAAACTGATTCTTTTTCAAATTATTGACATATACAAGTTTAGAAAATTCTCAATTTACTATTGATGATCAGCTCTTTCTGGATACATTACTTATTGAAATTCGAGGGTAAAGCAATATCATATTTTTCTTTTTTAAAAGAAAATGCTACAAAACGAGCAAAATTTGGGAAAAGACATACTTGTATTGGAACAAAATCTTTCGGAACAGTCTTTAATTACTTTAACAGAAAAGCAAAGGAATATGAAGATATAAGAAGCAATAAATTTAAAGAGCAATGTAATAGGTCAAGAGCAAAGTGGGTTGAAGAGGGTGAAAACCCATCAAAATATTTTATAAATCTAGAAACTAGAAATTATACATCCAAAATAATGGTTGAAAGAGAGGATGGTTTACGTACCACCTGCTTACAAGTAAAACTTTTGATTGATATGTTACGGACCTAAGTGCTGATCTTGCACAAGTATTTATACGTAATCCTGCACGAGAATAACCCGTGAATTTAATTCAGCGAAATTACGAATTTCTCGTAGATATTGACCCTATTATAAAACACAAGATTTATCTGTGTTTGGACTCGTATTTAAGATATTACGGAGGGTAATGAAATATAAGACTTAATTAAAGTTTACGTAAATTTATTCAACAAAGAAATAACAAGACGTATAACTGATCAATAATAACAAGTACACCTACAATTAATTCACTGATATTCGGGAATTACCCAAATCGAACAGTGAGACTACAGCACAACCTTCGTGTGTACGTTAATTCAATAAAGGGGGGGGGCGCACTAAACGAGAATGACCCGATTAGTATACGAATAAATATTACTAAAATCGAGAAATAATCTAGAATTATCAGACTATTTCTACTTAACTGTTTACGCAAAACTTTGCCAATTATTTACTATAATAAATCTAAATATACGTATGAATTATCCCTACTGTAACAATATTATCAAATATAGATAATTCACTTACTTAGAATAATAAAATTCCAAAGAACTATCAACGTTTACTAATTATTTAATCGGTAAGACTTCAGAGACTAACTCTTTGTCTAACCGTAAATAAAATGAACTATATTGTTTGTATCGAAATTAATCCAATACAAACTCCCTAAAAATCGTGTAAACGAGATTAACCCGTATTGTCACGATGAAATAATAAATAAATTATTCAAAATTCCTTAAATTCTACCTAGAATAATCGTAGTAGTAAAAAAAACACCCTCTAACCTCAATAGCAAAACCCCGAGTCCACTGGATAGAGTGATCTCCCCTCTATATACCTATATCGAGTCCCCCCGGTAACCCACGCGCTCCCCTAGGGATCAACGGCAAATCACCGGCAGCACCGGCAGTCACCGGCAATAACATTGACCAATATACAAGAATAGATATGGGTTACCCCATATCCAAGATATTCGACTTTTAAATTACTTGAATTTTTACTGTGCTCAGCCGATCTCTTAAGTTAAAATCACTGAACTTGTTAAGAAACTGACGTATATAGTTCTTCATGTCCGTATTAAATACTGCCACCCGTCATTAGCAAACAGTGCACACATCTGTGCTTAAACAGAGTCTACACAAGTGCGACCAGATGTTGCGTAACCATTCCGTCGTTTAAAAAAAAAGAAAAGAAATAACACAAACTCATACACAACAAATAATTAAAAGAGATTGTGTGGTAGCTAACGAACAATAATCATGAAAATAATATAATTATTGTAATAATATAAGCAATATTCTAGAGTGAAACAATTGTCAATCGAAGAATGGCCTACATTTTCGTGAAAAAGACTGAGGAGGCAGCGAGCGTAGGAATATGAATACTTCACATTTACATTTCTTGGGGTAGGGTGTTTTTTCAAAATAATTTTACGTTAACTTTATTTTCTTCCACGTATTACATATACATCGATATTCTAAACATTTATTGTAATGTTGTATCTGCTGATCATGAACAGAACTATATTTTTCAGCGCAATTGTGTAAAGTGTACCTGACTATAGTAATATATCTTGAATAGATAGTAGGCACTGATCGAATATATTAATAAAATATAATTCAACAATTACATTAAGTAATTTACACAATATAAGACAAATAAAATTATAGAAATTCATATAACGATACAATGTTTTATGTAGCAATCGCAATAAACATAGCGCACAAAAGTTATAATTTGCATCGGGCGTGGTATTCTGAAATTCCAATACTATAATGGCGGTATATAGAAACGAAAAATACAGCCTTGGAAAAAATAATGAAAGCATTTGAAATGGAGCTTGTCAACGAAAATAAAAGACCTAGGATATTGAAATAAAATCAAAGTAACATGTTCATCCGATGCAGTAAGTAATAATACTACCAATCAAGACATCTTAATGTAATTTACAATCGGTAAATAAGGGGAACATGTCAAAAGCGTTACATGTGTGTGCACTATCAAAATACAATTCTGAATAACGGTGCAATGCACTATATAACAATGAAATACAAGAAATCACATTATTTTACACACATAAAATCTTTAACTCTATGCAAAACCTTTATCATATTAAGGTAAATATCAAAATTACAACACATTCATGTAAAAATGATTTTTTTACTTATGTAATCTGTCACAATCATCACAGATACAAAGATGTTTTTGTGAACATTTGTATAAATGCAGAGAATTATTTGAATCTATTTATATCCAAGAAAAGATATATGAGATTCAAAAATGAAGCAACGAAGAGTCTAATGCTTAAGAAGGGCAGATAACCAGTACCGAGGTACTCAATTTTCTTAAAGTGATGAAAAATGATAAGAGTCTAGGACCAGATGGTTTTAGTTGTGAAGTTTTTACTAGTAAGTGTTTTTGGAAGGATTTTTGTTCTAAGAGCAATTAATGAGTCATATAAACAACTACAATTCTCAAATCCAAACAAATTAAGAATTATAACATGGATATCAAACGCAGGAAATGCTAAACATTTTTTTTAAACCGGTGTCCTATCAGTCTATTAAATATATAAATTAGCTCCAGGGTTTTTTTTTTGCTGTAAGAAAAAAAAAACTTCTCTCGATAAAACATAGTCATAATAATAATAAACACATTAAGGATATAGTTAATAATGGAGAAGAATATAAACTCTCTCAATATGCAAATGATACGTTCCTAATATTCGATGGCTTACCAACATCTATGTATAGCATTCTCCAAGACCTAGACTTTTTTGCAAATATATCACTCTTAAGAATTATTTTTTCAAAACCCAAAATGATTTGAATATGAAGTAAAAATACTCAAATGAACTATTTCATTACTCAAGATGGAAACTTGACTGGAAAAACATAAGTTTTGACATGCTTGGAATAAAATTCTCAGAAAAGTTGACAGACATGGTTGATTAAATTATTTACCAAAGTTGATCGAGATTAAAAAAAATTATTAACCAATGGAAAACACAAAGCAGACCCCAATATAGGATGACTGACTGTTCTTAAGACAGTAATTATACCAAACTTAGTTCTTGCATTGCCAATGCCCAATTATTTTTTTTAAAAGATCTGAGAACGAAATTTTTGAATTTCTTTGGAACAATTAAATACATGAAGTGAAAAAGGAAACGTTTATTCAAGATTATAAATACGGTTGACTGAAAATTGTAAACTACAGGAAATTCATAACTGCACTAAAATCCACATGGATCAGAAGAATAATGCATTTAAAAAGTAAATGGGTTCCACTACTGGAGTCAATAAATAATTCATTATGATACATTTAAATTGTGGAAAAGAGGATCTTCTATCTCTGATATATGTAAGAATGTTGTAAATAATTTCTAGAAGGGTGTTTTCTTATGCTGGACTCATATCGATGAAAACTGTAATAATTAAAATATGAATATTTGGTTTGAACAAATTGTGATAAACCAAAAATTCAAATAGAAAATAAACCTATTTTCCTTTAAAACTACTCTGATTCAGGCATATTTCTAATATGTGATTTTTATGACATTGATGGTAAATTTATCAGTTAGGAGCAAATTTTGAAAATGAAGATAAATCATACTTGATTGAATACTCTGGAATTAAAAAGGCTGTGTCCTCAAGAATAAAACATATAGCCTTTTTTATAAAGCTTTTGGACCTCATATCCCTTTTTCTGAAAGAATATTTATTTAAAATGAAAAAGGATGCAAAGATAATTAAGTATCAATTACTGGTTATGTAATAGTAAACAAGATATTACAGCCTTGACAAAATGGCAAGCTAAGGGAAATATTTTTTTCAGAAAAAATATGAAACTATATATTTGAACTTCCTTTTCAGTTACACAGGAAACACTGGATGCCGAATAAATTTAATATTTGTTTGCTTCGATAGAATATCTGTTCTGTTTGGAAATTTTACAAATAGAAAAATTACAGACTTCAGAATATACTCATTATTGCTGTCAAGCAGTATTTATTTGCATCTAAATACAAGCAAATTACACCTCCATCCCTGTTCTTTGGTTGTCTAGAGAAAATGATAATGGGTAGACTTTATATAGAAATATATTTACTGAAATACTGTAAATATAATTAATATGAAAGACACTTACATGATATCTGCAATAAATTGCAAGTGTCTGTAAATAAAGATGATCGTTTTTTACACATTTTATGAATTGTACTGGTACATAGGAATTTTTTGAACGAAAACGGAAAACCATGTACCATTCCTCTACTCATCATATCATATCTTATTCCCCCGTTTTTCTCTATTCTTATCACAAACCTCAGCCTCGTTGCACATAGATACAATGATGTTATACATGTTTATGTTTGTGCGAATATATATGTGTACATATAATTTACTCTGCACTATATTATGTTAATAATGAAAACTGTTAAAATGTTAATTATGAACATGTATCTATGTTTATATGTGCTTTGATGTTGATAAAAATGTTCTTTAAAAAAATTAATTTAAAAAATGAAAATGAAAAAAATCCAACTGCCTGAAGAAGAAAAAATAATAATTGCAAGTAATGTGGGAGATTGATATTGTATAATATAACCTTGACGTTTTTCTTGTCAAACTAAAACTGCATCGTGTGTGTGTACAAAGTATAGTCATTAATAGTTCATCGTTTTATTTTTTATCGTATGTGTTTTGAATAAAAATATTGCATATTCTGAACGTTTTCACTTTCTTGTTTAAACAATGGACTGGCCTCTTTTTTCACACTTTTGTGAAAAGAAATGAGTCTTTGACAAATGAAAAACGGATTTAATACATTTAACGACACATAATACAAATGAAAAATATTGTTTACAAACGAATATTTGTACATGTGCATCAAATGCAAGACAACAGATCGAATACTATATATGCCATAGGTGTTTTAAAGTAGAAAGCAGGCTTTGCAGAAATCATAGTACTTTTTGTTATGTTATTACCAGCCACCATAAGGAGGTCGATTATATGATATGAAAGTAAAAAGTAGCTGTGCGTTTCTGCGGAGCTATTATGAAAGTCTAGTTCAATCAGACGCTTTGTCTTCGCAACGCAGCTTTGACCATATCATAAAAATGTTTTAAAAAATAATAAAAATAGAAAAAAAACCCGGTATTCTGTTTCTTTCTAATGTTATTTTCTAAAACAAAAAGAATCCAAAATTGATGTTTTGCGTGTATTATAAGTTTTATATTTGTTGCGTTTTGATATTTAATTTACTCTATTTTCAAATAAATCTTTATTTTTTCTCAAAATTAGGATTCTTTATTTAATACACGTATAATGTAGAGATATACATGTGTAAAATTTTATATTAGGCTGATGTACACAACTTTGTCAATATATAAGTGGATTTTTCATGTAATGCAAAATTCGACCTTTTTCACATTTCAAACATTTTTTGTTAAGCAAAACAAATGGTTTGCGGCTGTTCTTTTGACGCTAGCGTCAATTTTTTTCTGTTTGATTTTGTTTGCATTTTGTATAAATCGTGCTCTTGATTTTTATAAATGATCATAACAAAAATAAATTCTAAACAGTAAACATTCTTCGCTGTGTTTGCTCTTAATGTAATGGTTTATTAAGATGTGTATATACAATAATACATTTGTTATGATATAATTATGGTTTTATTTTTCAATACAAAGCATAAACTTTCCAGTCTGTCAAAAGAGATTGGTATATTTTTCACTAGAACTTGCAGAATTATTTTATTGCCCCTTACCTTTCATATTCTCTTCTTTTGAACATGTTTTGTAATGTACAGAAGACTTAGTTTAGCATTTGTATCACTATTAAAAATGATTATCTAGTACGCTCCTCTCGAAATATTTGCATTCATAACCAGTGATAAGGTGCAGTGAAATATAAACAATGGTATGGAAAGTAATGGTATGTAAAATAACTTAGAAAATTTGAGAAAATTATCGAATCTGTCAGGTACACAGATTCAAACTAATGAGATTCTAACAGACAACTTGAGAGAACAACTTTAATGTATTGGTATGTGATTTTAGACAATCATTGTTTTGATTCATATCACTTTTCATAATTTTAAGTATAAACAACACAATTAATCAAGGTAAATCTGTTTGTAATTGTGTATGCATGATTTATTATGCAAACATTCAATATTGCTTGAGTTTTCACATATCTCTTGGTACTTATTACCTAAATGAAAAATTGAATTCTTGACCTTTGATCCAGACAAATTGATTTTGAAAGTATTGAAAGAAGGAATAATCATGAATATTTTATCATTTTTGTAATTGCAATTACGTAAAAATCAATCAAAGCCGTGATATAATGAAGATGAAAGAAATTGAGACTTCAAGTTAACCGTTTTTGTGAGAAATCGGGCTGACTCTTAATCATATTGCGCTACGCTGGTTAGACATCAGAACCGTGCAAGGGAAAATTTATTAAGTAATAGCTAATTTTATTGTTTTGTTTTTCTAAAGAAAGTATGTCATAAATATGGAGATGTAAATTTAATTTCCTTCCGTTTAAAACACATAATTTTGAACAACCTACAGTCTATTATGTGTTTCATACATATCCCCCCCCCCCCCAAAAAAAAAAAAAAATTAAAAAAAACAAAAAAAAATAAACAAAAACAAAAGAAAAAACCTCCAAATATATATTTAGCACAGTGAAATTCGCCTTATTGGAGCCTCATCTCCGCCAGACTTGCGGAACCCATTTTCCTAACAGGGAGCGGCCAGCGCTCAATCACTCGGGTATCTAAGCAAACAAATCTAAGCAAACTGGATAATGAGAGAATCAACAGTAGGGAAATAGAATCCAGTGAAATCTTATGAAATAGCTCGTATGTCTTAGATTTTGCTGATTTCTCAAACTTACGACCAAATGAAGACAAAAACATTAATTCTAGTTGAAAAATGCAAACATCAACAACATAGAATTTATAATATACAACTTGAAAATGTGACATTTATATATCTAGGAAGTGTTGTAAACCATCTTGAAAGCACAAATGATAATGTATAATCAAGCTTGGCATACACTGGCATACACGGCATTTGGATGCCTAGAAAAACACAGAAACCAGAGCATATAACGACAACTTGAAGACCAAACGCAGAATATTAAATAGCAACGTAAAGTCAGCACTGCTTTATGGATCGGAGACATGGGCCTCGCAATGGCCGATAGGAAAACACATCGATTTTTCATTAACAGATATCCAAGAAATATCCTTCAGATATGGTTGTCAGACAAAATAAAAGATGAAGACCTTTGGTAGTAATTAAACCAAATACCTTTTGTACTAGAAATAAAGAAGTAAAAATGAGAATGGATTGCATATACCAAATAAAAGAGTCAACATTCATTGCCAAGTCCTTCAATGGACACAACAAGGGAAACGGCGAACGGGGAGGACCAAACCAGAACTTGAGAAGAGTAATTGAAAAAGAAAAGTCACAGAAATGTCACAGCTGGAACACCACCACCAACAATCAATGGACAGAAAGACGAATGGTAAATGATGGTATGCTTCATAGGGGAGTTAAAAAACTTAGGCCAAGTAAGGTAAGTCGTCTTTAAAATCCTGGAATTCATATATTGATTTCATTATGCTGTAAAAAAAGAAGACAATTTAAATCCTACTGTTTGTATGAATATGAGAGGACGATGTTTACATACTTGTTTTTAGAAAGAACATTCTAAAGCAATATGAGCTGTATTTTTAGATTTTGACTTGCTGCAAAAACTTGCCATTATAATAATTCTGCACGCAACTTAAACTTTTATGATATATAAGATAAAAATAAATAATGAAATTTCATCACAAGAAAAATGTTCTCTTCTAATGAATATAGAGCAAACCATTTTTTTGTGAAGACACATGAAAATGAAGTTCATATTGCTTTTTTATAGTTATTCATTTGACAAGATATATGTTAAAATTTCAAAGAATGACACACACTTTTACTATATGAAATCGCAATGCAGAGTACCTTTAAACATAGCAATTTATTTTAGTTTTGTCCTAATTCGTCAATATGAATCGTTTTTTTTACTTTTTTCCCATTTTAAATGGAGGAATTTTGATTCTTTTTCCTTTAATTGGCCAGATCACCCATGATTAAGAAATTAAGAAATCTCGCCTGTCATATTGTCGTCACCATACTCAACCTTTTTTAAAAAAAAATACTGATTTAGCTCAGCAATTTTCCATCAAATATGCTGCACGTGAATGACCTAAATATTAATGAAAACGAATCTGAAGACTTAGAACATAATGTGTTTTAATATATATCTCAAAATAATGGTTTAAGCAAGCTGAACGTAAATATCTGAGTTGTTGTTGTTAGCTTTATTTTATACACACTAATTATGTTTCTACATTTTGCCAGATAACAAATATAATTTAGATTTAGCCGTTAAATTTGCAAATTATGTCATCTTACGTAATATTTTTTGAATAAGTCTACGTCCTATGGATTCTCATCGCCATTATTAATAAGATGGTTGAAGCACTGAACAGCTATCACTACCATAATCTTTGTACAGGCATTTACAGTTAGGTAATTTTATACATATGCAGAATTTGATGAACATCAGAACAGCTTTATAAATTAGGAGTGAAGGAAACTTTGATTGTTTAGGCAATGAAAAATAGAGTTCTAGTTATGTAAAATTAAAACATTGAAAATAACATACCAGGTACTCACTCACTTATGAATTTGCATTATATTTTAAGGGTTCGATGCAAAGATCAGCGTATATTTAAATTATTTTCAAAGTCGTTTCGACTTGGGTTATTTAACTCAATTGTGATCATCATCCTTGACCAAAGTCATAAGTTTATAAAATACACAAAAAGATTTTAAATGTACAATTGAATTATATAACAATATATATGCTTGTATGTAACCTAAACGTACATGTACACATAATTATAGTTTCTGCTGAACCGGTTTTTTTTCTTTTTTGGGGGGGGGGGGGGGTGGGGGGGGGGTTTAGTTTGTTTTTTGTTTGCTGCATTTTTCATTTTTTTCCATCATTTCCTCCTCTTGTTTTCGAACTGTAACTGATTGTTATTCTTCATTTCATTTTTATTCCATACTTCTACATTCTGTAATGTCTTAAAGATTAGTTTAAAAGGTCTTTGTAAAACTACAAACATATACTAGTGTAATATCTGTACCCATGAGGATCATGAAACAGTTTTAGACTTAGGCTATCACACCGCATATTTATTATGCAATACCTACACAATTTAAAATGCAATTGATAATTGCTTCCTTGTGTTGTTGAATGTTACACATCATGTTTGAGTGTCAGTCTTATATTTATAAGTATTTGATGAATGTCTGACATTTTGCCTTAAGTCTAAAGTCGTTCATGATCCTGAACCCTGATCATTAATGGTGAGAACTAATAAAGGCAGTTTGCCTGCTGTTTAATCCATGTTCACTGTATATACTACGTATTTATTATGAATAAAATACTTCTTAAACTATCATCCTCGTGAATTTTCGTGACCTCTACAATTTTTTAACCAAACCTTATCTTTGCATGAGTGTATGTGCTCGAACTAAAATGTAGAAAACGCCTCCTCTTTGCTTTATTGTAGTTTCACAAGAAATTGATATCTTCAAATAAAGTTAAACTATGGCGTATCTCTTATTTTTCTGTCAAACAACCACCTACTTAGTAATTTTGTAGTCATTCATTCCAATAAATATCTCTAGTTTTAAATTCATCTTTGGGAGAACAATTAGATTACACTCGAATAAAACGCTAGTATTGATATCCTTGACGAGGCTGTGAAGATTAAGCCGTGTCCAGTACTGGTCATCGCTCCGACAATTAACATACAAATCGTCTGTTATTTCTGTTCTCGACACATTAAACACGTGGGTTATAAATCCACCCTTGGTCCTCGTAAGGAGCGATCGCTCGCTGAACCGGGTCCTGCGCCGGTATCAGGTTTCCGGGCAGGTATCCCAGACAGACCCTGGTCTGACTAATTACCCTAAAACACTGTGACGGCCAAGGGAGTGTCCGTCCGTATAGTTTGGTTTCAACGTCTGTTTGGAAACAGCAAGTATTCTCAAACTCAAAAATGTTTCCAGTTCCTTTTAACATTTTTTCCTGGTATTTTACTGTTGTTTTATTTAGTTTTGTTAAAGGTAAGTTAGTTTTTCATACATTGTCAAGATTCCGTGGAAATAAATTTAAATACTTTGATTTTCAGATTTTTCAATTTTCATATCCTTTTTTAATATCTCTTAGCCGCATCAAGTGACAATTTTCAAAAGAAAACTATGAAGTTAGTGCACATTTACATGCAAATATGATATATTTTAAATCTCCTTAACTTCATCTGTTACCCGTTGCTTTTAATACTGCTCAGTCGTATATGACTTGATATAAATTCATTCAAATATATTTTGTAATTTTGATTCAGTATATGGCATATATCATACTTGCCACATTCATTACATTCCCTGAACCAGCAAAGACGGTTTCTTTTATTTCAATAGTTCCACTTTAGTAAAAAAAAAATCTGAACATGAATCATTCAATTTTCTTTTTCAGTAATAAAATGACCAATGTTACATTTGATAGGTCAGTGTGAAAAGACAATGACGCTAACAGCAGGGCTCGAACCTCAGTACGTCACTTCCCCAGGATATGACGATGATCGGATGTATCAAGGGTAAGCAATATAAGTAAATGTTATATATAATTGTTAGTTTACCAGCTAAACAAGTGAATATTAAATAAGTTCTAGCATTATCCAATGTAGCTTCAACACTTAAAGATTTCAAAAATGAACTCCGTTCTATGTTCTCTTCCATGGACCAAAGTTTTGACCAAACATCGTTAAAACGCGTGGTTACCCGCGAAAGTAATGAAACGGCTCTGTAATTAAATTGCAGGCAGTGTGTGGCCCCATGCATTACATGACATCGCCAACACAACCTGACCTCTTTCAAATTCCAAAAGGAACTTATAAGAGTATTCTAGAGAAAAATTAGGTTTCTTGGGGAAATTATATTTTCCCTTAGGATATTGTTTTGAATGGTAAATCATAAATAACCTGACCGTTGAGATACATCATTATCAAAATATAAACCCTGGAAGCATTGGTTTAACATACGTGTGTGAACTTTTATGAAACTGCACCTAAGACGGTGCAAAACGCCACATTGGCACTCGAAAAATTGCATGTATCCAGCAAATATTTAAGTATTTGTCAAAAATTATCATAAAAAACGCAAGGGAAATGTTGTCCATGACGAAATTTAAACTCGGTAATTTTACAATTTTGATATGGAATCGATTCAACTTGTAAACGTCATTTAAATAAGACTGTATCAAGGCTATCTTTTTGAATTATTCAGTTAGACAAATTCCTTTATAATGACGATCGCCACCCGTCGCCCTGAGGTCCTAGCTTTGTTTATATTCGTCTCACATTTAGTTTAAATTTAGTAAAATTACAATCTTCTTCCAGATTCCATGAATACCTCATCCGATATCGAATGGATTTTTTAACATGAATATAACTTTCAAACATTTCAAAATCAAATATTTAGCGCAATTTGCAGTTGATTGTACGCACATTAACATTACAGGGATTTGAACTGTCGCTGGAAAATCCAGACGATGCCTAACAGCAGCCTCGTCTTCAGCTTAATGATCAGTGAAGTCCCCTGTTTCTCCGGAGACTACATTAAGCTGTACAAAGGTAAACTTTTTCAACCTTCAGTACATTGATAATTTATTCTTATTCAAGAAACATTGTCTAAATCTTGATTTTGTTTCGGTAGACAACGAGACAGATGTTATAAACGGCGACAGTGTTTGTGGGAGGGGCCGGACCTTCGGACCGGTGACGTTGACCAATTCCTCACTGTTGGTTGTTGACTTCGTGTCCAAGACTTCAAGGTTTACTTTCTCGACAAAACAAGGATTCCGCCTGCTGTTCCTGTCTGCGGCAGATCTAAGTATGGAAGGATAAAAGGAAGCATTGTAATCTTATAGGATCAGTTTACGTTATGATTACGTTATGTTTACGTGACGTTTACAGTAACTTTGTTTGTGCTAATTTTAGCCGACGGTGGATGCCAAGGAAGACAAGTTTTAATGGCGGACGACACGGCTGGTTATATTTCATCGCCAAATTTCCCGGATTTATACCAATCGTAAGATCATTCGCCTTTGAATACACACAATAAATAAATAAAATAAAATAAGATACGTGCGTGGTTTTACTTGCGTTTCCTTTACCATTTCAGAAATGCAAATTGCGAGTGGGAAATTAAAGCTTCGACCGGATATGACGTCAACATTTTGGTTTTATTTTTAGATATTGAATATGACGAATTATGTACGTTCGACTATTTAAGCTTTTATGAAGGTAAGTAGGGTCAATATAGTTATTTTTCTAGGTTATTTAATTTATTTACATATTTTTCATCTATATAATTATTAGTTTTTTCTCTTAAACTTTATCTAATTATCTTATATTACCCCTTTGATATAATTTTTTGTCTTCTTTCTATTTCTCACAGGTTCGTCATCCAAAACAAATTACCTGTGTTCAGAAAACAACTTCAGTTTTGGGAATCTTCGGGGCAGGGACTTCGTTGTGTCTTTCAACAGTGACGACTCCGAGAACAGACATGGCTTTCTGATACGATACAAATCAACAGCGGCTACTACGAAAGGTGGTGTTCATACTATCCAAACATTTCTTAAAACATTTATGATCTGACAAAAACCCCGAGCGGTTTGACCAGAAATTTATGGGGAAAACTTCGAATGATGAAAAAATTATATTGTGATACCTGGTAATTGAATGTTGAGGTATTGAAGAAATGACATAAAATACAAGAAAATGTGTTAATTTTGTGTTGCTTAATAAAGGTCGACATTTCGTGATTTCATATATTAAATATTTCAGATTGCACTCAGAGTACGGCAGACATTGTTTTTCTGTTGGATTCTTCCGGAAGTGTGGGAGAAACAAACTTCGTCTTCTTAACCTCCTTCATCGGTGATCTAATTTACGACTTTAATGTCGGTCCAGATGTCCTTCAAGTTGGAATGGTAACCTTCGAATCAAACGTCACCAACCACTTCAATTTGAATCAGTATGCCACAAAAGAGGAAGTTATAAACGCGACACACCATTTGCCCTACAGTGGAGGGCGCACTTTGACAGACCTGGGACTAAACCACACGCTGTGGCATAGTTTCACCGAGGAACATGGCGCGCGACCCCATGCCACACGGGTCCTTCTGGTATTCACAGATGGTGCGTCAAATCGACCCTCTTCCACGCGAGCCGTGGCAGAAGAAGTGAAACAATCCGGAATAACCATAATCTCTGTCGGCGTGGAATCGGGCGTAGACCCGACAGAGCTGTTCGCCATTGCATCTCACGAAGAATACGTTTTCCGGGCTACCTCGTTCACCGACCTTGAAACAATAAAGTATTCGTTAGAGAACATCATCTGTAAGATCATCACGTCTGCTCCTTCCAGTCCCTCCGTGACTACAACTACTCAGTCATCCTCACTTCTCCCGCCGACTCTACAGGCCCCGGTCCTGTCGCCAAGTATTCCGGTATTGGCGCCACAGGTCTCGTCCACTGACGCCCAGTCATCAACGGCAAGCGGCAGTGACACGTCGACCGGTATAACATCCTCTGTTGTGTCGTCATCGTCGTCGTCATCATCTTCATCATCTGATGCATCATCATCAGACAGTACTGCAACAGGAATTGGAAGCACGGCGGAAATGACATCCAGCTCACAAGATGGCATCTCGACACCTGTACTCAGCTCAAGTTCGTCACGTGGTTCATTGACGTCTAGAACGACACAGCAACATCTTTCCTCTGCGAATACCTCCAACACTACAATTCAACCAGGTTAGTCGAAACTTGGCTTGCGAAGACGTCATCATGCATTATTATGAGAGAATTGAAAACCATGTACATGCAACCAATTTTGCCCATTACTCTACAGAAATGGGCAAAAATGGCCTTATGGTTTTCAATTCTCTCTTGATAATGCATAATGACGTCTTTGCAAGAGTTAAATTTTGGTCTAGTTTTGTTCTATACGTTATAAAATTGAGTTGTGGCTATGTCAAATGCATATGACACAAGATGTCAAGACGATAAAAAGATAGAAATTTATAATTTATATCTGTAAATATATAAATGCCGAAAGCAACTTTAGCGAGTGATCATTCACTGTTTGCTGACTTTTGAGCTATAAGCACAGGTCTTATTTCTTCTGTTGTATTTGTTTTCCTCTTCATAGAATGTGTATGGTAGTTTTAAAACCTGACGCTTCAAAGATTGATCAACCATTTCTTGATTCTCAGCAAAGATGATAGGAAATTTAAAATTCATTCGACCATGAAATGCCTTTGAAGTGATCAAGGTTTTATATTCAAAAAGGCTTTGAACATAATTTTTAGTGACCCTCGTAAAAATTACAGTGTAATTTGATTATAATCTGTGAATGTGAATCGATACAATGTTCAGGTAACCTGAGTCACTCAGGTGACCATTGGTCTTCGTTGTTGTCCGTCTTGCGACGTTCATCGTCCGTTAGTAAATTTTACATTTTTAACTTCTTTTTAAAAAATTCTTGGCCAATTGTAAGCATTTTCGGTTTGAAGCATCTCTAGGATAAAAGAAATTTACATTGTAAAATTTATTACCTTACCACCTCCGGGGCCTCATGAATGGGATCAAATATGCAAAAAAGGCCAAATTTTCAAAAATCTTCTTCTCTACTCCCACACATGTGGAAAAAAAACTGCACGGTTATGAAGCCCTCTATCTAAATTGTGACATTTATGTCCTCTCGGTCAGGGGTTCATGCTCTTGGGTAGGATCAATATGGCCACATAGTGAAAATATATAAATTTTTAATAATATTTTCTTATGTACTTTCATAGTCAAACTAATTACATTGTTGTTATGTCCATAATGCCCTCTTCTGCTAAAGAGGATTAGAAAGTGCAACTTCAATTACAAAAGTGTGTCAAGGCTATTAAATTTCACAACATTCTCGGGTACAAACTTTCATTTTACACATTAACAAGTGACCATGAAAGGCCTGCAGGTCTCTTTTTACCAAAAGTTTACACTGTTTGACCCCTGGGGCTAGGGTAAAGATAATCCAAGATTCCTCCGACCCCCCCCCCTTTATGAATTGATGTTTGCTATTTGCAAATATCAAATAATAAAAACGGGGGTAACAGTCAGAGGAGTCTCGGATTCGGGTTTAGATCCAAAATGAAGCTTTAAATGCAAACATGAGACTCCCTGAGATTATCTACAGGCTATGGTACTCAGGTGACCGTCAAGACCTGTGGGCCTCTTGTTTTATTTTCTCTCTGACCAAATCTTTCATCAAATACATGTTACATAATCAAAACCAACGCAATGTTTGTTTTTTTTTAATTGCAGAGGTCAATTCAAAAAGCAATCAGTCGTCAAATTTGCCTGACGTCAAGGGTACGTATCACAAATGTGATTGACCACCACGATGATCCGAAGATTGTTATATGCATTCTGATGGCTGAAGTCTTCATGTTGTATGAACAAACACCGATTAATTTTATCCCCCACACACTTTCTCTAATTTACTGAATGAATTGTTACATCATTTAATGTCTTGATTCACAACTTTGATTGCGCCAATGACAGAAAGTCCTAACTATTACTATATTTTTGAAACAGCTAGAAAACTAAACTCATAGTTTATGGACTCTATGTATACAACCTACATACCCGGTATTTAAACAGGTGCTTTCTAACAATTAATTACGAGCACAGTTTACTCTTACAGAAAACAAACTATTCGCTGAACAAGCGACAACTTTCTGAATAACTGAATTACAACATCCTTTGATACCAACATCTTACTTACTGACATTTTACATCTTCCGGGTCACTTTGACAGAGAACATTGCTTACTGACAAATAAATGTCTTAATTGAAATACAGAAACCATTTTACGAAACACAAGACGGCAGTTTTACTGACAACATGTTGTAATTTCTGTACTGTCGCTTACTATGCTCTGTCCCAAGTTTCTGCTTCCACCACTTTTTGCTTAATATTTCGATAATCATAAATACCTTTGTGCCCAAACTGCATTCATTTAGAATTAAAAAACGTCCAGGTTATTTGTTTGAAACGCCCCCTCTATCGCCTCAGGTTTCAATACACAACCAAAAAATAAAAAGTCTACGTGGATTTTGCATTGCAAGCGACACGAAAACTACCCGGATGCTAATGTTGAAAAATTGTGCGAGGAGTCCCGAGAATTTCCGAAAATATGTCAGATTTTCCCCATTATAAATCCCGAAGGAAACCTCTAAGGGTATAAAGAGGTCTGAAGGTGTGAAAGAGGAAATCTTTGAATTTTTGCCATATATTGATGTTACTAGTAATCGGTTTTCACTGACAGGTATGTGTATTTATTAAGAAATTCAACAACAAATGATGGAAGTGGTAACCTGGGACAAACTATAACAAGCAACGTGTTAACTTGCTATCTGAAAGACAACACGTAATTACCTTTTTTTCTTATAGACTGAAACCACGTGACATGCACTGGTGGATTAAGAGGGGTGCCTCCTCCCCTTTTTGTGATCAAACTTTAAAAAAAGAATTAGAAGAACTACAAAAAAATCAGTATTTTGTTGTTGTTATTCGGTGATTTTATAACCCCCCTAGCTACACTTGATATACATGTATCAAGTGTAGCTAGAATAGTTTAAAAAGGTGTTTTAAAAATCCTCAAAACCTGAAAGCTTCCGGGGGATTCGCCTCCTGGGACCCACCAGGGCTCTGCCCTGGGCCCACTGGAGGCCTCAAGGCGGCCACCAGAGCCCCAGTCTTTTGCCCCCCCCCCCCAACAAAACCAGCATCCACCACCGACATGCCGTAAGGTTGGTTGTTAATACGGGATTTTGAAGGTTGCAAAAACTACACAGACAAGACACTCTTACTGGCAATCAACGGGCAATGGGTTGTTTTATGACGGACAAAACCCCTCTTAATAGTAAATTACTAACAAATTAAACAACAGGCAAAAACCTATAATCTGACAGACAACAAACTCTCTGACTGGCAAACAACATTTAAGCCATAACTTGTAATCTCTATAAGGACAACATATTTTTTATTGGAAAAATAGACAGCAGGCAGTAACTTATCTGACAGGCAAAATTTCTACTTGCAAACAACAGATCATAAATTGTAATCTGACAGACAACAACTTTTTAACTAAGAAACAATACTTTATAACATGTAATCTGAAAAACAAAACCTTCATATCTAACAGCTTACAGTCCATTTTCACCGGCAAACACATAGAAAGAAAATTGTTCCAGACCCTATCCTTAGCACTAAAAACAATAGATACATAATTCATTATTTGTCCCAGAGTCCTTCCTAACCCACTACCCATTCTTCGATGATTTCTAAAAACTCTATATTAGAGTTTAAACTCGGTTGTGAATTGTTAAATTACATTTTCTTGTGATTATTGTGCGTTTGTCACAGCAATGTATATTTTTTGATTGCCTTTTATCAGACATCTTGGATGAGTTCGTGCCGACCCGGGACATAATCGCCATCATTTCGGTGTGCACGGTTTTCGTTTTCCTGTCCATGATTTCCTGCTGCATTCTCTTGGGTCTATGCGTGACAAGACGGCGACAGAAGAGAAGAGAGGGGAGGAAGGGGAGAGACGGCGAGGCCGGGGACAGGAATTCCCCCGTCCCCGTGGTTCACGCCAGGGCGAATAACATCCATGTGCATTACCATGCTTCCATGTTGACGGATGGACAGTGATTTGAGTTGTCCTTCTTGGAATAACTGTGAACTTTATAACTGGTCGTTTCTTTGCGCCGTAAAATTGTTTATTTTAGTGTATTATCAATACCATTCCGTATTAAAAGTTCAATTTTTAGATTATCCATTCATTTCATGATCAATAAATTATTTTCAATTTAGTTTAGATTTCGAGGGTTCTTATGTATTTCCAAATCAATATTTGAATTCTTTCACTCTATATTGCTTTTTTGTCACCCACGTGTATAAAAACTGTATCGTAGAAGGAAAGCAATTATGGCGTGATATGCATCTTGGACTAAAGAAATCATTCAGTTTTACCGTAACCTTGTCAAGGAGCTGAGTCACCGAGGTCCGATAGAACTGGGACTGCTGCTCTTTCTTTGGACCTAATGTAGCTTAAATTCTGATTCCATGCCACCAGTGCATTCATTTCAGTTCCAGTGGATTATCTAAATTGGCTTTTACTAAAAAAAGGATCGACGAACAAAGTCGTTATGTTGAGCCAGTAATGATTGTTTAGTGCAATTCCTCGATATACAGAGTAACCACGCTCAGACTGCAATGGAAATCGGTCCCATTTTATGGGTGTAAAAATCTCCCGGAGTCTGCCTTCATTTAACCATAGCGTCGATCCTCATCGGATTCGAAATCAGGTACACCTTATCTAGTGTACAATACGACTATAAGGACCTGCTGAATGCAGTTTCCAGGCTCAAGTGAGCAAAAACACATAGAAAATTGTTAAGGGTCCAAACTTTTGCCAGTTTTTCTGTGTGATTGGGAAAAAAAAAATTCAGCCGTCATGTATTCTATACACTTATAGTGTTTAGTTGACAAACTTGAAACAATTTAGTTTTTATTTGATTTTAAATTATATTGTTCAAAGAGTAATAAAATCTTCATATAAAGTTTATCAAACGTTATCTCCGCAAAATATACGAAAAAACGTACCTTTTAGACTTATAAAACCAATATTACACGTGTATTTGTTTAATTAGCCAAGATTTCAATAGTTCATCTACCCGGCGTATACACCCCAGGTAACAGAGGGAAGCTCACGATGGTGTCATTAACAGATATACAAGTACATACGTTCGCAACACGTGTACATACGTTTGCAACACGTGAACAAGACCATTGGCATTGGATAAAGGATACCTGTAAACATGTCTACCCTTCTAATGCTTGTGGAACTGAAGCTTATTTCATCTTACAACATATTCCTATATATGATTCTTCTATTAGAGTCTTGAACAAATTACTATATTTCGTTCTTTGTCGTGTGTATTGTAAAATATGTGTATTTCACACTTTTTTATTTATTTTTTTTTTTTTTTTTTTGGTGGGGGGGGGGGGGGGGTAACTTATTAGTTGACTAGTTGTTTGACTAACAGATTGATTGATTGATTGATTGATTGATTAACAAATAATTGCTGCTTTACGTCCCCTCAATCTTCTTTCGTTGAGAATTATTTTTCTTAAAGTTGAACCGATTTTGATGAAAAATAAAATGCAGAAGCCTGATTATCATTTACACCTTAAAAAACGACTGGGCCCGTTTACTGGTAATGTTTAGATGGCGCTGAACCGGAAGTTTACCATACGTACAATCCGAGTACTGTTAGTACTGACAAGTGCAAACAGGGTAGTCAGAGTGCAGTTCTCTTCAATTGATCTTAAAAAAGAACGTGTTACAAAATGACCAGGTCTGAAAGTATGATGTTATACATGATAATATTCTTCTTTCTTCGAGCAAGCTATAAGATCGTCTTTACTTTATAATTGACCAGGGCTTAATTTTGACTCTCATAGGAAAGACATGGATGAAAGCAGCACTCGTGAGATTTTTCAAGTACATTAGGCTCAGAATAGCTTTTTAAAAAGTTAGTTGACATTACCAATCTACCTGTATAAATACCAGGTACAAGATTCGTCACTTAACACATGACAAATACCAAGTATGGACAGAATAGATAAAATTTATTACGTAAAATAACATATCACATAATCCAAGGCATACTACAAAGCCGAACATGAACCAATATAACAAGAAATATCAATACTGGCAATATAGCACTTCTCAGTGACCTAGACTCTCCTTCTGTTACAACAAATAAATACACTTAACAGGGTAGCTCATGGCTGGAGCACTAAAAACACTTAACAAGGTGGCTCATGACTGGAGCACTAAATACAGCTGATTTGTCACATTAACTTGCTCTGCGCTTAAGCACTAAATACAGTTGTTCTGTCGCTTGAACAGGTTCAGTGCTGAAGCACTAAGAACAGTTGTTCTGTCACATGAACAGGTTCTGTAGTTCAGCACTAGGAACAGTTGTTCTGTCATTGAACAGATTCAGTGCTTCAGCATAAGGAACAGTTGTTCTGTCATTGAACAGGTTCTGTGCTAAAGCACTAGGAACAGCTGTTTATCAGTCAAGTGACTGGTTACAAAAATGTAAGTTCAGAGAAGTTCATTTTACAAAACAGTGTTACTTTAATTATGGAGCAAGAATAAAGTTACAAAAATATTTTCACACACATATGCTTAGCAGCCATTCAAATCTCACTCTGCTTGAAATATAAAAATATTACCAAATTCAAAATTCTGCAGAATCAAAATGTTTATACATTTTACAATTTTAATATATGGACAATGGAGTGGTATTTCTTAAATATTAATTCATTCAACTTAACAGGATATTTGATGACAAAATTCTTCAACAAACATTTTATTTTCCCTTAAAGCCAAATCCTTAACAACCAAACAAAATTGAATAATATACTTTGCAACAGAGTTTACCACTTTTATTGAGTTTGAAGGAATTCTTATAAAACATGTTGTGCTATTGTTAATTTCATACAATTATAATTCAGTAAGTTTAACTTCAATATGCTTCTAACCCTTTTTTAACTGAGATAGGGGAGATAACTAATTATATTCAGACTTGTGCTTGATGATGTACACAACAGAAGAATGTGACAACATATAAATGCCCTCCCTTTCCGATCCATGTGTCCTGAGTTTTGGAAATATCAAACATTTGTCATCTGATCTAGAAATATTTCCATCACAGCAAATGAAAACTTGACATTTAATTGTAACTTAAGACAGAAAAGGTTACTTTTAAAATTGTTTGGGAAGAGAAATGTTGGAGATTTACCAGTGATAGAGATATTATGCTGTGTCTGGTCAGACAGTCCTAACACTTGGGCAATGTAACAGCTAACAACTTATCCTCTAAATCACCTTCTTCTCTGAATTCAATCCAATTAAACATTTAGGGGAAGGAAATGTAGGGCAAAGCAAAACAAGAAAGCTCTGTCAATTGTCCCCTCTAATTTACATATGTACCTACACTAAACTAATTAAGACTGGCTGCTTGTTAAAGTTGTCCTATGAAGGTTATTGTTGTTTTGGAAAGTACTATATCATGATGATGTAATTGTTTTAGATTCCAAGGTTTACGTGGGCAAACTGACCTACATATAGAATAAATCCCAGTCAATCCTGTTTATCCTTTCTACATTGATACTTTATTGATTAAATCTGAGAATTTTTTACAGGAAATCTAGAGAAGCTTTTTTTAGATTTTGATTTTTCTTTGCAGCAACTTTTCATCTCCATCTTCTCACAAATCTGTTAAAAAGGCCTTTCCTACAGCACTGTGTCAAAAAGAACTATAGAGAGCTCAATATGCGATTATATCCTCCTTTTGATGAAGTAAGCAACCCATCACCTATTCATCGGGTGAGGGTGCCTACATAGCAGAATTCAATAATATGTGAATGTGATAAATATTCTATTCACCCCCAAATGTGTGCTACTTCTTCTGAATTTTAAATATTTGAAAAAAATCATAATTTTTCAACAATTCATAATTTTTTCACAATTATGACAGATTTTAAAAAAAGCCATGTATCTATATAAAAATACAGAGAAAACCACATGATATGTTAATTACATTGTCAGAGTTGACAGCATCAGAGCTATAGTAAAATAGTAAAGCTTTTATCGCACAGGGAGACACATTTCTGGTCAGTATTCACCGGTAGAGGACTTAACAAGAAACAATTAATACAGTAAAACACGGTTATAGCGAACACACTTATAATGAACTGACGCTTACAGCGAAGTGATTTTCATTTCCCGTGACTTTATGACATGTAGTAAACCTGACGGATATAACGAATTATGCTTATAGCGAAGTAAAATCGCCCGTCCCTTCTTCCCTTGGGACTTCGTTATAAGCGTGTTTTACTGTACATCAAATACTTGTTGAGCTAAAAAGAAATCTATTAACATAGTGAAATATCAACACCTTATTATTTAACAATCATAACATTAACTCTTGAAAAAGTAATATAAAAAGCAAAAAAGGAAAGTATATTGACAAAAATGTAATGCTTAGTAGCCATTTATTTAACTTCTTCAAAGGAAGCTGGAATGAATACAGTCTTATGTACAAACCCTAACTCCACAGTCCAGTAAAACATAAAGAGAAGAAGCTGCACACATAGCCAATCAATACAATACTAACAGTCACAAACGTTTCAATACAATAAAAGAAGAGCCAACAAGAAATATAAAATGACAAAAAAAAAAAAATCCCAGGCTTTCTTATTGACATCAAGCACAGTTGTTACATATAAAGCATGGGCTCTAACAGAAACCTCACTGCACCTGTTTTAAAGTATCTTGCACAGAACTTTCAGAATTATCTCACATACAGCTCAAGGATATCTATTTTTGAGATACCGGTATCTGATACACAACTCAATGAACCTATTTTTTTTATATCTCGCACACAGCTTTTGAGTTATAACAGTAACATCATGCATGAATATGAGCAGTTAAATCACATGACGTGGACTCTTGTGACCACCACAGGGATATACCGAGAAGTGTTGTTTTACATCAGAAACAAAAGGACAGATACTGTCTGCTTGAGTTCATTGCTTTAAACAGTCAATGCTACGTCTCATCTCATGCACCGACTCAGACTTCAAATTGAAAAAAAATAAATTGAATAGAAAAAAACATCATTTTATGCAAAGAGTTGGAAAATGCCTCAACAAGACTACTTGTAGAATTTGACCTCTAGAGGACTTCTTTTGTTCACTCAATTTACCCACATTCTTAGTTTTGGTCCCTATTCAGGAGAAAAATTAACAAACCTTCCATACTGTTTAGACAACAAACAGGAATTGAACAATGCTTGTTTGAATAAGAGGTTTCAAATACTCACAACATATTTACACACATTTAATGTTTCCTTTTTGGACAATAAATGACCTTTTAAACTCTCTACAAGCTTAATTTTTTCAGGTTTACAACACAGGACCTTGTTGAAAAGTTGGGACCCCCTTCACAGAAAATTCAATGCTAAATTAATGAGAACTAAGCTGCATCTTCTCTCTTACTGTAATAGCTATTATCAAGGCCGATTATCATTTCTCAAGATGGCCTAGTCATTGCAGGATTTTTTGGAATGAGACCTTGATTGTTCTAATTCTTAGTAAAAATTATATCTAAACATGCAACTTTTAACATAGACTACTATGTTTCTTTCATTCTTATCAGTTTTGTTTTAAGAAAACACCTCTTTTTAAAACAAAAAAGGAGAGATGAATGGGAAACACCAGAAAGAAAACCTTATACATTAAACAAATAATGCTTGTCAAAATATGTCATGATGGACTGATAGACTAAACTGAGTATTCCTGTATCAGACACTAACCAAGCCTGAAATGGATATGTTTCTGTTCGGTACCATTGCAGTACAAATCATTGACGGCAGTGGTGGCATTAATCTCATTACTAGACCTTCGATGGTCCGACATGAATACTACAAATCATCAATGTGACGGAAAAGCAGATTTGTGACGATGACTAACAACGATGTGATGGGTGCTAAGCTTGGCAGGTCATGGTCACTCGTTTGGCAAATCGAATATTTCTATCAACAAAGGTTCTATACTGTCCACTTTCATTTTGAGCAACATTTTCGTATGCACTTCGTTAATATTTCGAAGATCAGTCAGTTTCATAACAATTTTGGCAAACATGATTTTATCCTCCGGAAATCTTCTCTCTACATATTTTTGTAGAATTCCAGCATAACACTCTTGTATCTGCTGAATCTTGTCATGTTCTAGAACACCCTGCCTGTCCGCCGAGAACAGAGACAACATGATCAGAAGCTTCAGTGCCAACAAATCTCCGTGAATTGTCCGCATTAGAGACTTGATGAACTTGGAATAAGTCAAGAACATGTTGTAAGTTTCTGAGCCTCCAGCTTTAAGAATACTGGCGCTGACATTCCCCACTTCACTTTTCACTCCTCCCTCTGCTTTGAAGCGAGAACTCATCATTTCTCTCAGTCTTTTCATTTCCTCTTCGTTGGGAACTCCCCCCATTTGACCAGCCCCACTAAATGCTTCCATTCCTCTAGGAAAAGGTCCGTTTGTTAGATCTGTCTGGGTCGATTGCCCTGAGTGGGATTCCCCTGACCCTGATTCAGAACTTGTTGAGGGGCCTGAAGGTTTGGACAAACACTTCATGGTGCTGAAGCTCCATGACTCCGTCTCAACATTGTAGTTTATAGCTGATCGCAACATCATAATCTCCACAACAGAGCCCTTCAAGAGAGCTATCTGGTCTTCTTTACAGATCATTTTAAAGAATTCAATGTTTTTTGCCACCTTGATAATTCTCCTCACAAAACCTTCAGCTAAGTTCACAAACTCTGTAGCATTTGTGGGTGGAGCTTTTAAGGAAGTTGTTGTGTTGGCCAGAAAGGAACTCTGTTCATGTGCAATCCTCAGCTCATTGAGTATACACTGGTCAATCTCAGGTAAGTTTGCCAAGATGTCTGCCACGATTCCCTGGGATTCACTCCAGCTTGGATATTTGAGCTCTGATGAAGAATCCTTTCCCTCTGGATATGGTTCTGCCTTCATTTTCATAAGAACGTCGAGTTCTTTGTCTGATAAGTTTGGAAAGGACATTCGGAGATTATGGAGATTCTGTGAACGAATGCGATCCTGCAGAGAATCATTGACGTCTTGTCGTGAGGCAGCATAAGTGTCTTCTGGTGGAAGCTGCCCATGCTTACGTAATTTATTTATAATGATTTTCTGCTTTCTTACTTGTTTCTGCTCATCATCTGAGAAAGAGATAAATAACATAAAGAAATCAATTGTGTCTACCAAATAAACTAACATTTACTTCATAAACATGTTTGATTGAGAATGTTAGATCCATGCACACAGAAAAACTTGATTGCAGTGAATCTCCAGAAACTGTGAAAAAAATTGTTCACTTCAACTGTAATTCAAGGAGTACAGAGTCACCTCCATAAATATAATTTAAAATTGCCTTTCTCAACAAAAAATAAAAAAATAAAACAGTTATAAAAAACTTGGATCAAATTAAGGTAGTCCTATACTCGGCACTAAATGGGCTCAATCATTAAAAGCTTAGCTTTAGCTTTAGCTGATAGATATACAATCTAGCAATACATATACAAAAGAAAATATGTATGTTTACATGCTAGTTTGTTTGTTATCACCTCTCAGACGGGTGTACCCCCTTGCGAAAATTATTGACAATGATGAAATTTGCCAGACGTCCGTTTTTCCTAAAAATAATTACCAATTTTGGGGAAATTAGAACTGGAAATACAAAATAGAGTATAAACATTTATTTAAGCCATATCTCATCAATAATTTTGTGCAAATTGTTGTAAGTAAGTATGCTTTATGGACCTGATGTATCAAAATAGAATACAAAAATGCGATGCATGTATCGTGTTTGGTCATTTTTTACTATTTTATGGACTCAAACTTAAATTTATGGTGTTCATTCTATAGAATGACATCTTAGAAAAAAGATTTGGTAAAACAAATCATATGTTGACGGATTACTTTTTACGCTATAAGCTCTAAACCAAGTAGACCCTGGCGAAAAAATCCGTAAAAATCACATTTTGCTACAGTTTTCTGCTTAGATATGTCAACAATGTTAGATATCATTTAAACATTGCGATACTCGGACTACTTTAAGTAACAAGAATTCTTTTGTATAAGGGTTCTCGACAACCTGTGACATACTTTATATAACAGTACACATATAGTGTACATCACAAGATGGAGATATAAATGTTTTGCTAAACTGTTCAAATCTTAGTACAATTTATCAGTTTATTTAAATGATAAATAGAGAGTGTACCTTGGAATATACACAAGTTGAATACTTACTTAATATCATGTCTTTTCTCATGCCAACAGTAAAGCACTTGGCCAAGCGGCATTTCTTGCAGAAGGACCTGGATTCAACTGTGATGTCACACCTGCCCTCACAACGCCCACGTATCACCTGAAAATTGATCACATACCTAGAGACTATGTCTGACACCACATACCTAGAGACAATGTCTGAAGAGGAGGATGATTCACCACATACCTAGAGACAATGTCTGACACCACATACCTAGAGACAATGTCTGCAGAAGAGGATGATTCACCACCTACCTAGAGACAATGTCTGACACCACATACCTAGAGACAATGTCTGAAGAAGAGGATGATTCACCACATACCTACAGACAATGTCTGAAGAGGAGGATGATTTAAAGCTGAGACTTCAAAAGTACAATCTTATTTTCTAAAAGCACACTATTTGATAAATTAGATAAGATCTGGGTAATCTAACTTGCTTTGCCACAAAGACTGCTTTATTTTTTTATTAACGATGCATCAAAAACAATCTGTCTCATCATATCAGGTGTCTTACAGGAAAAATTTATACTTTTGACAAAAAAAATTTAACAAGAAAAATAGACTGTTAAGATCTGACTGCAGGGTAAGGCCATGTTTCAGTGTTTGTCTCGGGCACTGACCTGCCCTGCAATCTCTGTCCCTGTTTACTGTATACAATGTGGCCTCGGTCAGGGTTGACCCTGAACTATTGAGACACACAAGATTTGTCATGTGATTCATGTCCTTCTCATCTTAAAATCACAATACAAAAGAAACAAAAACCATATTTTTACATAGACGAATAAAATCTGTAAAATTAGATAATAGAATGCCCTGACTAATCAGTTAAATGTTATGTAGATTTCTAACTTTAGAACCACATTCTCATAAATTCAGTTTAACAAGATATGATGAATTACCTGCCACTAGTCATACAAGCAATGCACTTTTTATACTATGCCTTATGCCCTTTTTGTACTAAGCCTTATTAATTTAGGATTTATTTTTTTGTCATGTGTGAATAAGCCTTTATACCATTTGACCTATTTCTTGTCACAAAAATAATCAGCTACATAAGTAATCATGCGAAAGGGTATAAAATTTTCACAGGTTCTATTCTTGTTACAAAGCATTTGATTATTCATCGAATAAGATCAAATTTTCACAGGTTCTATTTTTGTTACGAAGCATTTGATCATTCATCGAATAAGATCAAAAGTTTCATTGCAAGCAAGTCTCACCTTGTGTGCATTCCTGCGGAAGAATGCTTTACAGGACTCGCAGGAGACGGCGTTGAAGTTATACCCAAGCGCCTTATCCCCACAGACCAGACATGTCTTGTCCTTCTTCTGGAAGGTCATGGATGCCCCCGCTGAGGAATCAGGACTCTTCTGGTCACATTCCTACAATTGGAGAAGAAGCATCATGACTAAGTTCTGTGGGTTCATTATTCAACATTTGTGCAGATTAATCTTATCACTTCCATTTAATTTCATATTTTCAAGGATAGTACATAAATTCATTGACAATATGGTCCTACAAACAGAAAATGTATTACTTTTGTTTGAAAAACATTTGTTTTACAATGAAATTCACAAAAACTTGTTCAAGGAATAATAACCCACACCAGCTGTAAGACACATTCTTTCTATGGTCACCAATTGAGATATTACCTCTTCATTAAAAAAGGGAATAGGTTTCATACCTTGTTGGACATAGAATATGTTCAGTAAGTTTCCTAAACTAACGAATAAATGTAGTTAAACATGTACAGTACACAGGCACCTGACTTTATATATTTTTCTCATAATAAAAAATATATACCCTCAACTAATAATGCATATTTTCATCATGAGAAAAATATATAACGTCAGGTGCCTGTGGTACAGCACCCATTTTATTAGTTTAAGCCTATCGCTAAGCCTAATTGTGTGCAGTATTAACAAGACCAAACTGAATATTCATGACATTTAGAAGTATTATAAACTGTTCATGAAAGGTTCATAAAGGATTCTAATTTTTCATGAATATCAATTTTTTCAATTTTGAACTTCAGCTTCAGCTACAGGTAGACCTCCTTATACAGTACTAATACATGCAGTACTTATACGGACGGAAAACAGACTGACTGAAAGTAAAGGAATCAGCAATAATCCCATTCAGTTCCTGCGTCTGTCAGTGCAATCGTCTGTCCGTGCAATCGTCTGTCCGTGCAATCACTGAGTCTTATACTACATCTCAGGAAGCTAATTAATCAATAGTTAGCATTTCTGGCCATGGTAGAAAGTGGGGAATGCCTCAGCTCATACAGTAATCACTATGCCATATAACACTCTCAATTAATGCTTTGGTTTTGGACTCCATCTTGGCAATAATGTACATTCTTACATACAATAAATTCCCACATAATATTCTCTAGACAATCTTAAAATATTAGTGATAATTGCAAAAACTCAATACCTAACTAATCAGCATGGCCCTCCAACACCATTTACAACCCTATTTGATCAGGCAGTACCAATCTAAACCACATTAACCCAGATCTAACTTTCCCATACTATTCCAACTGTTCGGAACGTCCTCAAGCAATGTAGAGACATTCATTATTTTTATACAACTGAAAATGCTGCCCCTTTCACTGCTTAAACATGTCCCAATTAGTGGAAAATCAATATAAATTGCATTACGAACACCAAAAATCCTGATTATTTCGGCTTTACCAGTCATGAAGCCAACTTTCTCCTGTTTTTATGTCACAATCTACTTTTATGTAATGGGAATGATCAGGTGATGAAATAATGACATAAGATAATCTCAAATTAGCAAATTAAAAATTAGGATTTTGCTACATATCTTATTAAGCACATTAATTTATTCCCTGATTAAGCACTTTTCATTCCTACAAGCTTAATTTGATATTATATATACTGATGTCAATAACATCAGCTCTTGACCTCTTCCGTAAAGAGATCAAAGCAAAAATGACATCAATTTCCAAAGAGATACTAATGTGAGAGTAGACACAAGAGATGGCTTGATAATAGAGCACAGTAAGAGCACCTTGATAACTAATTCCAGTAGTCGAGGCTCCCCTGTATCTGACTTAGATTTATACTAGCTTCCCCCAGAACTCATGAAAAAAAAAAATATCAAAACCGGCATCAAATCAGAGGTTTTCCAGTATCTGACTGAATTAGATTTACTTTCCCTGGAATCCAATGACAAAAATCAAAACCTGCATCAAATGACATAAACTCAATTCTCACCATGATGTAAGAGTTCTCCATCTCGAAAAAGTACTTCATCCTGGCAGATAGCTGAGTGGACAGACCCGGATCACTCTATGTAGTTTGTGGTCTCCTCACACAGCCTGGAGTTCTAGCACTAACCTCTGAATGACCACCGCTCTATGTTTATCTCTGACCACTGGTAGTGTTGACCTACTTATTGATTTTCCAGGTAAAAGTACGAAGAGTCCTCAAATATTGTGTGTGTTCCTCATAACAAGCCTAAGACCAACAAGAATCCATCCTTCTCCACGCCACGGAATAGACTGAGAGTCAATACTAGCTTGTGGTCGCTACAATTACTGGTAGGTTGTCATCACCCATCACGAGAGAGGTGTTTGACCCAACTTTTGACCTTGAAGACCTACTCGGATCAATACCACTCAGCTACTGTCATGCCGTCATAGCACGCATCAGAGAACAGATAATGAGCTGAGAAATCTGACTTTTGCTTTACCTATACTCTATACTTACGTGCCGTCTGGAAACACTTGTCAGTCTGACTTAAATACATAACACAGAGTCTGGGTCTTACACTGAGAGACCTGCCATGTATTATTCTTATGATAACCACTGTCTCTCATCTGAAATTACTAAGTATAGAATATGTATTATTATGTGCTTCTCATCATAAAACACCAATGTTATCCGATAAAAAGGTTGTTATACCTATATGCTTGTCTGTTTATTACATACAAAGTTTTTACCCCTGGTTTTTTTTAATCCTTCTAACCCCATCGGTGATTTTTAAAGACAAAAATTCTCCAAACCACTTTCCTAGCTGTTTTAATATTGGTCATCCAAACAAACTTTAAGGAAGAATCCCTACCATATGATCTTAATAAGAAACGATTTAAGAGTTTGTTTGACACTGATTTTCCTCCTCTCCTTTCCCCAAAAGACCCCTCAAACTAAAAGTTAATGGGTATTTGTGATGTTTCTGTGTAAGTATCCACATTATCTTTAATAAGCCCATCTATTTATAAATATAAAAAAATATGACATTCCTTGTCATAGCTATGAGTGTGAACAATGAGAGCTAATGTTTTTTCATATCCCAATTCATAAACTTCAGTGATCTGGGTTGGTAATTAACATTAGAGTTCATTGAACTCAGTTAAGTGGCTGCTTGGAACAGCCTGGCTGTTCCGTGTGATTCCCCCTTGTCTAATATGCCAGGTCAATGATCCAGTGACCCTGTTTGTAAAGATTGATGC
This sequence comes from Magallana hongkongensis, assembly GCA_016163765.1. Lineage (NCBI taxonomy): Eukaryota > Metazoa > Mollusca > Bivalvia > Ostreida > Ostreidae > Magallana > Magallana hongkongensis. The sequence goes on along the minus strand of WFKH01011581.1, from coordinate 3,522,344 downwards.
AAAACGACAAACCCTTCCTAATGTGACTGACCTTTCTGCTCTTAACTCCATTAAATCACATATAAACAATCTATTTACAAAAATATATAATGGAGTTAACTTCCCATGATACAATATAATCTGAATGATGCACTCCTCACCAATTTTGGTTAATGTTTGAACATCTGGGATTTATTTTTTTATATTATATCATAGATATGGCTTTTAATTGTTGGAAACTGTAACGGTAATAACATTAAAGTACTTATATTATGTATGCACTCATCTGATACACATCAATGACTTTGGCTCTGTGTGGTACTGTTGCGATCGAAATACGATGCCTGGTGTGTAAAGAAAAGTTAGTTTGACCATTGCCTATGAAAAGTTTTACCTGCATGGTTCACAAATCTTTACAATTAAATTAATTTCCACTATAACTCTGGACAGACATCCTAAACCCCTGGGTACCATAGTCAAATCTATTTTCAAATTGATTTCAATTTTCATAATTTGCATCATATATGAAGAGCAGACAGCATCTTTAGGGCTATAACAATGGTTAGAGGTGAGGGTCATAGATTTTTAAATAATTATTGTAAAATATACTTGTATATTACTATTCAGGTGAAGTGGCTACCTAATTATTTTTTTCTAAAATGTTGAATTCCCATGGTCCCCAGAGTGACCCTTTGAGTTACCAGAAGTCCATGCCAGTTTCCTGTCCACATACTATAGACCTAAGCTACTGATTATCAAGACAAAAACATACAGTGTATGTTTACCTTCTTGTTTGCTTATTTTTTTCTAGATAAAGTGTGCTCATTAGATAATAAATTATATGAACACTTTAATACACATATGGTTGGCATAAGGCCTATATAAGGTATAGATTGATTGAGTTTCTTAAAATTATCATCTTCTGTAACAATAGGCTCTTTGGCAAAAAGAATCGTCCACATCCTGTGACTTAAAATGTGACAGTATGTTACGAAAAATTTCTTAACCAAACATTTTCTGAAGAATAGGTTCTAATGCAAGAATATCATATCATAAAGGAATACACAAGTTTGTGCAGATTTGAGAAACTTTTCGCAAAGTAATGGAGGACACTTACATTCATCTAAATATTAAATATAATACAACGTACTCTGTATAGGATCCACAGATTTATGAACTATATGGTAAAGAAAATAAACTGATAGGACAAGAGAAGAGCTGTCAATGTGACAGCAAACCGGGTTTTCTTTTCTGTGAACAGTATCCTGATAATCCATTTGTCAACCCTGAATTGATAAACACTACCTATACAGAGAAATGGGGTACTCTATATGCAATATTTTGCCAGAAAATAACTAAGTTCAACAGGTGGTATTTTTTTTTCATAAAATAACAAAATTCAAAATCCAAGTAATATGCACATCTCTGATATATGTACAATTGATCTGTAAAACGTACTACAACTTCCTATCTTGAAAACTGTAGGAGGAGTTATCCGTACAATAGGGGTACCCTTTAGGTAGCCGCCCGCCCACCCGCCCGACTGCCCGCCATTTTCACCATTTCAATAACCGGATTTTTCCTTTGGAAAATTGGTAAAAACATGTTGCTTGTAACAAAGCATATTGGTTGATTAGAATTCCAACAAAAGGGATATATTCCTGGTAATCTTAAAAAGTTTAAAATCTTTGATTCCAAGAGGGATTGAGAGTTAATCAAGACCCCTGTGTATGGTATGGCATAAGTACTTTACCAGTAGAGGATTTAAAAACATTGCATTTCCATTAATAGCAACATCATTGTAATTAGCCCAATGTGACCTAATTAATGAAAAGGAAGACATAGGAGAAACTCTGCTTGAAGTGGGTCAGCCTAACAGTGCTTTGTACTAAAACCAACTTTATCAATCAAGTGAACTAATTTGTTGGACAAGGTGTCATGATCAGCAGTCACCAGACAAAAGAATTAAGACAAAAGTGCTTCAGTGAATAATTCCTGAAAACTCTCGACAGCATCTTAAACTTTCAAATATATAAGTACATAATTATAAGTCAAAGATCATTCTGTTTGTCCTTATTGGATTAGAAAGTTTATCATTCTGGGATTTAATAGACAGGATTTTAGGAAAACTGATGATCTTAATACACTCATTTTGATTTGATTGTAAAAATAGCATATCATTTTAAATATTTCACACTGCCAGTGAGTGCAAATAAATGAGAGAAATGGATTATACATAAAGCTTGTGTCAACAACTTTACCAAATAACAGATCAATATAATAAACCTGAATTTTAAACTTTTAAACATTTCATGTGGGCCAACAATGATTTTTTTCAAATAATGTCATCAACACACATAGCTGCAGGTCTGTAGCTCCCAGTCTGAAAAAATTCGGATGGATGACCTGGGAGCTACAGTGCCTCCCATAGTAAAACATAGGTAATCACAGATTACAAAGCTCACCGAGACAAGACATCACCTTTATGAGGCATCACCTTTATGAGACCACCTTTATCATATATGAAAATCATAGTTAATGATCTTGGATATTCATGGAAACTGTTTTGACACAATATCGTATATCATATGTTAAAAAAATTGTATGAAAATCATATGCTCATTTCATACGGTATTATAAGATACAATGTTTATCAATACAATAATATATAATACGATATTGCATCCTATGATACTTACAACATAGTATCATATAATACAATATAATACTGCAATAAATAATTATGCAATATAATATTGTAACATATGATATGACATTGTATCATGTCATACATTATTGTATTTGATCACATAATACAATATCATTAAACAATATATGATACAATATAGTATTACATGATACAATATCATATCACATAAAACATCACAATATTGTAACATATAATATTATATTGTATAATATAGTATGATATTGTATTGTATGATATTGTATCATATTTGATACATATGATATTGTATCATATGATTTGATACAACATTGCATCATATCATATGATAAATATCATGTGATATAGTAATATATTATATAATACAATATCATATTATACAATATCGTATCATATAATACAATATTATATATTACAATATCATATAATACAATTCATGTGATATATTAATATATTATATGAACAAAATATCATATTATACAATATCATATTATACGATATTATATATTATACAATATCATATCATATGATACAATATTACATATTGCAATATCATATTAAAACAATATCATGTGATAAAATATTAAATATATAATATCATATTTTACAATATTGTATCATAATATACAACACTATACATAACAATTACATGACACAATATCATATCATAATGTACAAAAATACTGTCCTGATATCATATATCATATCGTATTATATAACTTTTACAATATGATATAATATTGTATCATATAAAACAATAGTGTATCATATCATATACATGTAATACTATATCATAGGAATCATGTTATATCATTTAACAACAAACACATCTATCAAGCAGGTTTAAGTGAGGTTTTTAGCATCCTTGATAATGGAGATCAGGCTCTGCATCTGAAGCTACCTCTGTGATTCATTTATATTATAGTTAAATCAACTGTGCAAGTTTGAAATAGTACTAATATCTATAAAACATGTGACCTGTTCCAAAAAACTTAACCTCATCCAGCATCCGAAACCTATGGCTCAGATTCAGCATTCAAGCCTGTCAGGTGCATCAGTATCATAAGATACATCATCCATGCAAGTTTTGTGAAGT
>WFKH01011581.1:3504409-3518573 GCA_016163765.1 Magallana hongkongensis | reverse complement strand
CTCTAAAGACCTTAACCTCCTTCAGCATCCGAAACCTATGGCTCAGACTCAGTATCAATGCCTGTCAGGTACATCAGTATCATAAGACGCACCATCCATGCAAGTTTGGTGAAGTTAGGACCAGTAATAACTAAGATATATTTTTTAGCATCCTTGATAATGGAGATCAGGCTCTGCATCTGAAGCTACCTCGGCGATTCATTTATATTAAAGTTAAATCAACTATGCAAGTTTGAAATAGTACTATTATCTATTAAACATGTGACCTGTTCCAAAAAACTAAACCTCATTCAGCATCCGGAACCAATGGCTCAGATTCAGCGTCAGGTGCATCAGTATCATAAGATGCACCATCCATGCAAGTTTGGTGAAGTTAGGACCAGTAATAACTAAGATATAATCATCAGAGGGCACCTGCTCCAAAAACTTTAACCAGCTCCAAAAACCTTAACCTCCTCCAGCATCCGAAACCTATGGCTCAGATTCAGCATTCATGCCTGTTATGTGCATCAGTATCATAAGACGCACCATCCATGCAAGTTTTGTGAAGTTAGGACTAGTAATAACTAAGATATAATCATCATAGGGCACCTGCTCCAAAACTTTAACCAGCTCTAAAAACCTTAACCTCCTCCAGCATCCGAAACCTATGGCTCAGATTCAGCATTAAAGCCTGTCATGTGCATCAGTATCATGAGACGCACCATCCATGCAAGTTTGGTGAAGTTAGGACCAGTAATAACTAAGATATAATCATCAAAGGGCACCTGCTCCAAAAACTTTAACCAGCTCTAAAAACCTTAACCTCCTTCAGCATCCGAAACCTATGGCTCAGATTTAGCATTCAAGCCTGTCTGGTGCATCAGTATCATAAGACGCACCATCCATGCAAGTTTGGTGAACTTAGGACCAGTAGTAACTTAGAAATTGCTATCAAAGGGCACCTGCACCAAAAACTTTAACCTGCTCCAAAAACCTTAACCTCCTCCAGCATCTGAAACTCATGACCCAGATTCAGCATCCAAGTCTTTCAAGTCCATAAGTAGGTCCAGATGCATCATCCATGCAAGTTTGGTGAAGATAGGACTAGTAATAACTTAGATACAGGACCTGCAACAAAAACTTTAACCAGGTCCGGGCGCCGACGCTGACGCCGACGCCGGGGGTATAGCATAAGCTCCCCCCGACTTCGTCTCGGTGAGCTAAAAACTGCAATTTACGGCGCACAAAAATCTGCGCTAGTTTTGGACTGATTAACCTTATTTACACAAAAATTCTGTGAAAAAAATTAAAACCATTAAATTCTTCATGCAATTTCCAACTGTTATCATCTCTTTACTTGTAAAATGTCCGAAGAATTTTTGAATTATAATATTTGTACAGAATGTGTTCGGAAATAAGATTAATCAGTCCAAAACTAGCGCAATTTTTTGTGCGCCGTAAATTGCAGTTTTTTACTATGGGAGGCACTGTAGCTCCCAGGTCGTCCATCCAAATTTTTTCAGACCGGGAGCTACAGACCTGCAGCTACAACACACATGCAGTAATAGCTAGTAACTATATAAAGCTATAGGCCTGATGCATAATTCATAATATTTAACAAGATTACAAGACACCAATGAAAAAAAAAACTACTTTTGGTTGAACACATAATCAAATATTAAAATATCAAGTTTAAATTTCTTTCTCAGAAGATCTTTCAATTAGCATCAGTTACAGTGATTACATATTAAATTTAATAATTCAAAGGGGTACAACTCCTCAAAATGATGGTAAAAACATGGTTTATTGTAAAATTCTATAAAATAGATGGATAGACAGGAAAAATCAAATTTAATTTGAACTCAATTACTGAACATTTGTCAATCAATTTTTGTTGTACTAATTTTAATACAAAAAGACGTATTCGCCCTACATCATCAATAGAGCCCAGCCCCCTGATCCAGGGAGTCATGGATTTCAAATTTTTGAAACATATTTCACAGACCTAATTCTTATTCACTAAATGACTAAAAGAGCCCCAGGCTTTAACACCAAAATCCATGATGTCATTAATTTCACAATTTTACTAAAGGCATCCCTGCTCATCCTAAACATACCTAGCAAGATACCAGTTGCGATGGGGAAAATGTACCGAGGATATCTTAAATTACTTTAAAGGGCCACTTTGACTAACAAATAAATCCATCTGGATCTCACATCCAAATTGTCTTCCCTGAAAAACATTCAGATTATCAAAGATTAACAAGCCTGAAGAAATATAAACTTGTCATAATTAAATTGATTTCCTAAATTAAAATAACCTAGTTTCCTAATCTTAATGACATATAAGAAAGTTCCAAAGTCTGTCGCTTTGATCAAATTCTTACCCCCAGAACTAACTTCCTAAATGCTGACGGAACCAGACAATTGGGTGGGTGGTCCAAGACAAAGACACACAGCCTGCAGGTTTCATTACCGGAGGACCGAATCAATCCAACAGGGCACAACGATCTCTGTATCAGTTCACCCTTACAGGGGCAGAGTGTTAGCACATTAAGATGCTTCTACAGCCTCTTGACTGTTGTATTGATCAGATCGATGACTGGATGAGTAGAAGTTACACCTCTTACAACATTACAGGCTCTAACTCTTCCTGTCAATTGTCTCCAGGCTCAGAAAGCTACAACAGCTTAATTTTTTTTTTCATTAGAGTCTTATTTTTGCATGAAGGAAGTGAAGAAACTGGACAGAAAGTGAGCTTTAAGATTAAACTTTTTACTACAGATCTCAGCATTATTTCCTTCAATGGCCAATTCTTATATCTAACTATCCGACAGCCTAAATATTCTAATGATAAATTACAAGTCAATGTTTTAAAAAGAAAATTTTTCAAATTTTACCAAACTGTAAAAATCCTTTAGTTAGTCCTTGACCATGAGTGTTTACACGTCCCTGATCAGTAATTAACGTAGAGACACGTTTAGTACACAACTTTATGAACCTGTATAAAGCAGAATTATCAAATATGTTACAATACCCACTATTAAATATAATTATTTTGTTATCAAAAAAATAATCAAATGGTTTATATGATCATTTCAGCATCAACACAGAAGTCTATGAGTACGAAATGAAAGCTGTGTTTGTAGAAATTCAGTTTCTCCTGAACTTGAATTCAAATACATGTAACCCCAAAATGAGCTCACTTTAGTATAGTCTTTGTTTGACAAAAGGAAAATATATGTATAGTGAACAGATGAAACAGATCAACATGAGTGAGGTCATCTAAATTGCATGTATGGTCCTGGTGCCGTTTGGTCCTTAGTTTTCTCCAACAGATTTTGTAAAATAAAGGATGCTGAACAATCAATTTTAAAGCATGAATATCACAGTACTGTAAAAGTGGTTATTTACGCTGGTAAGGTTAAGTACGCGTTTTCTATGGTCAAACAATACGCGTGGGTATTAAATACGCAGATGCATGATTTACCACACTTAAGTTGTGAATATTTTTAACATATGCATGGGGGTATTTTACGCAGTTTTAAGCTTGCCTCGTAACTAGCGTAAATTTCCCCACTCGTAAATAACCACTCTTACAGTATAACTATGTTACATTATCTCTACTTTTGTCATAGATTTTCAAAATAGTTGAAAGAATTATGACAAAAAATGCAAGAAAATATTTTACATGCTGCAAAATATTACCTCCATGCTTAAACAATTACAATACTGCATTTCTTTGAGAAAGAAGCGTCAAAAATTTCTCGAAGATAATAGTTTCTTTCAAAGATTCCAATACTGTAATCAATAGAAATCCTCCCTCTTATTAATTATAATGATTAAATTTGTGATCGCCTTATACTTACAGATGATGCAGAGAATCAAACTAAGTCCCTTGTGAAATTATCTGATTACGAAGAATGACACAGGAGCAAGTAAAACTCTGAGGAGATATATACTGCTTAAACAAGGCAATATACACTGATTTGGTGAGACAAATAATTTACAGTAAAGTAGATTTCACTGCCTCTTTTATAGTGGAAATCATTTACAGGTAAATTATCGGAGTGGAGAGGTCAGTTTATTGGTCAACACAATGCGGGGAGATCAATATTTCTGTGATTCACGTTCCCGAACATCAAATCCTTGAGAAATCGAGTGACAACAAAAAATCGCACATCTACTAGCTTTCACACCCAGCCTCTAACAATGCACTAAATCAACTCCAGATTGAACAAGTACAAAATCCCACGGTGGATGTAAACATCCCCACATTTGTATATTAATTAAGACAAAAAAACTGTGATATGGCTGCTGCATGCTGGATTTATCATCTACGTTTATCGGATATTATACTTTGGGGATAAATTACCCCTGTGCATCTCAATATGCAGAGTATAATCTTGAGGCTGCTGGGTGATGTACTTGATCGCCTCGTGCAGTCACCTAGTGCAGTGGGGACACTGAGCTGTACAGAGGACCCATGATGACAGACCGAACTCTACTGTCTCCTCATCAACCAAGGTCAAATCCCCCCAATCAGTCCTCATCTAGTGTACATTTTGATGGACCTAATAGCTTCTCTGGTTTTTTGCTTTTTTTCAATTGAAGGAATTGAAATCTAATGATTGTTCAAACCACTGCACTCGAAAACAGTGACCACACATTACATTAAGAGTTGACAATCCCATAGTGCATACGTACTCGAACTTTAGATATATCGTATCTTTGTTTATGCAGCAAGCTATCAAAATATCAAGATTATATGCTTTGTATTTTTTTTTCAATCAAAATAATCTATTAAACCCTTGGGATATACAAGCTGGTGCCTTTAAATATGACTCTTTTATTTATAACATATTGCTGTTTTATGTATTTATTAATTAATGTTCTTTTTGTTGTTGGTCTTTAACATGAGTACTGTCTGTGTGGCAACACCAGACCCCGGAGCCATAAAACTGAGATGAGTTCAGTCACTTCTGATATCTATCAGTTATCATCACCTTTGTAAAAATGAGACCAAGATCAAAAGTGAGATCCTTTCAAGTTTAATGGCCCCAGGGCCAGCTGAAAGACAGTAGGTTTTTGTTGCTGTTCCCATTCACACCCTAGATTATCTATGCCAAACATATCCGGATCTAATTCATAGATAACGGTTCTATTGTTTATAATAAAATTTCCACGTTTTTCATTGAAATAACATAATATAAAACTGTTTCTCTTCTTATTTGAAATAGTAATGCATTTAAGAATACATTTCATTTGAACATACACCCTGTATATTCACCTGCATGGTTTGTTATGTATCCTCGCAAGAATCTAAGGCTAGGATAATGTACACTTTATATACAAAATAAACACTCTTAACCTTTTAGTAGTCATATGAAATTACATTGGGATGGAAATATGGCAGATAAATACATTAAATTCACGTTAACCAATCAAAAAACTGTAATATATATCGATGAAGCTGTTTTTCACTCCTTTCATCCAATCAGCAGTTGCTAACTATTATAATTAAGTGATGCTCTTAATTGTTAAGAATTTCCCGGTGCATTGTGATAGTCAAATTTTAATCAACAGCTTTGAATCAAAAAGGATTTATAAAAAGAAAGAAAATAATTTTCTTGGAACAGAGTTTTAGATGTACCAATGTAAAAGAGGGTTATGTTCTTAATAAGTTAGATTATATTAATTAAATATTTAGTAATAAAGACGGAGCTCTGTCCACTCATCTTGATCACTGAAATCTTGATTAATATGATCTACCTTATACATTACACAAATAGACAATGGAAATGTTGTAATAACAAGAGGCCCAGGGGCCACATCACTCACCTGACCAACAATAGCCTTAACTGATCAAATTAACATTACAGTATCAAAATCAAAATATCTCTACAACTAAGTACAGTAGATCTTGCTCAAAATTTTTTTAAAAATCTGCAGATTTTTATCCACATACTTTTATGGTAAATACTAAGCCCTTTTTGTTGTTGTTCCTGTAAGAAGATTTTTCTCTATTCCTATGTAACCACCCCCCCCCCCCCCCCCTTTGTGGCCCCACTTTTCTCTAGGGAATCTGGTTTGATCAAACTTTAATCTGCACAACCAGTGCTTTCACACAAGTTACTGTTTTTGGACTGAAAAATTTCCCATAAGATTTTCTCTATATATTCCTATGTAAAAATTCATCCCCCCATTGTGGCCCCACCCTACCCCTGGGGACCATGATTTAAACAAACTTGAATCCACACTATCTGAGAATGTCTCCACACAAGTTTAAGCTTTTCTGGCCGATTAGTTTTTAAAAAGAAGATTTTTAAAGATTTTCTCTATATATTCCTATGTAAAAATTCATCCTCCATTGTGGCCCCATCCTATCCCTGGGACCATGATTTGAACAAACTTGAATCTACACTATCTGAGAATGCCTCCACTCCAATTTGAGCTTTTCTGGCCTAATAGTTTTTGAGAAGATTTTTAAAGATTTAAAGACAACGCCAACGCCAACGACGACAGACAAATTTTGATCAGAAAAGCTCACTTGAGCTTTCAGCTCAGGTAAGCTAAAAATGTTGCCATTTTTTATGATTTAATTAGTTTTGAAAAATAACCTTTTAATCCTTATATACTTTAAACTAGGTAAATTCCTCCAACTGTTTATTACACTAAATATAGAAGAAGAAAGTATTTTGCATATTAAAGATTATGATTAGCACATCACTTCTTAAAAAAACGATTATGTACATCACAGAAATAAAAACTTGATATTTGATCAATTTTTCTAAAGGAAATACAGCCTTGCAAAAAAAATTCCAACATACAGTATATTGATCTTGTCTTTTAAAATCAGAATTTATATCTACCTGTATCATAATACCTGGTTAAGTAATACTTGTTATTGAACACGTACATGTACTATACTGGTAGTGTTTGACAGCTATATACTGGGGCACAAATGACTGCTGGAAAACTCGGGACAAAATGATGTCAGAAAAATAAGCTGATGGTGAACTTTAAGGTTATGTATATGTACTCTAAGCAGGATGTGTTATCAACACGTGAAAATACCCTCCTACCAAGTGACCATACCCTCCTACCAAGGCATTCACTTCATCTTCACTGACCATTAATGCTGAAACCAAAATAATCTACAAGGTAATGACATACTCTTATGAGTTATGACCCAAGATTCCTCGGTTCTCCAGCCATGCTCAATTGTTATACTTGTATACCGAGTCTCATTATGGGGCACTTCATCTGAAGCAACACTCCAAGTAGATCAGTACCCTACTGTATATACATGTACTTGCCCGTAAGTAAGATTTTTGGGAGTAGAAAATCAAGTGAAGAGTTGGGGTGTGACATAGTCAGTAATTTTTTTCACAAAGAAAGAAAGAAAGAAGCAAGAAAAAAACTTTTAGCAAAAAGGTGAGTATATCTGGTATGTTATCTCTCCCCCCCCCCCCCCCCCCCAACACACACACACACATACCAGGTAATCAGCTTTTTACCTGTTCAGAGCAATCTACGGGCCCATAGAGGCCGGCCATGTTAGGCATCAGAGGATTCAGCTCCTGAAAAGAGAGAAAATGAGTTACTTCTCTTTCTATGGGGGTTGTAATAAAAACAGATTACAAAAGAATCATAATTAAATGAATTAATTAAAAATCTATACAAAAGATACAATAAAATTGGGAAAAAAACATTCAATGCAGTCTTAGCCTTTGTGACTTCTAAAAGTATTTTCACAAACTTTGAAGGTTTTTACAATGACACTTTATTCTAATGGAGGGATTGCATAATCATATTACATGATATGAATTTCAGGCAATCGATCAATGACCATGAGAAATTGGTCAAGATATACCCATTTTCTTTCTTAAATTGGGTACTGACTAGAACTTTGGGCTCGTACCACCATGCAGTACCAACTAACGGCAATTTGAACAGCACAATGCTCCCATACATAGGTTGATTTAAGCATGCTCCAGTTTAGCATAATTATGCCAGAACCGTCTTTGTATGTGCCTCTACCCACAAAAAGACTGGGTCTCAAAGGAATGTCAACCTCCCAGAAAAAATCATCTCAAAATGCCTCCCGTCACTGAGATTTAGGAGAGTAAAATCATGTAATGAGATCCATTTGAAACCAGTTGCAAAACTTGAGGGTTGATCGCCTAAAATTTTGGGGAAAATAAAATTCCCCAAAAGCCAGTTCCAAGTATAAATTCTGATATAAAGAAAATATCAAACATCTATAAAATGAGATTCAAGTGTACACAGAATCAAGTTGGCTGCACGAGTTCATCTATAATTGAACGCCAAGAGCATCCATATATAACATACAATTTACCTTATAATAACAATGTCCATACTGCATGAAATTCTATATGAAATTCTATGATTCAGGGTATCTCAAACTCACCAACAATATTGTGCAACTCATTACTGCCCTCTTTTCTACTGATTTTTAAGAACCTGGGATGCTTTAAAGAAGGAATACAGTGGCATATCAATATGCAAAATATCATCATAGAATGACAATATCTGTTCACAGCAAAAAAGGGCAAAGTAAGATTATATGCAAATCAGTGTTATTGAAGTTCAAAATACAGAAGTAAATGACTACCATCTGATTTTAGAAAAAACCTCGAAGACGTAAAATGAAATTGAATTTCGTCTTGATGTTTGTGCATCATTTCTTGAGTTTAGAATCAAATCTCATAAAACTTTGTTATTTTTCAAACAATCTTCCATTGTGACTGGGTGTATATATCTGATTATTCGTATTTCAATAACTCGGAGATTAATGAAAAAAGAGATACAGATGACATTGAATCTGTCAGCTAGCGTCCTCAATTTATTACAGATTTTACAAGTATAAATTCACTCCTGCACATTGTAAATTATGTGAATCTAAAGTAAAAACAATATAAGCATGGGTAGTTTTTGCTTAATGAAGTTTCTCTAAGGGTACCCAGTTAAGTTTGTTGATGAAGATTTTCGAATATATACACATAGTATAAATTTAACTCCTGCAAGAATTTTTCTATGTGATATAAGTAGTTTGTAGTAGAAACTGTTAACATCAGTGCAAATAGTGCAGCCAGTGAAAGGGATTGTTTTCAAGATTTCTACATAATTTTAAGATTTTTTTATCTGCATAAAAAATGCTTTTCAAGCAAATTTAGCTTGTGTGCAAGTGCCTTATAACCTATAATTTCTTTAATTTTAAAATTTAAAAATGGATTGAAATACATAACAACTATAAACAAGTATTCCTTTTAAAGGAATGACTGGCATGTGATATCATTGGTCAGCTTCATATTAATGTAATGCGAAAGTATAACATGTAATAAACATGATAACTAGGATATATCGCATGGTTTTGTTTATTTCCAAAATGAATAAACTTCACTATTAGTAGGCGAAGTGTACTTCCGATTATTATTATTATTATTACGCATGTAAAGAAAACTGTGATTTGAATTATTATGTAACTGCATAAATGTTTTAATCTCAAGGCAAACACATCAGAATAATGTTTTTTAGTAATCTAAATGTAATTAAAGATTTACATGAAGCTGTCACTGCATAGTAAACAAAGTAGTGCGAGGCGCAATGCGTGCACAAATAGTAAAATTTGCCAGATGCCTCATAAGGACACAACTGTGATTGGCGGAAGTCGATCACAACAACATACAGAAGAAACAATGCGTTTTCAAAAATTTTCATTCAATTAAAGGTCAATTATCAGCACACAAATGTTTTTTTCAATTATAAAGTCAAATAAAGGATAAATTCCACGTACTTTTATTCATTTCTTGTCTCATAAATTATGCAAATTCTTGATATTAGTTACATTATAACATGTACGTTATTTTATTTTATTATTTGAACACAGATTGATGAAAAGAAATTAGACATCAGCGTTTATATGGAAATTCTGTTACAGTATGGCAGACTTCCAGTAGACAGGACCTAGCATTGATAGACAGATGAGTTAATTAAAAGTTCATGTCAGCATGTCTCTAACAAAAATTCCCTTATCCCCGGGGCTGCTTATAGGGAAGCAAGCTACCATTTAATACTAAAAATTAAAGCATGGATTGATATACATTGATTCTTAACAACAATGCCATAGCTATCAAATTCCTAAAATATAGATGTCTTAGTTTTAAGAAAATTTACTTTTGCTATTTTCTCTGAAAATTTATACAAATTTTTGCTAAAATTTTCTGACAAAACATTGCAAATATCCAAAACATATTGTGTCAAAAACTATGCATGTTCATAATAATGAACCTAATAACATTTATTGAACATTTTTGTTGATTTCTGCAAAAAAATGTTTATAGAAAGTTTCCTCCAACAATTAGGCCTTCATCATGCACCTACAGCTTTAGATGGGGTATTCATTTTGAGCCACTTTCATGCTATTGGTTTAAAATTTTAAGGAATTTAAGAGCAATGCACAAAAAACGTACCAGGTTCATTCCTCAAATGATCGAACATCACCAAAATGTTTGCAAAAATTTGTAAATATAATCATTTTGTATTCTTGAGAACTTTCAAGAATTCATTGAATCAAGAAAATGAAATTCAGGGTCTGACTAAAAGACTTTGATATTCAGATGTACCATATGATTACTCTATGAGTTCTGATATAAGTTAATGTTACCAAGCCCCCAAAGCTAACTGAATTGTTTGTTAACAAGACGTCAAGTCCAGTGTAAACAAACATACCCATGACCAAGAATGGTATAAGGTCATTATTCATGTTCCAAGTCACATGTACTTAATGGTTCCAGGTCACATGTACTTCATATGTTTATCATAAAGACAGCTGTGTACACACTCCAGGGCAGCACTTCAGGCTAGTCAATTGGGTCTCAAATTCTTGTAGTGGTATCATTTTCTGATATTGGTACCAGAACATGTAACACATGCATATAGCTAATATATCCACTACCCATTTTTCCTCTATTTCTTAAGAAAATCGATTGTAATTCATATAGAAACTGACAAGATTGAAATCGACGCAATCCAGTAAATGGCCTGTCTGCATATGAATCTAGTGGATTCTACATACTACTTTAACTTTTAAGAGATCTTGTTGGTGTTGGCCATTTTCAGGCTATTTTGACCTCCTTATGAAGAAGAGCTCTGTATAAAAATATAGGAAATAGCTCAAATTTTAAAGCTTAAATATGTGGATTTTTCTTACCTACACGTTAGTTTATGGCCAAAATTATCATTTGTCAAAGTTTAAGGCAGGTTTCATGGTTTATATTTGCTGACCACTCAGCCGCCTTAAAATATGCTTTTTGATGAATTGTTTCGCTAATTAAATGTCAACTTTAATTCGATCAAGAAGCTATAATAAATAATTTTTACATCATTCATTGGTGTCTTTTTTTGTGCTTCTGGTGTTGACTTTGCATGGATTACTTTCGTAATTGATTGAAACTTATAATTAAGTGTGCTGATAAATAATGATTTATGTATTCCTTTGCAGATGATTTATTGAATGTTTCAGAAATAGATGTAAATATAAACAGCAGAATGCTTTCTATGATGTTTTATACTGGCTATGAAGGTAGCAATCATTGCAGAAAAAATATATTTACAACACTAATGTTGATTTTTTTACCTGCTAATGAAGGTTATGTATTTTTTTTGCAATGACTGCTACACTTATACCAGCAAAAAAAACTGATTGTTGATTATGTGATCAGATTGTCTAATAGCCAAATAAAGGCATCATGGGATTTGAATTATGTAATCGCAAACATCACGAAAACAGAGACAGTGAATTTTGAGGTTAGGTCAGTGAAAAATCAATTTATGCAAAAAATTATCATAAAAATTGAACTAATGATAAATATAACCCAAAATAAGTGAAAGGTGCTCTTCATATTAAAGTTAGGGAGGATGGGGTATTCACTGAGGCTATGAAATATGTGGTCAATAAAAGGGGAGGGGAGGGTGAAATGGAGTACATTTCAACAGACCACAGATCCCACTGGCCATTTATATGTTTAAAAGTCTTTTGTGTGAAGATTGTGAACTTAAATGATATCAGAAATTGTCACTTTTCATCGCACTTCTTTTAAAGATGTACTAGGTAACACAATTTCTTTCATGGTAAATATCCAGAAGGAACTTAAAATGGGCTCTACTTATTGTTTTTGTCCCTGACTTTCCCTATGGGGATTTCATTATCTGATAGTAAACATGACAAAAAATTGACCAAACTTTTTGTAGTCTATCAGCCTGATGTCTGTTTCTAGTCCAAGGACAAACTCATCTTCATCCCAAAAGTCTGAGCTTCAACATCAGACATCTTGTTCACAGGACCTGAAGCAATACGGTAGTTTTAAATTATCAAAATAAAAAAGTGATGAGACACTAGATGCAATTATTTGCTAACAAGTCATTATGCCTGATATCAAACTCAAGCACAACAGTAGATTTTTTTTTTCTTTCATAAGTAGTAATTAGAAGAAGAAGAAATATTCCTAGTTAACACTTTACTGACACCGAACTTTGGTTTTTCTCATCAATATTTGGGGTTATAAACTATCATTTAGTAAAGAAAAAATCATTTTCCTATATCTTTATACAAAGCTCTTCTATAAAGGAGTAATAAATATAGCCTAAAAAAGGCCACAACCATCCAGCCCTCCTAACTATGTGTACAATGTAACATCAAGATGTGTACAATGTAACATCAAGATGTGTACCGTATTTTTCGGAATTTAGGTCGATACTTTTTTTCTCTGGGACGTGGACCTCGCCCTATTCATCGCTTCGCCCTATTTATGTTTTTTTTTTTTTAATTTGATGTGAAATTTTGCAAAAATTCATTCAAACCTCCAATAAAATCATGAGAGTTCACTATAATACCGCTTGGATTCTGTTTAAAAATCGTATGAATTTTTATCAATATTTTGTAGTAACTTATCAAAACAAATTAAATGTGAATAAATTTATTTCTTCTTACATTTCTTACTTCTATCATTCAGACTGAATCATCTTTCGATCTTTATTACATGCTGTCATGCATTTTGATCGTGTGGTTACGATAAACAGGAAATGGATTTCGCGTGGTAAAAGTAAAATGAGAACTGTACAAAGGGTAATTACGAGAGAAAAATATCATAAGGGTTGAAATAAAAAAAAACACGATTTGTTTTTTTAATAGAATACATGTACAAGTTTATTTTTCTGTAGATTCAAAATAAAACTCTCGATCAAATCTAAACCATGTGTCTCTGAAATCAGTCTGGGTAGGGCCTACTTTGTTTATACACAGTTAAACTCTCGGCACGTGCTACCATGGCTACTCATGCCCGCAGGCTTCGATAAGATCAGAGTTTGACCCATGTGTTGTATACACAGTAAAAATTCACACAGAGGTGTGAACAATTATCATGATTATGTACACATTGTTTAAGCCATACGGTAGGATATATAAAAAAATCTTGAGGAATAATTACAATGACGATAGATGAACTGTAACATTTATAGCGGTAACATAAGCGGGTGAAATGAATCTCCGGTGAAATAATTAATGTTTTAAACTCAACCAACAACACAATGTTGCATGTGCTACCGTATTCATGCCCCCAGGCTAGGTTACTATCCCCCGGTTAACACCATGCAGTTTGTACACATTTAAACAAACGATCTTAACTATTAATCCGGCCGTACTAAATAAATTGTTGCAATTTCAGACATTTTCTTACGATGTGTAAATGTATGGAATGCATTTTATTTCCCTTTTGTTTAAACTGTAAAATAAGATAAAAGGCTACTATGATAACGATATTGGTTTAAACCATTTATTCATTTAATCTAGCGGTAATTTTTCGACCAATTCATCGAAGTCGACCTATTTATACTTTTTTAAAAATTTTTTGCTAAAAACGGGTTCCTTCGCCCTATAAACAGGATCGACCTAAATTCCCTAAAATACGGTACAATGTAACACCAGATGTAGACAAAACGATGTGTACAACGTACGTAACACCAGGATGTAGACGAAACGATGTGTACAATGTAACATCAAGATGTATACAAAACGATGTGTACAATGTAACACCAAGATGTAGACAAAACGATGTGTACAAGGCAACACCAAGATGTAGACAAAACGATGTGTACAAGG
>WFKH01011581.1:3485369-3504399 GCA_016163765.1 Magallana hongkongensis | reverse complement strand
TGTGTACAAGGCAACACCAAGATGTAGACAAAACGATGTGTACAAGGTAACACCAAGATGTAGACAAAACGATGTGTACAAGGTAACACCAAGATATATACAAAACTATGCATCTTTTCAATCTATGTATGCCTCGCCTATTCATGTGTGACGAGACGCTCGGTCATGGATCAAACATACAGGCAGAAAGTAATTATATAGCACCAATTTAACTTTCCAATATTGCGTAACTAAAATGCATATACCAGTAACAATAATTCACGCTGATTTTAACTTTTTATCATATCTGAATCGTATACCAGCTGCTTCACATACATCCTAACTAACATGGACTCTCAATATCACAATTTCCATGTCTGGGCTTAAGAGGAAAAAAAACCCCTAATAGACTCTGATAAATCTATCAGACTAGAACCCATTAACCTACAAGTATGAGTATGAAATGTAACTTGTAATAGCTGGACCAGATCAATGTTTTGAAATCTGTCACCTTGAAAGAAATACCAGTAGTTGTCAATTCCTGTTAACATGTAAGTAATCCATAGAGGAGCAAACTGTCTTTACTGGCTTGCAAATGTTATTTCTGACCTAATATTGGATCTTCATTATTACTTCTGACATGCATTTCATAAGTAATGAAAAACACAAGGTAATATTTATGATGATCAAACTGATAAAATATTATTATAGTTTCTTATAACACTAACACTTCACAGCTTGGATCTTTTACTATTACCTCATGTATTTCGTAAGTAATGAAAAACACAAGGTAATAATGATGATTCAACTGATAAAATATTATTATAATTTCTTTTAAAATTGACACTTCCATAATTTTCCTTTACAACATTATCATCTACTTAAACCTTAAAAATTGTGACATACCCCAGTATATGCGATGATTCAGATAAATGTATGATATTAAAAATAAATTCTGCATAAATTGTTTGCACACATGGCTGATGAGATTTTGCATGCTTCTCAAGATAAAATAAAGCTATAGTTGTGAAAATCGTAATTAATTTTAGCATCATGATTGTTCTGGAGAAAATATAAACAAACACTGACTGTCCCACCGAACCTACAAAATGATTCGAGATAAAGAAGTAAAAATATGCTAAGTCTTATAATTATTTATAAACAATAAATTTCAATAAAAGAGAAAATACAGTCATGTTATAGTCAGGTAATGATGTAAACAGTAAGAATAAGTCAAATCTTAATGGTTTATGGAAGTAATAAATTTATATAATTGTAATATGCATCACAAACTTAACAATCTCCACATTGGTTCTTTAAAAGGTAACAGTTTGTGATTTCAAAATTAATTCAACAGATTCATGGTATTTGAGACATTGATGTTCAACTGTATGTTGAATCAGTACTTAATATTCACTAATATGATTGACAACATTTAGATGTTAATACCTGATTAATATATCCCTCCATCGCCCCATCTGGTGACCAGAGGTAAGTGATATGACATGGGAGTTATTATAAATTACTTCACATTACATACTAATTGTTGTAATCTATAGGGATATTCACTTGTAAACTATAGGGATATTCACTTGTTGTAAACTATAAGGATATATGCCCATTCCAAATATAGAGCCTTCATACTGATTGTACACCTTAAAGCAAAACCTACTGTAACACTTATTTACGGAAATAGATTCTCACCATACACAGCTGTACAACTTTTAATACCATATCCTTTTAGATGCACATACCTGTGAAAAGCTTAATTAACTCCCCACCAGCCATGTTAACACAGATTCCCAATCAAACCTTGGCATTGCCTGTCACAGCCTTCTAGATTTCAATCAATTGGCCTTAATATAATGATAGAATACATTATTCCATCTAAGAGCATTACCATATTCACTAAGGTCTGCCAGTGGTAATCTGTGGTTACACTCTCACAGTGCAATGATCTCCATAGACTTCTTTAATTAGCCAGACCAGTCTATCTTCAGATCTATCTCCAGTCCAACATGGGAAGGGATATGCTACATAATGTATGAGATACGGGGGTGGAATCCAAGAAAAGAAACCCGGCATTAGTCTTAGACACAATGATTCAAAAGCTACCTTTGAGAATTTGTGTTTGGAGAAGGGGGAAACTCCAACAAAATGTGACCAAACCTACAAAACATGATATTTTTCCAAAATAAAAATGCTTTTGGACACTTTAATCTCAATAAGAAATGAAAATGTTTCACTCACAAATTAAGTGTTTCAGAGCACAGCATGAGACATAAATCCCCTCCCTTACAAATCCTGTATTAAATGATCACCTTTTTTTTGTCTCTACACCATTTTACAGTCATTCAGAGGTCCGGGTAATTAAGTTCACCGAGGAAGGTTCATAGGAGAGAAAAGACCAAGAATTCAATTTACACCCTCATGTTTGTGCTAAGCTTATGAAAAACAAGTTTTCTGTTTATACAGCCTTGGGAATCTATGGACAATGTTATTAAATTCCTGTTAATTAGATATGTTTCATAAGACTTGAATTTCTTTATTTTTCCTCAGTGAGTCTTCTGTATAGTATGTGTCATTTTCATACAACAGCAGTTTACTTCTGTTAATTAAAAAACCATCATCTATTCACCATTGATATCTCAACAGATAGAGTTGAGATAACCTTTGTGATACATTAATTCCCTAACAGTATATAATCACTGTTAAATGTAATTACATAGAAAAGATAACTCCATTGTCCGCCAAATAGTTCATTTAGATGCGATTCAAGATTCAGATCAGAATTTTTTTAATTTGGAATACAAAGGTACTGTACTAAATATTCATGTATCCAAGGCATCATGTATATTTCACTGAAGAAGAGCATACAGTAGAGAAAACAACGTATTTTTCCCCAAAAATAAACTTTGTTTCATTACTACTACGCAGTTGTGTACAGAATGTGAAGAAACAATTTGATAGGACAATTCCAATTGGTTTCTTTCCAGACTCTACTTTTTCAAAAATGCTATAAATCTAAGACAGTACATTACATGCATAATTCATGTTCAAATCAAAAGGACTATAGGCAATATTCTGCATTTTTAGCCCCAAAAATTAAAGTTGAAAAGAGAGCTTTAAAGATAAGTTTTAATCAAGTTAAAATCATGTTAAACATAAGTATATCAAAGGTAGACGTGTGCTCTATGTTTCCAAAAGCAAAATATGGAGACAGACTATTTTTTCGATTATTGTCAAAATTGCAGGAAAAGGCCCATTTTAGTGATGTCAAAGATGAACAACTATTGGAGAAAGATGACTAATAAAAAGATCATGTAATAGACGTTTTCTGTTCAAATTGTTTAATAAAGATAAGATTTCGATATACTATTTAAAAATTGGTTAAAAAAGGGGGTATTTGACCTTATCAAATATAGTTCTTTCATTGTGAGGTTTATTCTTTTGTTCAATGTTTAATAAACTGTAATAGCTAGACCATTATTGTGTTCCTATCTATCACTCCACATACATGTATTATACAGTACAAGTACAATATTCCATCTCTCATCCATCTACTTTTCAACTTGCTGATTTACTTACATAAAGACAGCCATTTAGTCATGGCCAAGTGTTTAACATTAACCTCCATTCCCATGATCTTTACTTTGGGCCAATGGTTCATACTGGAGCATACCATGTTTGGCACAATTCCCTCCAACTAATGATCATTAGTTTAAAAACATTTTAGCAAAACATTCAGGGCTTCAAATACAAGAACTCTCATTGCATAACTGTTGACTGCTAATTCAAATCTGACTCCCTTGCTAATTGTGTGTGTTGAACACAGTCATATCAAAAATGTTACTTAAAAGTAACTGTCAATAGTTTTGCAAAAATCACTGTTGAAAGCCCATGACCAGCTTCACATTCACTCAAGACCATTAGCAATCTTGCTGAAATTTCCTTGGTTTCATGAATAATTCATGCCCTATTCCAATTGGGTCCTTCACACTTTTGTGATGAAAATCTCACCAATAGTATGAATACTAACAAGTGCTTGATGTAAAAAGTAGCATGTTCTCAAAACAAAAATAATTTGTTGATACCACAAAAAAGGAGAGAGTCTAGCTCATCAACGATGAGAACTAGGAGATCTGTTGTTGTTGGTTTTTAAATAAATCATATTCTGTATGTAAAACAGGATAGTACGATACTAGAAAGAAGTCTGCGAGTTTCCAAAGTCTTGTACAAAGATGGCATAGGTTCCCAAGCTGTCTGTGGTTTTTATAAATGTGCATGCTTACAAACTGCTAAGATTACATTACTCTTGATCAATTGTTGATAATGCAACAAAAAGAGAGCTAAAAGGAATAAAAGATACAAAAATTGCATAAATAAATATATGTGCTTCATAGTAGTAAAAAAGCTTACGTAAAATGTGTAAAAAAAAAAAAATCATAAGCATTGAGCATTTTAAATCTTCCCAGTACACATTTTTTTAAATGCATCCATCAATACAACTTTACAAATATTTGTTTGGACACCTCTTCATTTATTTTTAAATTTAAATGGCAAACACATATTTTCACTAATATTTTATTCTGTATCTTGGAGCTTTTAAATATCATGTCTAATTTTTCTATTTTAGTCAAAGAAATGCATGCAGTGACCTTTAATCTTGGGGTGAAATCAAAAGAAAAAGAACCTTTTGAGAGGTTAACTGCTCTGTAAGGTATTTTTCACAGGGTAATTAGACTGCGGAGGTGACTGGGTTCTAGACCGACTTTTATGTTGCTCTATTATTTGCTTGTGGGGGTTTTTACAGAAGACAATATTCTGTTGTATCCTGCTCCATCTACCCCACTGTTAACCAGATCACAGCTCCGAAAATCGATAGTACATATTTTCATTAGACCCACCAACATTCACAGACAGGTCACAAGAAATTGGTTCAGCAACCTAAATCTTTGACAGGAAGAAAAAATCAGCAATAGTGCAAATCTATGCGATTGCTAACACGCGACTGAATGGATGATGTGGCTATTTCTGCCATCACTGGCTACATCCGCTATCTGGGATTGGCGTATTGATCTAAGTCCTGCGGGTGGCAAGAACTAATGAACATTGTCACCTACCTTGTGACTTGTCTTTTCATCCCGAAGGATCTACAACAAGAAATAAAAACAGTAAATCAATACAGATGAATACAGATCTTGAAATCTCTAGTGTCTCTTCTATATATCCACCAATTACCCAGGGAGTCCTCTAGTTTTGCTTTACATCACACCTCTATACCTATATACTCATACTCACTTGTGGATCATATTTTCTCTTATTATGACAGAGTTTGTGTTTATATAATGTCAAGATTGACATATTGCTATGAAGGCCTCTAATTTTGGTCAATGTGACTGCAGTCAACCTATGGCCTAGAACCAAAGACCACATTTTAAAATGACAATAAGAATTATCAGCCACTGGGTGATTCTGTGACATTAATCATTCAGTAAGCAATGATCATGATCATTGACATATACTGCTGGAGAATGTTCAATTGATAACGTCATTCTGGTAATAATTATTACTGATACATGTATTGATTCTTTTAGCATTGATATATATCTTACTTAAACATTCATGTACACAATATTCACTTTGCATAATTTGGTGTAACCTATATAAGTCATCATCAACATACCTACAGGCTGTCTCTACATAGTCAAACCACTTTTTTTCTATGAGCAACATTTCTTTTCATTTAAAGTATTTTAATTTTAGGTCAAGGTCTTTGTTCTCTCAAAGCCAAAATGTATTAATTTCTGAAGGCTATAGAGAACTGGAAACAAACTGCACGGAAGTGCTCCGCAAAGACACTGAACGTGCTGCAAGTGAATGATACTCACATGAACGGAAAACATGCTGAAGATTATTGTACAAAATTAAAGATGCCATAATCAATTATAACTGACTTCTGAATCACACAACAAGTGTACACAAATACAGTATCTCAGTGAACTAGGATCCTCCAAGCATAATGTTTACATGTAATACATTGGTTACTCATGACCTTATGTCACCTGAAATACTACCGGTAATTCCACTGTCTATCCATGAATAGATTACTCAAAATGGACTCATTTCAAGCAGAGTTAACTGCAAATATCATAATTTTCTTAATCCTATTTCCTTTTATCAACTTGCAACTCAAAATAAGTCTCAGCATTGCATAATCTCATTGTCTTCACACTAGATATGCACTGTAAGACATTAATATGCTTTTCCTCTGCTCGAAATAGGAATGAAAAATAAACATAAAACAAACTTTCTGGGTCAATCATTATACAGCCATCTACTTCCAGAACTTACAGCAAAATGTCAAAATAAAAAACCTACATTCTCTTGCCAGGCTCAGCATCGCAGTTTATCAATTTGTCTACAGGAACTTCTGACTTCTTCAGGGCAACAGGAGCCCCGTGCACATTGCGTAACCATACAAATCACACACAATCACACTTGACAGTTTTAAAGTCTCCACTCAGAATCTGATACAGCCATTTTAAAACAGGAGAGACAGATGGAAGAAGTGGCCGAAAAAAACAGGCCAAAAAAAGAATAAAGAAAGAGGTTGGGGGTCGAAGCTCAATAAAAAAAATTCCACTCAAACCTCATGGGGTATTATGCAGTTAGATAAGCATACCTATTCCATAAGATTATGCAATATGAACATCTCCGGGTCAATCATAGTAATAATAGCAGAGGTGGTTGGAGAGTCTGTTACTCAAGGTCATGAAACCTCTCATAAACAGGTAGGTCAAACTGACATCACCGAAGGTGGGATCTTCATCAGACAACTTGGTGAAAAGGTCAAGGTTATTTTTCTTTAAAATTGTTATATAGTTTTCACAGGACCCTAGTGACTGAGCTAGGGTACTGTGAAAACTGGTCCCAGTCAAAGTTACATATCTATGGTTAAATAGATAAATATTTAATTACCTGACAAATGCTTACTTGTGTTAATACGTGTTAAAAAATGAGACACAAGATTATGGTATTATTCGATGTCAATTCACCCTTGATTTGGAATTGATAAGAACAAAACATTTTTTGCTGATTAAACTACTGAAGCCAAAAAATGCAAAATTCTCAGACACCATCATTCACTAAACAAGTAATTAGCCCACACAAAGCCTCCAGTTTTGTTGTTACATAGTCTACTGTCTGTTGGATTTCTGAGTCCTTAAGTACATTAAGTACATTAATTCAAATCAGAGTACTGTGCCCCATGATGTTTACAATTCAGATACAGTCAAACTTAGCTGGCTTGATCAAGTTTGATTTTAGGTGCCAGGAAGAAAAACCTTGAGATATCCAAGGATACAAGAGAATTACCAGAAAAGAAAAAGAAAGTTGTTGGGAATGTCCATCTTATACTGACATGACATTGAGAACCAAGTACTCTGCTAACCAAAGTTCAACCAAAGTTCAACTGTTGAGTAAAATTGCATGCATTACTGATGTAGAGTGATAAATGTATAATTATAATTAAGTTCCTTTTCTACTGATCATTTTCCCCTGGAATACCTAAGATAATTCAATTCATTAACAGTCTCGATAGTTCTATTCCCCAATTGCCACACCATGCAGACAGCAAAATGCATAAATATGAAGATGTTGACCATATGTAAACAATTAACTACCTTGACTGAAGTTTTTAAAAACAGCCTTATGACAAATGACCCTTATGGCAAAATAAATCTCCATCAATATTAATAAACATTTGACAAAGCAGCTGGATTTTCATTAAGTATTGAGTTTAATACTTAAGGTCAATATTCAGGTCAGCCGGTCCACTGGGCTTTAATAGCCAAAATCTATGGAAATTTTATTTGCTATACAAACAATAGCCAAATCCCACCAGGCCTAAGATTTTTTAAAGTTCTTTCAAATTGAAAAATTGCATAAGAGCTTTCTCTCTTTTATTTTCAGTTTTCAGGTCAGCCCATATCTTAGTATGGACAATTTGGCTTTACTTGCCAATAGTCTATGGTCACATTTCTTTTTTCTTTTTCTAAACAAACAACAGCCAAATCACATAAGTCCAAGATTTCTGAAAAAAAATTAAATAATTGCACAAGCACATCTCTCTCCTTTTTTCCAATGAATTTCCTTTGCTGACTGAAGAGTATTACATGGCATACATAATATGTATACAGGTAACATGTAATTGCAATAACCATTAGTCTTTGCATAGTTTGCATAAAAACCTGCTTTTTCAAACCTTTGGGAAATTTCAAATTAAGAAAGACATCCCCAAATGCACCAATTGCATGGCTATTCTAAATGTTCTCAGACCCCTATAATATTGTCATTGGCCAAAGAATGAAAACAGTCCCTTAGATGTCATTTAATACAATTCAATATACCAAATGATTTTCAGGCATGGCTTTGTGAACCAATTAAACGCAGGCGTGAAAAACATGAAGCTGTGTGCTATATACAGTACATACATCACTCATTGCTCCTAAACATTACCAAACACCAACTCCTTGTGGCCATACTTACATTAGAACTATAATCCACATTCCAACAGTTTCAACAACGAAAAAGAGATTTATATGTATGAGCTAACATTCTTAAGCACATGCCTTAACACAAAAAGGATAATTCATTTTTTTTCTCTGCCTTTTAAATGAGATGATAAAAATAACTATGTGCAGCATACAGGTAAAAGGTAGCAATGCAAGGACTTACTTAATTAAGGCCGACAGAAAAATCAGTTCCCATGTGTTGACATCAGCAATTGCTATCCTTTGGCCAGGTAAGAATCAAACAAAGCTCTCCTATCAACCGACCTTGAAACAGTGATGTATTCCAATCACAGATGAACGCACTGACACGACATTATTACGGCAGTTAACATGATAGGGTTATGAGGCAACAGCGAACATTGCAGACTTTCACATTTCACGGCTATGTTAATGAATGCAAGCGTTTCAATGTTGTTTGGCCAACATTGACCCAATATTAAAATTGCACCATGGGTACAGGTAAAAAGCTTAGCATTGTTATGAATTCCTGTTCCTACTTAATCCCCTCATCAAATTATCTAACCGAATGATCCCATATTAAATTAGCAACACTAATCCCCTTATTAGAAAATAAAAGTTGGTCAAGCATACCGACATACACTTGGTTATACATGAGAATATTTAACACCTGAATTTCAAATACCTTGTAATTTTCAGGTAAATTCAATCTTTACAGTCCGGTTGATGTAGTGAACAGAGAATCAGAAGAACCACCAGTATCAGCAGAGTACACTTCAACTAACCCACAGCTGGGGTCACCATAGAAGTCCACTGCAGGTTCAGGAAGTAGGTCAGATTAAATATCCTGTCCTACATCATAAGAGCAAACACATTTGCCTGGACAAGAAATCAAATCAAGTGACCAAATTTTAAACCTACAGTATTTAAACACTACAGACACAGTGGTCGAACAGAATGGTCATAGAATTCTGAATTCAATAACTTCAACATCAATTCCTGGGATATATTCAAGGAATGGTTCTGAGAGAAAGTTATTAATGTGTTATTTAATTAAATGTATACATTGCAAAATGTTCTTTTTATTCAGAGACCACTCTCCCCTGGTCAGTGTTTACAGAGTTAGTTTTGATCAATAAATCAAGATCAATAACTTGAAAGCCTGGCCACTCAATAGCTTGTATTACCTATTCAAACACGGAATTGGACAGTTTGGAAGTCCTTCAGATTTACTGATACTTGAAGTAGGGATATATAACTGATCCCAAATCTTTTTTCTTAAGAAAGTACAAAAAAGAATTTAATACTCAGTTGCGATAATTTTTGGAAATGCATGAATTCTGTCATTTCCTGAGTTTGCCATTTTAGAAAACTTGTATCAAACGACAGGAAATTGCAATTACATTTCAAAAAATGTTTAAAAAAAAACAATACAGATAAAACTTAAAGCAACAATTTAATAGAAATGTACGCATCACATTTACTGTATTTTCAAGGTTTAACCAACAATATTGCAATTAAAAATAAGTCAGATTTACACTAGAGCTACTCTTAAAATTGCCAAATAAGTTAAATGCATTAATATGTATACGTACAGGCATACTAAGAGTCAGACAAATGTCTTGAATTTCTTTAGCCAAAGACTAATTGAAGGACAATGAAGAAAGACAAGTCTACACCAAACTGCTATTTGACACAAATTATTCAAAGTCCATGGACTTGTTAAATTGGCTCCAATTACAGCTTGATCCAAAAATTAGAATACAGTAACTGTATCACTATGATTAAAAATATCATTTATCACAGATATGGCCACATAAAATTAATTTTTAGATTCTCATCCCCGCCCGCCCCTCTGAAAATCGCCCGTCCCGATGTATTTTATTTTATTTTTAAAAAAAAAAATTCAGGAAAAAAATCAGGCTCGGTATGCAAAAAATTCGAAACATTTTAATGGCTGCCTAACATGTGAATTACTGTTTGATTCCAGTCATATTTGTTATCATAAGGATGCAGATGTCTTCATGCATTAACAGTTAAGTCAAAATTAAATGGAATTAAAAGATTACAAATGGGTTTGTGTACTCATATTACAATGTAGCATTAACAATTTAAAAGAATAGAGCAGTTGCTAGATCTCTAGAACATAAATGGTGAAAAAGATTGTTTTAATAAATAAAAATAATAAATAAAATCCGCCCACCCGCCCCATATTTTTTGCAAATCAGGATGAGAATCTAAATATTAATTTTATGTGGCCTATAGCATGTATGTATGACAAGATAGGGGAGGAATTAACACCCAAAGTAGCGGACCATCATGACATATCACACCTAGAAATATATCAATATTTCTTCAGGTAACAGTGGACTTTACATGTACCAGTATATTAATAATTGACCATGGTCCAGATAGGTGAATAGTTCCCACCTACCAATACTTTGGATTTATATTACACTGTTAATTTCATTCTAACAAGTACACAGAAACCACAAAAATTTTGATATCATTTAATCTGGCATTCACTACCCACCACTATAAAAAAAATCAATTATTCTCATACCTAGTACATCAGAAACTCATAAACCAATCTCAAAGCCAATTTTTATTCAGAGAATATATCATAAACTGATCAATTTTCAAATCATTGAAAATTCCTGGTCTTGTTTTTGCTTTTGCACACCTGTATGCTAATTAATCCTGCATATTCTCCGAGGATTCCTGTGCGCTAGATTTGTGACACTTTGAATCATGAAAATACAAGATTTCAGATCTTTAAGCTTCCTTGTTCAAATGTTCCTACCGTTTCTCTCTCATCACGTGATGCACTCATTATACATTTCTCCATTTTATACTTTAAGGGTCCTCAACACCCCATGACTTTTACTTTTTATGACAGTACGTCACAACATGGCGATTTCAACTCATTATCAAACTGTTTATGTCACCACAATTGGGTGTCTATCTCTGTAGTGCAGTGGGTATAACTTCGGTCTACTAACCCACAGGTCCTGAGTTCAAATATAGCAGGGACTTTTGTTTTTATGAAAAGCAATACATTTTTAAAAGTACTCATTGATTTTGAAAAATCATTGATTTTTCCCGAAAGTTGAACATTTTTTTTTCTGTCATTATCAAGTCAAATGCATGCTTGAATTTCATATCTTTAAGGAATATAAAAAATTTGTATTACAAACTTGTCCAGAGGGTGTGGAGGACCCTTAATATCATTAGTTGTTTACGTTTATTACAGGATAGAACTACTTATATGATGTGTTCAACTTTCTCTTTATGTTCCAAGACTTTCTCTGATGTGCTACTGATTAGGGGAGAATATGATGTGTTATAAGCACTTTAAATGGATAAAGTATCAATTTTATCAAGAGAAATTCCTCCTTACAAATGTAACAAATTGACTTGAAATGCAAGTTTAATAAAAATCATTTCCAATAATATCATAATTTCACAAATGAAACTCATTACAAATATACACTAACATAATGTCAAATTGAAAGTTGATAATCAATTTTTTAAAAGTGACACATTCAAGGAATGCAGCAAATATCAAAAGCCTAGTTTTCACAAGAGATAATCATTTCGGTCATCTTTTTTTTTACAATGCCTCTAGTTGTATGGTACTTAGCACTAAGTCCTATGTACAGATATAAAAGGATTTCTGCAAATGGAGGCACAAATTAACTTTAAATTAATCAATATATGGAAAATTGAATCACCTTTTAAAAAAAAAATGTCATTTACCCATTGACCATTGACACAAACCAAAGCCAGTATGTGGTATTTAATATTGCCATGGTTGCATGGGAGGAGAATATCTGGTAGTTTGTTACAGTATTGACCAATATGACTAAAGCAAGTTCAATGGAGACTGACCTTTGATTTTCTAATTGCTTTTTACATAAAACATTTAGCTTATTGCTGATGCAGCAACAGCAAACATTGCAGAATTCAAACAGGTTACACTGACCACACATAACAGGCTTGAAAATTCATTATAATGATGCTTTTGTAATCAAACAGCCTTCTGTAGAAGAAAGCTATCCAAACTTCAGACTAAGGCTTGAGGTGATGCCTTATGTAAGAGACAGCTATGCAGACCTCAGACCATGGCTTGTGATCATGTCTTGAGTAGGAAAGAGCTATACAGACTTCAGACCAAGGCTTGAGTTGATGCCTTCTGTAAGAGACAGCTATGCAGGCTTGAGCCTTGTGTATGTAAGAGCTATGTAGACCAAGGCTTGAGGTGATGCCTTGTGTAGGAGAGAGCTATGCAGACCTCAGACCAAGGCTTGAGTTGATGCCTTGTGTAGGTGAGAGCTATGTAGACCTCAGTCCGATTAAGGCTTGAGTTGATGCCTTGTGTAGGAGGGAGCTATCAGACCTCAGACCAAGGCTTGATGTGATGCCTTGTGTAGAAGAGGGCTATCCAGGGCTTGAGGTGATATCTTGAGCAGGAGAAAGCTATGCAGACTTAGACTAAGGTTTTGGGTGATATCTTGTGCAGGAAAGAGCTATGCTGACCTCAGACCAAGGCTTGTCTAGGAGTGAGCTATACAGACCTCAGACCAAGGCTTGAGGTGATGCCTTGTGTAGGAGAGAGCTATCCAGGGCTTGAGGTGATGTCTTGTGCAGTAGAGAGCTATGCAGGCTTGAGATGACGCCTTGTGTAGGTAAGAGGTATGAAGACTTCCGACTAAGGCTTCAGATGATGTCTTGAGTAGGAGAAAGCTATGCAGACCTCAGACCTGTGAAGGCTTAAGGTGATGCTTTCTGTAGGAGCAAGCTATAAACACTTCAGACCAAGGCTCGCATTATGCCTTGTGCAGGAAAGAGCAATCCAGACTTCAAACCAAGGCTTGAATGAGATGATGCCTTATGTAAGAGACAGCTATGCAGACCTCAGACCAAGGCTTGAGATGATGTCTTGAGTAGGAAAGAGCTATACAGACTCCAGACCAAGGCTTGAGTTGATGCCCACTGCATGGTTTCTTTATCATTTTAGTCACGTACAAAACAAAGTTTACAAAAAATCTGACTCAATCTAGTAGTAATCCTATTTTGAAACCTTTTATGGTCCTTCTTATCCACTAAATAAGCACATGCTAATAAGATATTATAGAGAAGCTAGACTGCTTATGTGCTAATGATGAGTTGAAGAGGAAGAAATTGAGTGCAGCTAATA
The DNA here is from genome assembly GCA_016163765.1 of Magallana hongkongensis. NCBI lineage: Eukaryota > Metazoa > Mollusca > Bivalvia > Ostreida > Ostreidae > Magallana > Magallana hongkongensis. The sequence goes on along the minus strand of WFKH01011581.1, from coordinate 3,490,686 downwards.
CAATGTAGTAAAAATAATACACAGGATGGACATGAGTAAATGCTGTACATTTTGTACGTGAGATTTCTAACATTTCATATATTTAACAAAAATAGTGTGATACACTGGTATAACTTGATTAAATATTAGATATCATCTTTGTTATCTCCCACATACTTGGATCTTGCTAGGACCCCTTTGAAAGCCATGTGTCTTTTTGTTGGCACAAATTTATAGCTGCCAATATAAAAAAAAGTCAAAGGTAATGCATTTTTTCAAAAGAATGAAAATGAAGAAATAAAAATTTCTACTCTAAAGCAGCAAGACAATGCCCTTTTTGTTTTTGACCTCTTGAGGGAAGACATGGATACATTCATTCATAGACAACTGGATCCCCATAGACAACTGGATCCCCTTCACCCATGCAAGCACTCATGTTGAAAAGTGCAATCCTTGCTTCACGAAGGCTCTACATTTCATGCATTACTATCATGCAGCCACAAAAAAATTATCAAATCTTTAATTTCTAAAAAAAAATACCCTATTTGTAAAATAAATTCTCCATCCAACAAAATAAATTATCAAGTATCCTCTACAAGTTCGGCAAATTGTAAAGTATATGAAATTGTAACATAATTCTTATATTTACTTATAGATTTCCCTTCACATAGGAATCAAAGAGACAAGACATTTGATGCTTTCATTTTTAATATATTTTGTACAACATAAAAGGTAATGCATACATGCCAACTTTTGAAAATCTTCATGGGTGATTTTTCGCAAACGACATTTTTCATGTCTACAAATTCGCGACATTTAGTCATAAAAATATAATTTGTCTTTTTTTGTATGTTATAAAAAATTATTCAATATATCCAAACAAGCTAACAAATATAAAACAAAAAGGTTTATTCTCTAAGTTAACAACAAATGTAAAACTTTCAACAAGTGTGCTTAAAATTCAGGTCCATGGTAAAAGAATCTGCAGCCAGGAAACATATGCTCTCTTTCTTTAGACAATGGCAATACAATACATGCCGATTAATTACTATCAACACACGCTCCCAGTTAACTCCAATTTACCTCCCAACACATGTTCACACATCCCAAATCACGACATGTGCCACAGGTAAACAGTAATGGCGACCCTAAATCCCAATTTCTGATTGGCTGGCCAAAAAGAAGCTGCACAAGATATAAAATTCATGTCGGAAATCGGGGTATCTTGTCGTAATATTAACAAAATTGGGATTTCTGTACAATTTACAAATTCCGATCGGGAAATCGGGATCGATGCTTCAAATCGGGAAAATCCCAACTAGATCGGGAAGGTTGGCATGTATGGTAATGGTATATATAAATTATCTTTTAGTTCTTGGATATTCATTGAAGGTCAAGATTTCTTAAATGTAAGACACCCTCCATATCATCCTAAAGTCACAGTTTAAAAAGTGTGTTCTATACGTAATAAATTAAAGGTGATATTTAACCCATAAATTTACTAAATAAATGCTTTCCCAATTTACCCATGCATTCCGAAGAGTTACAAAATCAATTGAAATACATGTACTTACAATTCATATACATACACAAAGCATTTCCTGCAATGCTTGTTAAATGGTGAACAAATTTCCTATTAAACAACACAACATGCATGGAGAGAATGGGTTCACAAACTTTTTACAAAGAAATTTTAGTTTGCTTTAAGTAAATTTATATTTCACAGGTTACATACTTTTTATTCAAAAGTAGGTCGTTTTCCTGAACAACAACGGTAAAGTGATTTATCTCACATTCTATTAAATAATTCTTTTTTAAGATATATTTGTCAAATTTATTATAAAAGTCAATAACTTTACAAACAATAGATATATATGTTTTCAAGTAAAATTTAACAATTTCCATGCATAAAAATATTAAACTATTTATCATGTATCAAACATATTAATATATGGAAAGCCCACATACTTTAGAGTCATTGAAAAACAAATTAAAAGTACACTATAGTTACATGTATTAACACCGGAAGTTTAAGTTAATTGGTATGTGTGTCTTATGTGAATATTTGCATGCTAATATTTTACAATCTCAAGGCAATTAAACATTGGGGAATTTTATTGAATAAACACTCACATGCCAAAAGTATGTCAATTTTTTCTTGTTTCCCAATATATTTCATTGAAAACAAGACTTATTTTTAAAAGGTTTTCAGGTGTTATTTTTTTAGATTTTGAAGAAATTTATATTGATTACAGTAGATTTAATTTGCACTTTTTGATATACATTGAAATAAAATTCTAATAGTAGTCAAAGCTAATCTTAGGCCCCTCTCTTTCTCTTTTCTGTAGGAAGGGTTAATAAATCTACCATCTTACATGTACAACTAATCATTCTCTTCAGTGCAGTCTAGAAATAATCTAAAAGACTCAAATTATTACTGTTATTGTACATTCATTTCTATCTATAATCTGGTCTCAGTTGTAAACCACAACATGAATTTAGCCTTCACCCACCTACACGATGGCATTACTGATGTAAATCAACCAAGCTCATCATAATTTTATTCAATATCATTTAAACCAAAAGTCGTCGTCACCTGGATTTTCTTAGCGGTCCATTAAAGCTTTCAATAGCTCTCCAATTATTTAACATGCAGAGTCAACCATGTTCGTCAATTCCTAATTAATTCTTCACACAATGGTTTGCATGAAAACTAAATTCTTTGCCGTAAGAATGCCCTTTTCAGGACATCCACTGAATATAAAACAGAAATGTGTGCCGTCAAATATTTTCAAAATCATCGAAGCAGAGCAGACTGTTTTTATACTTTTTTCAGTTCTACCAGGCGTGTGCTGACAAAGTATTTGATACTTACGAATGGCTTCGCCGTCAAATCCGCATCTTCCGATTTACATTCTTCCGAGGATACTGAGTTTGAAGAAACCTCCATTCTGAAACTTTACTCTCATGAAAATCGGGGATGTAGAACACTCAACAAGTTACATAGCATCCCGATTTCTTAAGTACTTTTTCTGCCTTTGAAAACAAAAGAGTTCCACATTCAAGAACGATCACTTCGACTAACTTGATCATGTGGGTCACAATTATGTGGAGTTGTCACGCTTTACAAACAACATTTGCTTACATTTGCTCACCTTTCTGCACCAAATTTGCACTAAATTGGCATTTGTTAGCATTTTGCACCATTCTCACCCCCAGAGACTTGCGACTTGCAAGATATGTTGACATCCAACTTATGCTGACTTTATCCTGCATGTAGACATAAAAAATCGCATGTCAGTATTAAATATGTATCTTGTATATTGACATAAGTAATTTAAGTAACAGAATTATTTCGAATGCTCACATGGAACACCGGAGGTACGAAATCTCCTTTCGTCTTTATACATACATGTACTACCAAAGTTATCCTGTGAAATGGTTAAAACCACACAATTTCTTAAGTGACTTATAAAAAAAAAATAATTTTTACTATTACTTTAATTAAAGTCACTAAAATTGCCCAAAATCCTAACTGTAATATCAAAGTATCTAACATTACTTATCGTCCGGTCAAATAGACCTCTGATAACGCATTTACATGCTAAAATTATCATATGACTTTGTAAAGTTTTTCTTAGTTTGGAATCCTAGGAGCGCTATAAATTAAGCTTCTTCCCCGAGGTTATAAAACTTTCTAGCTGCAGGTCTGTAGCTCCCGGTCTGAAAAAATTTGTTCAGACCGGGAGCTACAGACCTGCAGCTAAAAACTTTCTTGAGTACGATCTCATACTCCAAACCGTACTCCGTGCTCCAAATTGTACTCGAGGTATCGAGGTTAGAAAACTTTTTCATACTCATACTTGTATTCCGGCTGAGTACAAAACGGCGATTTTCTGGGTAAGCTATGGTACGGAAGCGTATCGGGGCCTACACTTGTTGTGTTATAACTATATAAATTGTTATACTTTTTATCGTCTTCTCAACATATGAACTATTATGTCGTTTTAAATAAGCAAATATTTTGCATTGTATCGAGGTAAGTTAACATAATTTAAATCACCTTATAGTAATTTGTCAGTTTTGTTGCTATCTGCAATATTGATTAAACAAATACGGATTTAAAAATAATAATTTAAGAGTGAGTTTTAATAATATCGAGAAAGAAATGTTGACAAAGAACAATGTAAATGTATACATTATAGGTATATACACATAAATATGTTTTCATTTCTTAAAAACATATGGCAAAACTATTTTTATCGAATGAATTTTGCGGAGGCGGGAGTTCTGATGGTTCGTCACCTTACTCTGAATCTAGCTGTAGGATACACATGTAGACTGACATTTGTGGAATCATTGGAATTCGTGTATGCTCAATTTTCATGGATTTCGTTAATGCTAATTTTCGTCATCCATGAATTAAAATCCACAACGAATTATGAATAATAATATAAATATATTTATTATTTATAATACAAGTAATTCCACGAAATGTTACCATTAACCTATTTAAAAAAAAATACCAATCTACGAATATTGACTCCATGAAATTCAATCCACAATAAAGGAATTTAAACTCTAACATTCAGATATTTCTTTTAATGTCAAACATTCAAATATTTGCATTTGTAATCGTAGTTCGGGGTTGTAGACATGAGCAGTTGCTACCCCCAAATTATGATAATGATTCAATTATCGCGTTGTTACAATTAACGATATCCCATCGATGAGGCTAAAAAATGTTTCACCCATCTGTCTTCGTCTTCAAATTGATATTACACTATCTCAAAGCAATTTTATTGGATGATCACCCATCCTCTCAACTACAATGTAATCTACATGTAACTACGATACCAAATACTATCATGCATGAACTAACTGCATGGGCGTTGTATTTTCTCATCACCATGATTTGGTGTGAGTGTTTTTAGCTCACCTGAGCCGAAGGCTCAAGTGAGCTTTTCTGATCAAAATTTGTCCGTTGTCTGTCGTCGTTGGCGTTGGCGTTGGCGTCGGCGTTGGCGTTGTTGTCGTTGTAAACTTTTCACATTTTCATCTTCTTCTCCAGAACCACTGGGCAGATTTCAACCAAACTTGGCACAAAGCATCACTGGGTGATAGGGATTCAAGTTTGTTCAAATGAAGGGCCACACCCTCTTTAAAGGGGAGATAATTTAGAATTATTAAAAATTTGTTGGTATTTTTCAAAAATCTTCTTCTCAAAAACTGATTGCCCAGAAAATCTAAAACTTGTGTGAAAGCATCCTCAGGTAAGGTAGATTTAAGTTTGTTCAAACCATGATCCCCGGGGGTAGGGTTGGGCCACAATGGGGGG
>WFKH01011581.1:3447121-3480369 GCA_016163765.1 Magallana hongkongensis | reverse complement strand
CCGCGAAGTTCATTCGATAATATTTTCGCAATATGTTCCCTAAAAATGAAAGCATAACGATATCGACATGGCTATAAAGCATTTATTTTATTGTTCTTTGTCTAATTTTCTATCTCAGTATAATAAGTTCACATTCATAAATCAACATTTCAAACTTCATATTTTTTAAAGTCGATAACGCAGATAGCAATAAAACTGGTAAAATTCAACAAGGTGATATAAATTATATAGAAATCACAAGATACAATTCAATTTATTTGCATAAATAAGAGGTCACAATACTTATTATTATACTTTCATGTTAAATACTGAAATCTGATTCGTTTAGACGCAGTTAATAATCCGTTCTATTACCCTTGGCGTTAGCAACACACTTGGCAACGGGTAACAGCGAATTGTTACATGCGCGTAAATTATGCGCGTACGGTTCGCCGTGGAATTCACGTCATTTCTATATAAAAGCAGTAAAATTTTCTCTAAAAATTAAGACATTCAGTATAATAAAAAAATTGTGCCTGTTTGGGAGGGTAACAGTTGAATTTGACACCCCTCAAAAACCATTGTCAACCTCCGCTTCGCGTCGGTTGACAATGGTTTTCTCGGGATGTCAATTTCAACTGTTACCCTCCCAAACAGGCACTATTTATATAATATGTTGACAATACAATGAAAAGAAGGACAATTTATAAGTTGAAACACAACAAGTGTAGGCCCCGATACGCTTCCGTACTATGGAGCTTTCTCAAAGTTGTTCTCAAAACATTTAATCTAAATAAAATGTAGTGCAAACATATTATATTGTGACATATTGTAATGTTGCTGTATTATACGCTATAATTTAATCAAAATTACATGTATATAAATTAATTCAATTCATTTATTGACAATTACCATGTCGGCATACAGTCATGAATATGAGTTACATAAAACAAAACATTAAACATAGCATGCAAAAGTTAAACATTAACTAATAAACCTACAATGGACAAAACATTGGGTGAACAAAACTAGGCTTGTGCGAAGACTATTATTGGTATTCATAAAATTGTATAAGTGTTCATTGTTGACTTTCCTTTCAAGCGTTGAAACAGTTTTTTAGAAAACAACATATCCTTCTAGCAGCTGTAATGTTTTTAGGATTGACAAGTTCCTTAATGGGATTGACATTTGTATATGTGTTCACATTAAATATATCATTATAATTCAATCTACATTGGTCATATTTTGAACAATACAATACAAAGTGTTTCTCATCTTCACAATTTGCAAAAATTACACAGACGTTTTTCTCTTGGAATAGGAGGTTTAGAATATCTACCAGTTTCAATAAATAATGAATGAGCACTGGTTCTTAGTTTTGTTAGGACAGATCTGTCACATTTTTTTAAAGGTAGTTTTAAGTATTGTTGTAGTTCATATTCATTTTGGTTTACAATTTTGCTATAAAAAGACAATTTTCCAGAGTCAGCTTTACATATATTGTTCAGTTGTTCATGTATTTTGTTTTGATAATGTTCTTTTAACTTGTTCTTTAACATTTTGTGACAGATATTCAAAGAATTGATATTTAATTTTTGTAGCAATGAAGACAGACGAGTTTTCTTTGCCAAGATACTCTAGAAGACAATTTTTTGTCTTCTTCGAATGCAGATGTTACTAAGTAATTATTATAGTCATTTTTGTATTCCATATCTTCCAGTCTTTTATAAAATTATTAAAATGGAAAGTTTTTACCATTTTATCAATGAAAAATCTAGATGTAATGGAGGTGAATTTAAGAGTAAGGGAGAGCTGCAACCAAAATTATCAAAATAACTTTTGGATATTATGCTTCATTAATTAATGTACATATACATGTAAATATAGGTACAAAATAATTTCATTGAATACCTTGACTTTCTAAGAATTCTGTTTTTAGTCAAATGCGACCCATACTCTCCATCATTTAAAATCAAGAAATCAATGTATATATATCGCTATTAGTTAATATTAAACAGATGCACTTGCGGGGTCCCTTCTTTGATTTTAGTGAGAATGTAGGTTAGTTCTAAACATTACAAAGGATGGGGGATGCATAAAAGTATAAAGTCTGACGCTTTCTATAACTTACTAATTAATCATTTATCATTAATGTTACATGCAACAAACCTTGGAAAGGGAAAATTTTTATAGAATAAGCGGTACATCAGTGGCGGATTCAAGGGGGAGGGGGGCGCACCCTGCGTGCCCCCCCCCCCCCAAATTGTCAAAATAAAGTTAAATCATACTCCTTCTGGCACAGAAAATGTACAACTTGCGAGTCTTGATTATCATTTTTTTTTTGTTGGAAACTCATGGGATTTTTCTACATTAGACTGATTTCAATGGTGTAGTATGAAGAAAACCCGTGGGTTCAATGGTGTAACGTACATAGAAAACCCAATTTGGTTACGCTCTCCTTGGGTTCAAATGTGACCAGTCACCCACCTTTAAGTAATTGGTTATACTTGCTGGTGTTTTTAACGACTCTTCCATGTTTATTATCATACAAGCTGGCATGGTTATCATTTTTAAAACTTCATTTACATCGTCCCGATTTTTTTAAACTGATTAATTTACAGCCATTCGAAAGAAAAAAAAAATAAACGGAAATGTTTCTTATATTTCTGCAAGGCAGAGAGATTTGATGGGATTACTGCAGGTCTTAACACTTCATTTTTACCCTACAAAATCTCTAGAATCCAGGAGCTTCCGGGGCCGGCTTCGATCCCTGGGCCACCAACAGGGCTTTGCCCTGGACCCACTGGGGGCCTCAAGGCGGCCTCCAGACCCCCTGGCGTATACTGGCGCCCCCTCTAACTTCAAATCCTGGATCCGCCCCTGGTACTAGATATTTCAAAGAGGAGTTGGTGTGTGTGTGGGGTGGGAGGGGGGGGCAGGGGGGGAGGGGGGAATTCTACTTTCTGTGGCATATCTATTTTTTATTTAATTTCATAATTATACTTTTAATTTTCATAGAGCAGCTACTGTCTGTCGAAAATATTGGCTTTTAAAAATCGTCTTTTCTCTATAGTGGTAAAAATGCTTTAATGTGATAATTTAGAATAATTTTGTACAAGGTTCATTTCTTTTTTTAGAAATATCAAAACCGTTTAAAATAATAAAAACCTATGCTGAAAGTTAAAAAAAAAGCAATCTTTCTTGGAAATATAGAAACTAATCAAGAATCAGCAGTAAGTAATTAAAACGCATGTTAAAGGGTATTAGATGAAAACTTAAATAAAAAGATTGCAAATTTTCAATTTTTGTGTTGGAATATTTTTAAATTATGGCAAACATATTTGGCTTCCTATGTGACCTTACATACTGCTGCAGAGATCTAGATGTGTTCTTTCTCTAATATAGGCCGGAACTTTTATTTAAATTTTACTGCCAAAACGTATAGGGTTTCCATTTCAAATCATCTACCATTATTTGATTTTTTCCCCCAAATATCAAAGTCATTTTGACCACGAAACATCACATACCTCATGATGGTATTATTTATGATCTTTATTATTTATTTCAAATTAAACATCGAGAGCATAGACATGTCTAAGTATACGTAAAGTGAAATGCATTATTTGGTTTAATATTTTTCATTATAAACGCTCGAATGTAAGGACGGTGGGTCCCGGTGACCCAATCGTCTTAATTTTATATTAGTGCCTTTCCACAAATGATTATTTAAAAATAAAATTTGGTGTTATGACATCAAATTTTATTCTTCAATAACCAATTATGGAAAGACATTAAGTATGATCGATATATTTATTCTGCTTGAGTATTCGGGTAATTTACAGTCAATTAAAGTTAAGCTTGTCTATGTAAAAATATGATAACACTTTTGTTAATTATAACACGTATGATAGAAGATAGAAATTAAGAGAGAGAGAGAGAGAGAGAGAGAGAGAGAGAGAATTCCAGACATCGTTAATTACCTCGTTCCTTTAAAAGTTGTTTATATCTACGCCCCCTACCCTCTTTTCCAAAAACATTTGACATACTCACAGTTTGTTGATAAGTTTTCCAATAACACTGGATTTATCATCTTTGTTGCTCAAAAGTTCAAAAATTATAGATGCAGACACATCTCCATGCTTGCAGATGAAAAAGGGCATATGTACATGTAAATCATATGTTACATTTTGTTGATAAATAATTTATCTGAATACATGTAGAGTTTGTCTACATGCCGGGACTATTTACATGAGTTATCGTGCTCTATCTTACTCCAGAGACGTAAAATTTCCTCCACCGGCTTTTGGAGCATACTCCAAATAGTACTCCGCGGAGAACGTACTCTAAAACTTTTATAACCTCGGTTTTTAGAGTCGTACTCAGTGGAGCACATACTCGGAGTACGGAGTACGAGTTTGAGTACGAGTATGAAAAAAGTTTTATAACCTCGGGGCCAGAATGTTATGTAATTTACCAAACAAGAGATTATAAAATGCGTGTACCTAGTAATCTGAATGGCATAGAACAAGAATATTGTGCCTACCCCCCTGCAAATGGTGTTTCAATGGAATCTGAAGTTATTGGTACTCAAATAGGAATGAAAACGGTTTGAATTACCCACCAAACACAGTAGAAGTAACAAAACTCTTTATCCGAATAACAGACTATGTAGACCGCTTATAAACTACAAGTATCTACATACATTTACTTGACGTTTGTCGTTATTGTGAGGTATATTTTTCTTATATGTTCCAGATATTGTTTGATAAAGGAATGTGAAATTGTATCTTTGCGAGGCTTTGTGTATTTAATTGCAAATGCCTATTATTAGTAGATAGTACATAATAGTTGTTAATGAAGGAAATTATATTAACTTAAAATTCCCAAGCCTATCTAAACTTGATCTTTGTATACAGATTTTATAAACGTTCGATTAAAAATAGTATGGTATCCCGTTTTTAATGTCTTAAATATTTTATGCAATTGCAACTGTCTTGTCTATCCATAGTACAGGTACCAAGTTAAATGTTGAAATTTTTAAAAGTTACAGCAGAACTAAAGTTGTTTTTTTTTATCTGCTTTAACCTTCAAGGTCAAAAGGTAAAAAAATCATGATAAATCCTAAAATTTGTTAATAATTTTATGAATACTGTTTAGGTAAGAGTACGAAAGCTTATTTTCTTATGGATTAAACAATGTGTTTGGTTAGCAAATTTTTTTTTAGATAAGTAGGTCAAACTTCTAATTTAAGGTCAAGAATTCAAAAACAATTGTTCTGTTTTAATGAAGTTATCATATGCAGTGTACTTGTCAATAATAAAAGCTCTAGATCTATTCTCCCTCATTCAGAACATACCTACAATTTTACCCAAGGAATGCAATTTATACTTTGTTATCCATATCATATTATAGAAATTAATTAAAACTGCTACATCTGTTTGAATAAATTTTCGATCATTAAAATTCACTTCCATATAATTACCGATAGAAAAAAAAAGAACTTTGCCTCATTGCACGTGTCTTGGGTGGTAACGAATCTGCACGCACGCACAAAAGTGTATATCACCGAATTTCGTTTACATTTAAAAATCATTTAATTAATTCGAAAGTTAATTATTTGGAAATTATTCAAAAAATATAAAAAAAAACATACCTTAAATGTCTGAGGATATATATATATATATATATATATATATATATATATATATATATATATATAGCGAAGTGCTTAGCGCGGTGGCCGCTCACCGCTAGGAGAATGGGTTCCAGGGGTCGTGAGTTCAAGCCCCGGCCGGGGCGGAGGTGGAGCTCCAGTAAGGTGAATTTCTCTGTGCTTTATATATAAATATATATATATATATATGTATACATGTATATATATATATATATTCCCCGCTACCGCTTCGATGCGGTCGACAACATTTTAAAACTGAACAATTCTCTATTTAAGATAATAATCTCATTATTTAAAGTCAATATCAGAATCCGAGGAGTGTAAACAAGGGCATGTCAATGCGTTGAGCAGATTTATGCATAATTATTTGTTGAAATAATCACTACCTTTTGGAAGCACAACTGATAAAAAATTTTTTAAAGAGTTGTTAAAATAAAAAAATAATTAAATGTTGCTCAACTTTGATAAATCACAAGAATAACTGAAATACTAGTAAACAAAAAAAAAACCCTTCAACTTTTTTGTGTGTTTATTTACATTAATTTTTTCATTAGACTAATACAACCAAATAAAAAATGTGGCAATATGAAAAAAAAAATGATTGCATAAAATTTAAAATCAATGACAATAAATCATACAAGATTACTTAAGTAAAATATCAAAAATCACGTAAAGAGTATCAATAAAGTCCCAAATATTTGTTTTCAATTTGAAATTAGCAAATAAACGCAAATGAGTCATTTTGGATACTAGTATTAAACACCCTGTTATTTTTCTTTGATAAAGGAAGTTGTCTAAAAATAACTCCTCTATGGAGCACAATGCAAGCATGTGAAGTAAAAAGTTTGCGTGTGTGGGAATAACAAAATTCAAATGTTGTTCATGTTGACATAACTATCTCGCATGACAACATATTTATGTTGCATGTCGACATATTTGATAGAAAAATGCACACAGGGAGCAGAAATATGCCGCCATAGGTATATATGCCCCCTGTATGCAAGTTATTTTTCTATAAATTATGCCAACATGCAAGTTAATTATGTCGACGTGCAGGATAATTATGTCAACATACAAGAAAATAATGTTGATATGCAAGGAAAATTTAATCAGATAAGAATTTCTATAAAAGTGAAAAAAATATCAAATATCGAAGTCGACTACTTTATATCGACATGCAACATTTTTTTTATGGAAATGCAACTATTTTATGTTGACATGCAAGATATATATGTCGACATGCGATATATGTATGTTGAAATGCAACTTATATATTAACATGTAACTTATTTATGTTAACATTCAACATATTTAATATGTTGACATGCGCGAAAAAATTGCTGTACACTTGTCTCTTTAATTAAATAATCGTTTACATTAATGGACAGTTTTGAATTTAAAAAAATGGCTACAGTGGTCATAAAGAAAATTAAAAAAAACCAAAAAACTTCAACATACAGTTATATCTAAGAAGATCCGGTTGGTGTGCACTTTGTTTGTTTGTTTCTTTGGGGTTTTTTGTTTTTGTTTTTGTTTGGGTTTTTTGGTTGTTTTTTTTTTTTTTTTGGTGGTTTTTTTTTTTTGGTCACTATATTTATTGTTGCAACATGTAATATATATTGACCATTGATATTGTAAAATCACTACATAAGTTTCGGAAATCATATATATCAGGTACATGTATCTATTTTAAGTAAAAGGTATTTTCCGTTCAAACACGGGTATAGGCGAAATAATGGGAAAAGGCGCTATACCTCTTTGTTTTGTAAGGTTTGCTTTCTATGACAGGTTGTCAATTTGACATTTAAATTTATAGTAACGAATGTAGGTCTATCTTTTTTAAAGTCGATAATATACATAGCTTAACACAATAACTGCTGTATATAAAGTTAAAGTTAACGGACGCTGGGTGGTCAAAACATACGTATTGAACATAAGGTCTTCCTATATTAGAGATTATTTACTTATAATGCTATAAACTATTGTTTCGTAAAGAAAAAATCCAAATATTTTAGAATTTGAATATTTTTCTATATCTTTTTTTTTTTTTTTTTTTTTTTTTTTTTTGTTTAGCTTTCTTTCAAGGAGGTTGATTTAATCTAAAAATGGCCACGACCATCAAACCCTCTTTAGCCTAAGCACAGCTGTGACGTATGATCATCAACTAAAAGTTAAGCCTTGTTTTACTACACTAATTCTTATAATACTAGTAGTCAGCACTTCAATGAGTTTGGAAAATTGTAAAAAGGGTGGGGGTAGGGGGGTTCCTTTATCACCAGACTGCTCGTGGACCATGTATGACCCCCCTCCCCCCCCCCCCTCCAACCGATTTTTGATCTGATTTATATGTACTTGGCTCTAAATTAGAAATAAATGTTCTGTTCTGTTCTGTACTTTGTCTCAAATCAAAAATCACTGTAAGGAAAACGAATGTAGAAATTGCTAAGAAGTGAAAATGTTTCCGTGGTTTTCGATTAAATTATAAGGGGGGGGGGGTTCTGTGCATGCATAAAGTTTTATATTGCTTAACCGAAATGTTTCCTCTGCATACTTCAACTTTTTAACATCTTATAACTTTAGCAGTAATAAGTGCATACATACAGACCAAAACTCGATAAATATCCTAACATGCAAAATGTAGATCCGCGCACATACTTTCAACAAATGAAGAAATTTCATTGGTGAATAAAACTCTGACGTTGAGGGACAAGCTGGGTTTCATTTAGGGGAATTCCCATGTGATGTCACTGATCGCTTGACCAATCAAATTATCTTCCGGATGTGTATGTCTTGCAGAGGAAACACAACGAAGAAGAAGTCTGCTTGTCTGCTGAAATTGAAACTACTTTGGAATTGTGAATTCTGTTTGGAAAATAGATATGAAGGATCCTCAAGTTGATCCGAAAAGCCCAACAAGCTTGCAGGCTCGACCGACGAGCGAAAACAAACTGTCAGAAGGTAAAAAACTTTCATTTTGACTTTTTTTTTCCGTCGATAGAAAGTGATAAGGCGTGTATTGTGTCATGAGAATGATACACGACGTTGCCGTCGGCGATGAAGATATAGGACATGATGTCCCTCTGTGTATGTGCGACATGATTTATTACGATGCTTGGATCGTTCTATGCCTAATCATTTAATGGTGCATTGCTTTGCCAATCTCTTTTTGACAATTTGTTTAGGTTAGATGAGGTCAATCTTTCAGTCACGTTTTCTCTGTTAATTTCTGAAATCAGTCATTGACCCAGAAACAAAAACAATGATAACTTGATGTGTCAATAAACAATTATTGAATCAATGCATACCCAGATAATTGTTTATTAAAGAAAAACATCAGGCTCAGCAGTTTACAAATGATAATAAATATTTTTTAATAACTGATGATAGGTTTTTGACAACTACATGGCCTCTTTTGTTTATGTTGCATGCTGTCAGTAATTTATAAAGCTGTGTATAGATCTATAAAGTTTCACCTTTTTGCGACAGAATATAACCCAGCTGATTTCTTTGTCCTTTGTTTTGGCCTCTATTAGCTGGGTGACATGTTCTTCCAGAAACCAATAAACAAAACAATGTTTAATTAATTCACATATACCTGTCACCTAATGATGTATGTGCCTCTCAAGTCTTTATTTTGTGGTGATGTTGGATTTCATGGAATGAATGACGCATGGTTTATGGAAATTATTGTATTAATTACTTACCATCAAATAATTACGCCAGTAATTGAAAACTTAGTGATGTATAGGTAGTTAGATCTAGTAAAGGAAAGAAGCCAGAAAAACACAAATCACAAACATAAATGTATATTAAAATTCTCAAAATAGGAAGACAGTAAGAGGACTTTGTATTGATTGTTAATATAAGAAAGAATATAATATTCATTTGTTTGTATTCTTTAACAGATTTTAGAGAATGTGACCTGTTCATATTTAATAATTAGGTTGATTAATTTATTTATTTATATGTTTATATATAGGCCTAATTTGAAATAAATAAAATCAAAGTTACTATGAACTAAAATTTGCTTTATTTGTTAACTCCCTTTTAAAAGAATTCAATTTGTTCAGTGAAAAAAAAAGTCATGAATATAAAAATAAAAAAAAAAATCATTCAATAAGTTCAAGCATTAATTACTATGGAGTCTCTGAATCGGTGTTATGAAAGGAAATTTTTTCATCATACATAATCATAGACACTGTAGAATCAGTTTAAATTGGGATTCAAGACATGTGTGTCATTGCATGTTTTGATCTCCATACACATTCAGAGTCTTTGCAAATAAAACAATTATCAATCTAGAAGTCTACAGAATTATTCGCATTTTTTTTTCGAACCTAAAGGTTTTTGTGAAACTAACAGTCACGGTTTTAAAAATAAACTGGAATTGGGATAACCGGCTTAAGTAATTCAAGAGACCAGAGGACAAAATAAGCAATCTTTTTACTGATATTTAGACTAGAGGCCTACAGATAGTCCTGAATGAACCATATTGATAGATAGACTTTTATTTCCTTTTGAGAATATTTTGCTCACATGAAGATATTACCAAGTGCAATAGATATATTTATGACCTTAATGAGTACCAGTAGTTTTTCATCATGCTGACACATCATATTAAATAGGACAGTTCCTTTAATGTTAAAGATGTCAGTGGAATGCCTGATGTATGTAATTTATTTACTTTTAGTGTGCAGCTGTTGGTAATTAAACCCAAATCAATTTATTGTCTGAATTAAACCACAGAGTCAGTCCTGTTTGATCTTGGAGGTTTATACATTGATAGTGTGTGATCCTGGATGTCTACTGATTGGCAGTGTGTGATCTATGATGTTTATAGATAGGCAGTGTGTGATCCTGGAGGTCTGTAGATAGGCAGTGTGTGATCCTGGATGTTTATAGATAGACAGTGTGATCCTTGAAGTCTGTATATAGATAGGGAATGTGTGATCATGGATGTTTATAGATAGGCAATGTGTGATCCTGCAGGAGGTCTGTAGATAGGCAGTGTGTGATCCTGGGTATCTGTAGATAAGCAATGTGTGATCCAGGAGGTCTTAGATAGGCAGTATGTGATCCTGCAGGAGGTCTATAAATAGGCACTGTGTAATCCAGGAGGTCTGTAGATAGGCAATGTGCGAACTTGGAGGTTTATAGATAGGCAGTGTGTGATCTAGAAGATATACAGCTAGGCAGAGATGGGTATTAGATCTTGACATCTTTTTGTATATTGAAATAAGTGTGTTTATCAAAGATTATAATACTGCAATTCAATTCAGTTAGACATAGGGAAACAAGGATCTTAGTATCAAGAATCTTGAGTCAGTTTTTATCATACTGGTTTATGTTCATTGTGCAGTATTTAAATGAATCATTGTATTACATATACCTTTATATTTCTCCTGATTGGTTGTTCATCTTCCAAGGTTAACACTGTAAAGGGGCAAAACCTAACAACTGGGAAATTGAAGATAATCATGCTTTCTTTGAAAAGCTATTCAATCTAGAGATTTAAAACATGTTTTGAAATTCTGCAGTATTTTCTATTGAGATGATCAAGGAACAAGGTGTTGTGTTTGTTTGGTTCTAGAAATATTTTGTTTGTGATTGCCTGAACAAATGCAGATCAGACACCCTATACTGAACTAGTGTCCAGTGATGAAGTAAGATAATGTCCCATCTTTTCTTTTATTGGAGAGTTTGTCTTGTTGACTGCAAAGTTTCTTTTTATCATCCCACACAAAGCTTAATCTGTTAAGGCTAGCACTGAAAGAGGACAATTTATAAATGATCTGTCAAGCTGAATTTTTTGGGTGTATTATGTCTTAACACTTCGGTCTGGTTTGTTAATTCTGCCGCTCCGAGCAGGCGTGCAATTTCTTACAGACAGAAATTAAAAGATTTTTTTCTGTATTGGTTGAGGCACTACTATGAAGTTTTCTGGTAAGTAAGAAATATGGTCAGTTTAATTTTTAAGATTTTTGTACTTTATGATTAAAAATCCTGGTTACTAATATGGACACCGAACTGCCTACTTTTTTTAGCTGGTAAATGTGCACTTTCACGAAAATCTAGAATTCGATTCTCATTGAATTAACGATAAGATTTGTTAGTAATTAGTTCAAATTTTTTAAAAGTCCTTTGTCATATTGTATGATCGTAATGAAATAAGATGACTTGTGAAGATCCCTGTTACATTTAGCTAGCACTTAGTAATTATGTAATGTAGTAATGTAAGCAGTTCATATTCTTCAGTGCTCATAAACATGCCTTAAAGTAAGGACTGTGCTAAAAGGGTTTAGTTATATAGAGTATGTTAATACTTTATGACATAATATTGGGTTTGTTAATGCAAGGAACAGATATAAGATACCTGAATGTGCAGTGGTATTTCATTAAAAAAAATCCTTGCAAGCATATAATATTTCTTTACTGATGGACTCAGTTACTTTTCCATTATATATACTTGTGACTGAATATATAATATAAATATCAATTAAATAAATGATTTCCTTAGAGTCAAAGCCCGTCTGTCAGTTTTTAGACACTGCCAACCTTTCTGTTATATAGTGGGGATGTGTAACAAGTGATATTTGATTGTAGTCTGTCTACTTTTTATTTGTTGTTTATTTGTTGTTTCAGCTAATTCATACAGTGACAGTCCCTACATGTACATCTCTTACCGCTCTCTCTTAATGACACTGCGTTTGTTGACACAGTTCAATGTTCTATCCTATATTTAGCATCATGTATTTTGTCAATTTAATAACTTAGTGAATTCTGATTGGTCGCCTGTCTACCAGAATAATGCCTGGTTTTTAATATCTGTATGACCTTGGCGTAGCCAGCAGGTGAATCGGGATAAATTTACTTATTCAAGATGTCAGCGAGTGACTTTGTCAGCAGCAAATTTATCAGGTGGGATTCATTTGATTAAGTTTCACTTTGTAGGTATAAGCTGTCGATACTTTGATGTTTGTTTATGTATTTAAAGGTATTGGAATTCCTAGAGTGGGTCAAACTAGGTTTCCCTGATCAGTCGTGTAGTTATAAATATAGTGTGGTGGTGATATGCCAGAAAAATGAGGCCTAGTACAATGGGAATAATTTGATTGGTCGGAGGGCAGCCAATCAAAAGACAGATCAGGGTTATGATCTCAGAAGGAATCTTCAAAGTGTTTTATTCTTGAAGGAACTAAGATGAGAATGGTCTAAATTTTGTGTGCAAGAAGCTTTTCTAAACAAATTTGTTTACTGAAAGTGAAAAATGCAGCTGTGTAATGTATCCCCAGGACTGAGTGAATCAAAAGTGTCTGAGAATGGTGAGTGTTGTGTATTGATCTAATGACAGCTGGGGGCTAGGACTCTTAGGAAAGATGCTGTCAAATGGAAAACATTTACTTTGTGTCTCATGCCTTGTTGTTAAATTTACTCATGTCGCCTCATATCAATTATTGAAATTGTTGTACTGAAATATGCAGCTGATAAAACCTCTGGGAGCCTAGGGAGGTTTCTGTTGTGTTTTTATTTTAGATCAGAAGTTTAAACGGATGATGAGCATAGAGCTAGTTTTGTTCAATCAAGAATTTAATAGTGTTAAAGATTTCCTTTTATGGATTGCATGCATTTCTTTAGAATTAAAGAAGTTAAATGTTTTATTATGTTTTTCTCACAAATTTTCAATTTTAAACTCTATTTGATAGGAGTAATATCAAGGTTTGGTTCCAAAAAGCTATGTAATTATGTTTAAACCAATGTTATGTATTCTGATCTTTGATTGGTCGGTACTGATATAGACTCGGCAAAATAATGAAAATTATGACATTAAATACGTCAAGTTTTATTGATTTTCTCTCTGTTAGTTGAGATTCTGCCTTCAGCCTACATTTAATTGTCTTCTTCAGTTAACGATTTCAAAACATATTTTTGTCATATCATTTCCCTATGATAGTCATTCTGCAGTAACTGTAGATTAATGGCAGTCTCTTTCTTTACAGTGGCTGGACAGAATAATCTGGACAAGGGATCAGAGATCAATGATTTGTCTAAGGGAGATAATCTGAAGGCAATCCCTGTTAAGGTGGAAAAAACAGAGGTACAGCCGAAAAACATGGAGAAGAAAGAGGAAGTGAAGAAGGCGGCTCCGTCCCCGGTGAAGGGAGATAACATCACGGAGAAAAAGGAAGTCAAAGAGGTGGATCTAACAGTCGAGTTCGCCAAAATGTCAATGAATGGGGGCGTGAATGGGGGGCTTGTGGACAGACAGGACAAGCTCAGTGATACTGAGAAGGAGCTGAACACAATGACCAGTAACCTGTCCATCACCGACGATAGCGTCAAACTGAATGGGGAGGTCAAGTCTCGGGGACCCAGTGGGGGCGTGGCCAGGGTACCCCACTCCCAGCAGCATGCCTACAAATCTCTCAACTACTTTGCCTGCCCAGTTAATGATGGGTTTAAAGGATCTGGAAAACGCACAATGGACCATGATGAGTATTCCTATCAAAAGTATGGGAAACCGGTGCCTGATTTTTTCCCTGCTAATTCTGGCCTAAACAACGAGCTTCAAAACAACATGGACATCAACGCCTTCCAGATGACATACTCCGTGGACAAAATGTCTGCTGGAAAATTCATGAAGCCTGTGTCCCAGACCAGCTATGAGAGCCAGCAAGTCTTCAACCCTGACCAGTTCTTGGATTCTCTGGGTCAACAAGAGAGCTCCCCAGGCTATGGAAATGGGGACTTCATGGGTGCAGACCAAATGTTTGGGGACTTTACCCACACATCAGTGCCAAATGGGATGTACGGTCATGGGGGGATGCCCATGATGGCTGGACAGAATGACTGCATGAATGCCAACTTCAACAACAATGATCTGAACAACCAGATGAACAATGCTTTCTCACCAGATCAGAGTTTTTCTGAGAGGCAGACAGAGAAGCCTGATTACAGTGAAACAGAATCTGACATGGAGAAGAGCCCTTACTCTTTCACTTCAAACTCCCCTGCCAGCCAGATGTCACTGAACTCTCCCCCTCCATCTGTGGATAGTGGATACGGAGGATACGCTGTTCCCAGCCCACAGTCTGACATCAAATCTCCACAGTCACACATCGGAACCTCCCCTCCAAGTAACGCTCAAAGCCCAATGCCGGCACCTCAGACGGAAATAGATAACACTTCAGAATACATCGACAAAAACATGGACAAGTTGCATGATGTTTTGGAAATTCTGGCTAAAGATTTGAAAGACAAAGAACACTCCAAGCCACAGTATCCATCCCAATCTATTCCACAAGAAAATTTCAACCCCAAATCTTCTGTTCAGAGCTCCACCTCCAGCCCTTATGCCCCTCAACAGGGAAAACCACTGGTATCTGCCACAAACATTATGCCCCAGACTTCAATGGCTGTCTCTCAACAGAAGATGTCAATGAATCTGCAGCGTCATATCCCCTCATCAGCCATGGCTCCACAACAGAGCATGCCCAGCATGTATGTGGGGTCTCAGCCCCAGCAAGCTCCCTCCATGGTCAATGGTCAACAAGTCAGGATGCAGCCCAACTATATTCCCCAACCTCAGCAGGTCAACAATACCTGTGTCTCCCCTGGCACCCCCACCAGTAATCAGGTCATTATCCTGCCCCCCAATACCATGAGTCAGTCGATTCTGAGCCCCACCGCAGGCATGATGAATGGTCATGGCATAGTTACTTCCCCTACGCCAGCGGTCATGAAGACAACGGTTACAAGTACTAATCAGCCAATCGCTACCACCAACTCCTTTGTCATTGTTAACAATGCAAACGGTGGAGCCCCGATCACATCTGTGCCAGTTCCCATCCCAGCAGGAGGAACCAGTCAACAGCCAAACACTATTATCATTGTGGCACCCCAGCAACCAATCACTGCTCCCAAACAGGAGAAGGTCAAGCTGCGTGAGATTCGACCCAAGATCCCCGGTAATGACAAGTCCGGGACCACCAATGGTGTTAGACCAGGAGCAAAGATTCAGCCCAAGGCCCAGGTCAATCCACAGATGACCATGCAGAGAAGAGGTAACTATTCAGTTTTCAACAGAATATAAAATGGTATATTTTAAGATAAGAGATTTTGGCAAAACCATCGCTGTAGTTTTCTTTATGTAACAAAGTATTCTAATATTTCCAGTATCCCATCGTGCCTTCAAATTGTGTTCATTGTTTTAAATGATACATTGTTTAAACCCAAAAGCCATGAAACCAATTCTTCGTAGTCCTTATGTTACATCCATGAAATATTAACAACCTTTTCAGAACATTAAAATTGAGTTTGACATCTGTTCTGTTACAGCTATGGAGCAGAAGAAACAAAACTTGATCAACGTAGCAAGAAGAATGGTGGCCGAGATTTCCAGGGAACAGCTTCCGTTCCAGGATGAGGAGGGCGATACGTAAGTTTGATCTATTTCTCTCCATTATCTTCATGGCGAGTTTTATGATAGACATTATTTGTTGAAAATTTGATTACATTTCACAGCTTCAGCTATGGCTTTTATGGCTGACAGACTGTGTAAGATGTAGTGTTTGCTCTGTATGAGGTAACTCACAGGGGATGTGTGCTGGCTTCTAATGGAAAATTCTTTGGAAAGCCAGAATAGCAGTCTAAATGTTTTATTTCTGCTTTATGCTTTTATTGATCTGTTGGTTTATAGGCAATTATTAAATGATGTGTAGGTTTTTAGGCTCTTTTATAAGATTATTATGTGATGAAGGTACTGCCATTAAATGACTGATCACAATTGTTAGTAAATACAGGGATGTCTACTTATTGATTTTTTCTGGAGCCAGGAAAAGACAGAGAAATTCAAAACATCCATAATAATACCTTTTCTAACCAGTCAACAACCACTAAAATAAAAATTGCCCATGATCTTAATTTGAGTTTGTAGGTGGTATGGAGACTGTCTGGTACTGACTGTAGTTTAAATGACAGCAAATCATTAATTTCTTTCTGCATGGGCCTTCCCTATGGGGTGCATTTGTACCTCTGTACTATTTATTTATTAAATGTATATATATTTTAAGAATAAATTAACAAAAGTTAAAAATCTAATCTTTCGACCTTTTAGGTACCTCCATGTTGCAGTCTGTAAAACCGACCCAAACATGGTGCTTGCCCTGTTGGAGCGACTGATGCGTGAAAATCTTTCACAAATGATTGATGTGGAAAACAAGCATAGACAGGTAAAACAGAAAAGAAAATTAAAAAAAAAAAACCACAATTGATATCGAGCACTTTAAAACCTCGATGGAATGAGGTCACTTTAGTTAAAAGTCTTATGAATTTTTTTTCATTTTCCAGACCCCATTGTACTTGGCTGTGGTTGCTAACCAGCCTCAGATGGTCTCCATGTTTGTTCAGAGAAATGCCAACCCTAACAGCATGGCCCAGGTCAGTAATCTGGTTCACTGTCAATTCCCTTCATTAGGAACCAGGTTATCTATATGATTAACCCTCCCCTATGTATAATCTGGTTCACTCTGTCTTTCTGGTTTTAACTGGTTTATTCCCCACTGCTTTACTGTGGTTAACCCTTGCTGTTTTATAATTGTAAGTAAAAAGATACGATGATGGAAATGTATAGCTTATTTACAACATAAGCATATCCAATATTCTTAGGTCAATTTCCTGTGTTTGATCAAAGTGTTAAGTGGTTGAGTTAGATTTTTCATTTAATTTCCTTGTATTTAAATATGATTCTGATTTACATCAAAAGTCACTTAAGTACTTGATACAAACAAAAATTATTACGGCTCTTAACTCATAGTACATGTTTGGTAGATGTATTAACTATTAATTTCTTATGTTGATTTGCATTTTGTAGGTTGTGTCACAGGATGGCAAGTCAATGGAAGTGAAGGCTCCAATTCATGTGGCATCCTCTAATGGTGTCGACTTTTTGAACACCTTAAATGAACTTCTCAAATCTCAGGACCTTTCTCTCAACATTGCAAACTCCGAAGGTAAGCTGAGGGTTGCTATACCTGTTATCCATCAACAGTGATAAAAAAAAAAAACGACTTCAAATAGAGTCACTTGTTTGGAGAGTTTATTTATTTCATTGGTTTTTGTTTTTAGGTCACACTGCCCTACATTGTGCCATTTTAGCCCATGGCAGGCCTCAGAGAAACGGAAATGGATATGTGAACAGTCTGCCAATTATTGAGGCCTTGATTAAAGCCGGGGCTGACCCAAACTCCCAAGTAAGTTGGGTCATCCGCAATGCTAAGAGTGAATTTAGAGAGCTAAAAGGCATTTGAAAATTGGGTATTTTTTACAATTGAATGCAATGGTCTTTGTTTTTTTCAGGATAAGAAGAGTGGAAAAACACCACTTATGTATGCCATAGAGAAAAAAGACTACAGCCTTGTGGAGTCAGTGCTAAGATTGTTTGAACCCTCCAAACTTAAAAACATTGTCAAATCTGCCACATTCGATGGAAGTTCATGCATTAAAATCGCCGAAGGACTTAAAAACGATTTTCAGCCAGAAACATGGAAGAAATTGTGGAGTTTGTTGAACAGTGCTTGTAATGGTCAGATCCCGGCGAGCCTGCAGGTGTTCTGAAACACTGAAAATCACCATCACCAAGCAGCTTGAAGCACAGATCTTACAATTTGTCACGCTCATTTTGTAAATAGACATTTGTCATTACTGAAACATAAGTTATTTGTTGCTAAACATGACCTGTACATACTGATGATCTCAACATCACTTTATTGTCATTTGATGAGGTAAAAACATTCGTCACATTCTCATTAACAAGTGTACATGCACATCTGTGCAAGATGAGTTTATTATATTACATTCAATATTACGTTCAGTGTTCGGTACCTGGAGAATATAGGGTTGCTGTAGGCTGGAAAATATGCCAGAGGTTTTTGGACATGTCAGTTTGGCAATTTAACCCAATTTAAATGCATTAGAAAAATGGTCCTGTTTTTTATATTTATTTTCCCTGAGAATCAAAATTAGAAAGTAAACTTTCTGGACACAAAATCCTTACTAATGGAGATACACATGCAAGTAAACATCATACTGTTCAGAGCTTTATGTACCACTGTACTTCAATGTGGATAGTTATAATACAGTTACATGTAAAGGCTGTTGATTTGTAAAATACAATGTAATTGTGTGTAACAGATGAATGTGATCACTCATAAATATCTACATGTTTGTTGTCTATTATTTCTATATATTGTTATTTGTCTTTCCAGATTTTTATCTTTTATTTTCTCATGTTGTCTTTTTTTATGGAATCTGTATAGGAACTTAGAACAAAGCATTATCTTGTTCAGTTGTTGGGTATTGTATTCACCGTTGCCTCCGGTGATGACGGCTTGTTTTTGATACATGTAACAAAAGTGCTTTTGAAGAGGTCAAGGTCAGCTCAGATTTGACTTTGACCTTTGTTGTATAGATTTGCTTGAGAATTGTTAACTATATACTGTTGAAAAAAAGATATACTTTTTATAAAAATAATTATTTCTATTTTATTGTGATCTACCAAAGTCGAAATTTCCTCTGTTGCTATCTGTTTCTTGTATATTTTAAACGATAAAAAAAAATCTGAAAGGATTACAAAAATTTATTATATCAGTTTGTTAGGCTTAGTACTTGAAGACAAAATATTAAACTTGGCATTGCACAGAACTGTTTTGACATATTGTAAATGAGGCAGCAGCATTATAAATAAAGAAACAGAAACAATTTATGCTGTTATGTTTTTTAATATGTATTATGGTCAATCAGGGGGTTTGGCTGCCACTAGCTGGCTCTTTAGGCACATGCCTTTATTTTTATGTAAAATAAATTTATTAATAAAATAAATGATCATCCAGTAAATATCTTTTTCGCCATTGATAATTATCATTAATACATAAAAGCTGGCAATCGAAATGTGCAAAATTATAACCTCCAAGAGTAAATGACCTTGTTTCACTGTTAGACTCCTTTGAAATTTTTGAGTTTCTTCATTACATGTATTTCAATTCATTATTCTGAAATATGAAAACTCTAAAGACCTCTGGTCAAAAAGTTGGAAGGCACAGTTTTTAAATCTTTTAATTCATTGATATAGTGATATGTGTATACATTATCATGATACATGATAAGTATAAAGCTTTCAGTGGTACTTTTGCATGTAATATTTTATAGTTTTCATATTTGATTTTGTGGATTAGCTCAACAACAAAATCCTCAGAAAATTTCATTTATTCCTTTATAAAATTGGAACTCACTTCACTACCATTGTGACGCCTTTATGACCCCAAGGAAATTCTCTATACTATCTTGCTTCTAGCATTAATCATACCATCCATTATCTACAAGTGAACTTATTTCTTGTAACCCCCCCCCCCCCCCCCATTTTTAGACCCCTCTTACTCCCAGGGGACAAGGAAAAAGAAACTTGAAACTTTTGTACTTAGGCTTGCCTCTGCAATAATTTTACAAGTCTGAAAAATTGAATGGATGGAAGAACATTTTTGAAACACAGCTACTCTCATTTTCATTATTTCCTGATTATCTCCCCATAGATATATAAGGATTGACATTTCATTAAACAAACTTGAAACCTCTATGCCAAAAAATTCTTTGTAACATTAACTTTGTTTGAAATTGGTACAGTGGTTGAGACTGAAGCAGAAATTGTAAAAGTTTACAGACGGATGAAATGACAAAGTTGTCGTAAAAACTAACTTATACTTTCAGCTCATCAAATTTTAAAAATAATATTCTTCTGAAGAACATAAAGGCTACGATTTTGAAATTAGTAAAGAAGCACGCTATAGTATAAAAATTCTTCAGTTTGATTGATCATGCTGTTACCCCCAGGGGTCAGAGAGAAGTCTACTTTAGGAGCGCAGACAAGGTGATTCAATTTTTAACAAAAGAAAAATGTGGGAAACTTCTTGTAGAATATCTATATTTGATTACTTGTGTTAGATATTGTGGCTCAGGTGATCGATGTGGCCCATGGCCTCCCTTTTTTATACTTTAAGCTGTTTAAAACTTCGTCTATCTCTCCTGTATCGGTGGATGCGATTAGAACGACATGTAGTCCTCAATGTTTTGTAACAACTTCCTTGATTGGGCGGTATCAAGCTGACTCATTGTCATTGATGCTTAATTGTTTGATATTTGTCAATCATGTCTTGATATTCTTCAAAATATCCCTTGATTTTGAAAGCTGTAAAGGCGGTGATAGTTGAAAAGTTTGAGAGAAACAAATCCCTGATGAATCACATACTACGTGTTTACCAGGTATGAATTTAACAAGTCTCAAACAAAACAAAACATGGCAAAATACCTATTTGAATAATTGCAGTGTTAATGGAAGTTTACGAGTGTTGATCGAAATGTTTTTTCTGCACATACATGTATACCCAAGAGAGAGTACATGTACTGCTTAATATTTTACAGTCATGTGACATTTCAAAACTACTTAAAATTACTGCCATATATAGCATTTCACATTATATTACTTAAATTTGTAGTCTGAAACATCTTATTAATATCAATGAGAGTTGTTTGAAAAATAACAGTACAGTGGTTCATGTTGAGAATTTTTATTCAGTAAGACAAGGCTGCACCTCTACTGGGTTAGATTGTCAACAATAATATAAACAAAACTTTTGTGTATCACAGAGAATATATATCACAGATGTAAAAATCTAGAGAATCAAACAAAACAATAAAGAATTAACTAACAGTGTCAAAAATCAAAGTTTCCATGGATGGTAGAAACTACTTTATAAATATATAACAATAACAATATTTTGGTTCACTTAGTCCAGATGCTGGGCAATTGTTTATTTTTTCCGGCTATCTAGAAATGTCTGCTGAGGGCAGAGCCGCCATTCCCCTTCTCTTTTTCGTAGAAGGTGGTATTGAGGGGTGGTTTCTGGCAGCCTTCTAAGAACGAGTTCTCTGTACGCAGGCTGTTAAAGGTGTCCTGTCGGTAGAAGCTGTCCTCGAAGAAGAAGGTTCCCTTGCCCTTACCAATGTAAACAGCATCACCGTCACTGTGCGCACCTACAAAATGACGGGAGGGAGACATCAACATTTGACCTTCATCCTTGATGAAAAGTTTCAACCTTGACATATGCATGTTTAAGCTGTCCCCTTGTTGGTTGCTTTCACTGACAAATCACCAGGTCAAATCTTGACCTTGACATACTGACCCTGTTTCTTAATTGTGTCTACTTGGCATACAACTATTAAGCATGGTCTCTGATTTACATGTACTTGAAAATATTTGCATGATCTTGATTCTCATATCTAGTGGGCAGCTATAATTTATATGTTTAATCAAAGTTAATAATTAAAACACTGACCAAGGCAAAAAAAAAAAAGTCAAAATAAAACAACTGTCAAAATATGTTTTAATTTTCTGTTTTTATTTAAAATTTTATTGAACAACTCCTCATAAAACTCTAAAGTTGTAATTAATTCCAGTAAAACAAATTTACTGATATACAGCAAATTAACTTTGTGTCCTAATGAAGTTAAGAATATCTTTAAATTGAATTTTACGATTTTTCAGGTTCCAATGATTGGAAATATATCCTTGATATAAATTTTCATATGTAATTACAATATATATTACAACACAATATATACCATATGTATTTACAAGTACAAAGTCTACACCCCCAAAATTTCAATTGTCGGTGGTTATAAGGATCTAAAGGCAATGCTTAATTAATTCAGGGAATTTTTGGTTGTTGTAAGAAGTGAAACATGTATAATGTAAATTTGCAAGATAGTTTGAAATTTTTTTTTATAAGGAAACATGTTATTTATAACAGACTGATGTTATTTATAACAGATATAGCAAAGTAAATCCATAGGCCCACGGAAGTGTACATAACAGAGTTTGACTTACTTTATTAGTAAATAGATTGCAAGTTTCATGTTTGATAGAACAGTGGTTTAGTCAGTAGAGTGAAACATGACACAAATTTTTGAAAAGACCATTTTTTCCAGTGCAGATTTAAACCTTTATGCTGTTGTGAAATTAATACAGAAATACAATGCTTAGTAAATTATTATCCTCATGGAAGGAATTTCATCCAAAAGAAGCAAAATTTAGTGCAAAGGCAGAAAACCAAGGCTCTTGTGTTTACCTGGGAGTTTTCCAGCAAAACTGGCTCCTAAATCACAAAAAATATACAGGTGTCTTACGATTTTGATCATACTGCTCATGAACAATTAAAATACAACTATCTCCTGACCATAGAAATGGAACTCTTTTATTCAACAGCAACTGATCTGTGTGACTAAAACTTTCCTATGCATATTGCATGCACCAGTGAAGCAAGTATTGAACCTCTACATAAAACTACAAGACATCAGAACAAGGACTTTACAGGTACATGTATATGAAAAGAAGAATTAAGGGAATGAACAGATAAATGGCAAATCAATGGCAATTTTTAAGAGGGAAAGGTATTGATGAACCTTCCTCTATATTCTGGTTTCATTTTAGCTGGTTAAACAAGATAAATACATGTAATCTGTAACACATTACAGATATTTATGCTAGCCTCATGTCACAATTACATAACAGCAATATGAATTGCACGAGAATCCAAGAAATTTGCCTTTTAAATGTGCAACCCTGTAGCAATGCCCCTAATATAAAGAATTTCCATGTTCATTTATTTTCACAGTATGAGTCCGGAGTTTTTTTAGCCATCAGTGCACAATTCATCAGGAAATCTGGCAGAAGAACATGATCTTTATGCAAATAAGCACATTTAGCCGAGACGGGAACATGCCTGATTCGGCCTACAGCGGGGGTCAAACGCCCACTGCATGACATGTCTGTCTACAGCAAATAATGTTCACCAATCGTAAATACAGGTTTTATAACCAGCTGCTGTAATCTTATGATAGTATTGAACAGAGCCTATCAAGAGGATGATGACAACTACATAATTTTATCACTGATAATTTGGCTGTACACATGGTGGTTTTAGCTCACCTTTTCAAAGGAAAATTTACAAGGACACTTTAATATTGAAAGTGACATTGTCATGATGACAGTAACAATAACTCCATCATAGACAAAGACAGTGACTGTGACAGAATCACATCAGTAGTGGATTGTCTTGGCAGTAACAATGACCTCATAATAGACATAGACAGTGACTATGACAGAACCAAATTGACAGTGACAGTGTAATGATGACATTTTACTATGACACCATCCTATTGACAATGACACATCATTTTGACAAGCAACACTATATTGATATTGTCAAGATGACAGTAAAAATGACCCAATCTAGACAGTGACAGAATCACATTGACCATTGTGACAGCAATGGAGCCAACTTACGATGATTCTGTCTTGGGGTAGACCATCAGCCTCCAGACCATGATATCATGACAGTAACAATGGCATCAACATATAAACAGTGACAATGACAGTATTACATTGACAGTATGACAACAATGATGACAACTTACGGTGAGTCTTTGTCTTGGGGTAGACCTTCAGCCTCCATACCATGATGGCGACGATGATGAGGATGATCAGGAGAATGGCCACACAGATTCCAACGATCATCAGAGCCTTGACCTCCTTGTCGTCATCATCCTGCAAAAGAATCAACGCGTCTGTCACATATATACACTAAATACATCTCAGGTGTCAATATAATTCCAACAAAATCTATCTGTCATTCTGGCATACAGTCAAACATGGTTACAGTGAGCATGCTGATAACGGTTTCTTGCCTACAACGCATTCTTCCTAGTTTCATAAAAATGTCTTATAAACTTACTGGTTATAACAAATTCAAAATAGCTCGTCCCTATTGTGCTTCACTATAACTATTTTTAAATGTCAAATATAATCCCCATATCAGATTAAATCTATAATATCGGATGATAAACAAAACCTATCATAGATACATGTATTACCATATATTATATAAAACAATAAATCAAACAAAATCCATCTGAGGAGTAACAGTATTTACAAAATTTCAAAATGGATAACAGGTGTTTTATCATTGTAGTTTTAATGTGTTTGCAATCTGTTTAATATAACACCCCCACCCCCCACCCCCTTTTAGTATGCATGATTTATTTTAAGCCATAACTTCAGTCGTTAAACATAAAAAATCAATGAAACATTGCTCCTTAAATTCTGTGTTTTCTCTCCAGTAGACCCAACTCTATATAAGGAGTCCAAAAATCTGCTTGTACATGTATTTGGTACCTTCAAACTTTGCACTTATTAAAAATTCATGACTCATTTCATTTATATAAAGCACATTATCCAATGAAAACTTAATGCCAAGATCTTTACTGCATGATGTCATTCTTTTACATTCATCACCAAAACATGGAACATGGAATTAAATGTGTCAATTGGATTGCTTTTTGGAATTCAAACTGTCATTTAATTGCCTGGATGAATAAGTTCTGTTTTCATTAAGTGTGACTCTAAACCAGATAACAGAGCAAAACAAGAGCCAGACAGACAATCCCCGCATTTAGATCCATGTTGAGCATTAGACCTAATCCCTTGTACAGGGATTGAGAGTGAGATAGAGATCGGTGGCGGACTTTTAGCTGGCTTGTTTCTCCGTGAAGGTGGGGTCTACAAGTGACAATCACATCATCCTCACTTCCTTGTCTGAATACTAATTAACCAACCTTTTATATTAACATCAGAACTTTTATATTAACACTTAAGACTTGTAGATAAATCAACTCTGTTTTTCAAAACAGGAAACAACTAGTTAATAGATTATATACACTTGTTTTATTCCACCACAACTCTTATTTGTACCTAGTATTTCACAGAAGAGTGCCCAAACAAACAAAATCAGAAGACTTGATCAATGTTAAAGTTGGAGTCAGTTCACTTGTAAAATATCTGAGATTCCTTTTTTTGTGATTTCCAATATGCATAAACTAAATCAATAAATCTAGTCTTTTAATGACCACATTAGTGTTTGAAAGGATACCTGCACTTTTGTTTGCTTAATCATCTTTGGAAAGCAATGAGCATTACATTTATCTCGGTCCAAATATAGTTTAATCGAGAGATTAAAAGTACATTCTCATTAAGCTTAAGACTGCAGGCATAATGGCTGCCTTTTCATCCCTTCACTGGGTAAACTGACTTTTATTTTGACAAAATGACATGGACTTTGACTCTGTATTAAAGCTGTGAGCATTTACTGGTCAAAGCACATCTTATTATGTTACAAAAACAAGACAGATATTTTAATTACTGTCAGATCTGGGACTTGCGGTCATAATTGCTTTTTACGACTCTGTTGTTCATTTACTTTCTGCTTTTAAACATGATCCCGATATGCTTATGAATCACTGTATTTAGAGACTATGATTAAACAAATATGAAACTGGATTAAATTATAATATTTGTTAAATCACAAATAGTATATATAAAGAACATGCATGACAACAAAACTCCATTGTTTTCATGCAAGTGCTTTGATTGAAATGGAAAAATGAATATGCAAGTCTACATCTAATACAACATGTATAAGGAAATTTATCCAGTTTTCACTTTGTTCACTAGCACCACTGGACTATAGGAAATGAGTGAGAATTTAATTTTATGGTTTGATATTCAAAAAGAGAGGGAATTTTTAAAACGAAATAGAAATGTAGCTGAATTTGCATATATCTTAGTTCAGTGCACATCCAGAAATAACACCACACGGAAAAAACAATACAACACCATTAAAAGAAAATGTAAAAAATGAAATCCTGCTAATAGCCAAGTTAGTGTCATTTCCCCCATGTCTTAATTAAAATTGATTACAAATATATCCGATATAAAAAATAACATTTATAGCGAATCTAAATTGTTTGTCCCTGGCGCTTCACTATAAGCATGTTTGACTGTATGCAGTACATCTACCTACCTCATCACTGCAGTAGCTGGCTCCGTTGACCGTCATATACTTGGAGAGCTGTATACTGGTCCCCTGGTACGTGAAGCTGGTGCCCGATTTAATGGCGTCACACATGGCTTCTGTCACTTCCAGGACGGTTGTAGAGTTCCCGGACACCGTCACAGAGACGATCACACTTCCTGTTGTACATAATTATAGCAGGATTTAGAAGCATATTTCAGATGTCTCAAAAAATATCTCGCAAAAAGTATCATATTTAAGTGTAAAACATGTTGAATGTATTGTTCATATACAACATAATATTCATTGGAGTTACCATCTTTTTTAAGAAATTAGTTTTCTTTGCATCATTTAAATTCTAAATTTTTTTCTAAGTGCAAATAAATAATTCAACAAATATTGTCACCACATATTCAATTTCATAAATAAGTTCAATAAGAAAAATAACATCACAAAACAAGACCTTTCACTTTTAACCTCATTTTGAACAAAATCTGAGGATATGAATAAAAGCTACATGGTAAACTCCCAGTAAATGACCCAACTTCAGTTCCTACCTTGGCTGACTTGTAAGCTGGACATCTTCATGTATTTGAACCTTGACTGGAAGTAG
Organism: Magallana hongkongensis; assembly: GCA_016163765.1. Classification (NCBI taxonomy): domain Eukaryota; kingdom Metazoa; phylum Mollusca; class Bivalvia; order Ostreida; family Ostreidae; genus Magallana; species Magallana hongkongensis. Next base: position 3,453,149 of record WFKH01011581.1, on the reverse strand, counting down.
TTCACGATGACGGCTCCGAACTGCGTGGTACCATAGGTGGCGTAGTCGAGATTGAACTTGACCTTGATGGCACTGGTGGTGTCAATGGTCACCGACTGGGCCTCTGTGGGGTACAGAGAGAGTTCGTGAATGACCTCGTGGGAATAGTGGGCGGGGACAGAGTACACAGTGAACTTGACATGTGCCATTCCGACGGTGTCCATCTGAAGGTCGTTCACAGTCACTACACCAGTGACAGGGTCAAAAGCCTTGGTGACTGTACTAGTCATTGAGCCAGTGTAGGTGAGCCCGGTTACAAGGGAAATGTTAGCGTACCAGTTCAGTCCCTGAAACAAGACAGTACTCCATTAAAGAGATGGTTTAAGAGGCTCTTTCATGAGCATTTACACATTAGTTAAGTCTAGGGAACACTGAAATATTTTCAAAAGAAAAAGAAATGGCTTGTGTAACACAGAACTTCTAGACTATTAATATGCAGACTGGAGCAAGTTTTTGATAATTCTACAGATACCATACACCATTACAAAACTGGCTGTACACTTACACTCCAAGCAATGTCTGGCAATTTCACGCCGGTGGTCTTGTCCCTGATCTCCAGACTGACGGTATGGGTGTTACCCTGATAGATGTCTGGGGAGGTGTAGGTCACAGCAGAGGTCAAGAGTCGCTCCGCGACACTGATGGCTGCAGAGGCCAGGGTGAAGGTCGCTTCTGTGGGATCAATGACCTTGAAGTCCAAGATGTATCTGTAGAGTTTACAAAGCACACATGTAATTCAACAAGGCATCAATGGGGAATAAAGATTTGTAAAGATAACATAGAAGATCACCTTTTGATCACAGGAAACTCTCATTGCATCTCCATCTCCTGTGGAATCAGTAAAATTTGTGGGGGCCAATTACATTGGATTCTAAAAATTTTGCAGGATAATGGGGATGTAATCTATATGATTAATGAATGATGGCTTTGTTTCATAATTTGATGAGGATGTAAGTTCCTGAATAATAGTGACTCAAAAATCCTTAAAAAATAAGCCACCTCAAATAATTGATTCCCACAGTATGTTGCCTTTTGTGTGGTGGCTGTGTTCCAACAGCCAGAGAGAGAAAATGAGTTTGTGGTTTCTCTTACCCGGAGCCGCTGTGAGAGATCCCTAGACCACTGAAGTTGGCGTAACCGTCAATGAAGGACACAGTGGTGTTCCCAATGAGGGTAGCTGAGGGATTGCTGCCACTTCCTGACCTCAGGCTAACCTCCACCTTCCAGGGGTGAGAGGAGGCTCCAAGCAGGGTAATTCTGTCTCCCTGTCAAATCAAGGCATCATAACGGATGATATACATGTGCAATAGTTACTATCAAAGCTACGACTGCAACTATGCAAACTTTCCATGACAGAATCAAATCAATGAAATCATCGATCTTTTAGATAACTTTTCATTTACAAAACACATTTAGTGTGCAAGGAAATGGAGCATTCAATGGTTTAGGCCATAGAAAAACAAAACTTAATTCCCAAAGTTAATGTTTCATCACTCATCAGCTTGAATAAAATGAGAATTGTTAAAAAACCCAAAACAACCAAAAACATGACAGCAATTAAGATAAAAAATACCAATGCTTGAAATCACTGAATTGACCAACACCTTGATAATTCTGAATCCTGGGTGGATATAATACCAGGGAGTTGTGATTAATCTGAATACACCAGGGAGTTGTGGTTAATCATACAAATGATCTGTAAGTCTCAGGGTAAGTGCAAACTTCAGTCATCATTTGATACATTGATTCAAGTCTTTATTAACTCATGTTCATGCAAATTAGTGCATGTGTTCGTCTTTGCACTCACTGACATGCTGAAGTCATATTTAATAAGATGACAAATTGTGAAATACAGGGGGGATAACGTGCAGGATTTAATATTAAAGGGGAGGTAAGAATGTACATTAACCACATTAACCAATCAGTGATTGCCCCAGTAAGCATCATTAGAAGATTCTGAACACAGAAATTTGATTCAAAAAGTGGATATTCAATTGCATTTACATTCTAAGATAACGAATCAAAATTTTGGCAGCAGTACTCTAATTGATAAGATTTAAACCTTCTTCATATTTTGTTTTTTCTCATGACATCAAGAAGGTCAATGTTCATTTTTTTCCTATCAATTCATTCTGAACTTTAATCCGGGTCTTTCAAAATTTTTCCACCATTGTTTGAGTATCGGAGATACTTAGTGAAGCAAACACTGTGAACAAATGAAGGTCCAAAATACAATGAAAACTCATTCCCAAAATAAAACTGTTAGTAAAGTATATCTTATTATTGTGTACACCAATCATTACCGAAGTGGGCTGTAAGAAAAAGACAGATAAACATATCACATTAACAATACCTCATCACCAAGTTTAATTCAAGATCATTTTCAATTTTACTAAATCATGCTGTAACAGACAATTAACAATCTGTATCTATTTCTTTCTGAGTTTTGTTCACTTATTTTACGAAGTTATTCATTCTCAACTGTGATATGTCAATAAATAAAACAGATATACATTGTGTTGGAAACATTTTTGAATTAGTCGATTTTTTTTCATCTTTAATCTTGATACTATTCTTTTTAATTACTCTGTTGTAATTAATCTCAACTCTCTATAAAAGAATAAAAAGTATTTGATTAGGATTTCTTTACCAAATCAATAACAGATTTCTTCAATTAATCTAATTAAAACACAGATTAATCTAATCAATACATCAATTGATATTTGCATTATTCTGTTCCTAATGATGCAGGTTAACCAAAGTGTATACAGTACACATGTACTTACATTGCTCTCTCGGAACTGTAGGACGGGTTGGACGGGGAAGGCGTTGCCCTCTGTGCCAGCGGTCAAGGTCGTCTGGAATTCCATCACCTCCGGGATCCGGATAGCATTCTGGTAGTTACTGGAGGTCACCACTGTTGCCCAGTTAGGGTCAGAGGTCGGGGGCAAGGCCTCAGCCACGGCCACACCATTTATGGTGATGTTCAGGATGTCCGACAGATTACCAAGCTATAAAAAATAGGTCAACTTCAATACTGCTTTTAAATCTAGGAAATAGAACTGAAATTTTTAACATATTATTTTTTACATTTCCAAAACAAGTGTGAAAGATGAGATATAGCAGTAAGCTATATCAATATATGTAAAACAAATAAAATCATACTTCATTTCAAACTTAAGAAGAATAAGAAAAAATTTCTAAGTATCTAAAAAAGCAATAAATTGAGGTTAAAATACAATAGTGATTGGGACGGTTAATTCATATTTCAATGATATTTGTGATATCAGAATTCCAGATATCTAAGTTCAACTGTATATTAAATAATTGTAGATACTGTAGAAGCACATATTTTTGTTGGGTCAAAATTTTGTTGCTCTTAAACCAAATAAAATTTTGTAAGCATTTAATTTCGTCATATCGTAATCTCTAAAATGTATCACGTATTAACTCTGTATTCATTAATACTTGGGTTAAAAATTCGTCATGGATTTATTTCGTTGATTTATACTGCCAACGAAAATAATGAAATTAAATCCTCAACGAATATTTCTGCTTCTACAGTAACTTTGGGGTTTTTTTTTTGGCTTTTGAATGGAATGGAGGCCCCTACCTGGTACTGGTTGATGATTTTGGAGGCCAGGGCTTGTTGATCAGTGTATGTCATTACACTGACGGCAGATGTACAGTTGATATCAGTACACGGGGGATTGCCCACTTCTATGTAGTACATGGTGTTGGTTCCAGTTGATCGCTTTCGGCGGCTCACACCCGACTGAACTTGCATGGTTCTGATCTTGTCACTGGAAATACCCAAGAAGGTGGCCAAATTGTTGAGAAGGTTGGGTCCAAAGAACTGGTCCACAGTCATGGTGGGAACGTTGAATCCAACCACGATCTGTGGGGACATCTTAATCTCGACCTCATCCCCACCGCACACAATGACCTGTAGCTCCTGCCAGTCACGGTCCATGTAATTTGTTCCACATGGATCGCTGTCTACCTTAGGATTGAACTGGCCGACACTGGTGGCTTGTTGCAGAATCAGATTCTTGTTGGAGTCCAGCTGTCCGTTCTTGGGAAGTTTGTAGTCACCGTTCACGTACACGTCGAGTCGATTTGGCTTGCTGTTGTATGCCCCTACTCGGATGCGGTCTTTGTTTGGCGTGTTGAGCATCATCAGGCGGATGTGCTGGGGAGAATTACTGGTGAAATACAGAGAGTAGTTTCTGCCTGCAATACAAAAAGTCAGGTCATCGAATACAATGTACAAATCACAACACATCTAGATAAAGACTATGGGAATCTTGGGCAGAGCTGAACAATGTCAAGTTGTTAATTATGACAATTAGAATATTCATGTTTCTTTATCACTGAACAGTGAGAGAGAGAGAAAGAGAGAGAGAGAGAGAGGGAGGAGAGAGAGAGAGCAGTAGCTGAACCACTAGAACACTGACCAATGGGAGTAACTGCTTGGAATGTGGACAGTCTCTTCTGACAGGTGTATCCTGCACACCAGCCATGATCCTGGGGTCCGTTAATCAGGTCAATGTATCCATCCCCATTGTCGTTCCATCCCAGGACGGCCACGGGGGAGAGACGTCGGGTCTCGGTGTCTGCATCCATGTTCTCTATGGTCAGCTGCTTATAGTTGTAGTCTGTGCAGAGGTAAGACTGCCTCTTCTCATGGTAGGTACAAGTACTGTCTCGGAGAATACCTGTAACATAACACAGAGAATTAAAAAATATCAACGTTTGAAAAGACATAGCTTATAAATATTTTTCAAAAATGTAAATTTTCTTACCATCAATCCTAAAGATTTGAAATAAATTGTTACTTCTATCCATAAACTATCCAATTAAATCTCAGATGAACTGTTTTCATGATAAGATTTAGATATAGTACCTTTGTACTTGGCCACCTCAGCCACTGTTTTGACGGCACCGCTGGGGTCGGTGAGCAGGGGTTTGGGGATTCTGTAGTCTCCAAGTCCACGGCGCGGGTCTCCGTCCCACTCAAACTCAGACTGAGGCACCACTGTTCCCACAGTTCCCAGCATGCTGCCGTCTTTATCCTCCACAAGACACTTCTTGAGGCCATCACAGTCAAAGTCAACACAGTCGGAGGGATTAATCTTCCTGTATTACCAAAATTATGCATATATTTTATGAGACTGTCACAATGAATATCAATACAATCAGACAAGTTTATTTTCCTATAACGGCAAAACAAGCATATATTTTATATATTTACATTTGCAAATATGTTTCCTTATATGAACCTATAGAATAGCGAAAACGTTTAATTCTGTGTTTTTTCATGATGCCACAATGATTATCGCAAGCGCTTATCGCTTGGATTATTGTAAACATAAAAACACGTAACTTTAAAAATTCTGAACGATTTGCCTTTTTCAAATGTAAATATAAGTAATAAACAGCAATGTTAAAAAGTTCACCAAGATATGAACTTGGTTGGTACGTGATCAAATCTTCTGAAAAGCCCTTTGGGCTTCACAGGATTTGATCACGTGACCCACCAAGTTCATATCCCGATGAACTTTTTAACTTGCTGTTTATTTCTTAAGTAATATATTATGATGTGGTAGTTTAACTTATCTTACTGTAAAAGCAAAACAAATTATATTTTGATTCAGTATAAATGATGACAAATACCTGGTTTTGTACCAAGATATATAAAGGTGAACCAGTTTAATGTGGAACTTACCCTAATCTTGGTCGATGGTAATACACTGTGTTTTCGTCTCCAACGTTAAACTTCCTGTTTCCTGACAGCTCCGTGGGGTGACAGGCGTCATCGTTGCTGGGGTCAGAGGTTATGGCAACATCTTGTCCACATTCGCCAGATGAACCAGTTTGGAAGTTGGCAAAAGTAGTATCTGTTGTTCATTGGTGAAATAAGAAAAGGTTTGTTTATAACATGAAACTAATTTACAGATTAAATAAAACTAACAAAAAACTGATCCAT